>BTPG01000003.1:145350027-145590027 GCA_036245525.1 Semisulcospira habei
GGAGTAAATTGTTTATGTTTCTACAGAATTAGGTTTGTTATTTGAGGGTGTGGTTGTTTTGTTAAAAAAAGTGTTGAGTTGTAATGTACTTCCGGGGTGATGTGGAGAAAGGTCATGTCTAGTGGCAGATTTGAGATTCATGTATACGTTCACCAGGGACTTAGCCTATACGTTTTCTACGTTTGTTTCCATGTCAGATGAAGAATATTTGATCTGAAACGTCGTTCTTTGTTTCTATTTTAAAGGGTTTTTCGCCACTATCTTCTGTTTTAGTTTGACTTGGCCTATAATTATATTCGTGCGCCGGTTGCTAAGAAGTGAAGTGATTGTATGAGTGCGCATTGTAAGAGAGGACGTTTAGACTTTGGGTGAGGCTGCTGTTGTCTTTTGTCCTGCCCGACCTTTTGGTTGAACCTGTTGCTTTATTTTGTAGGTTTGTCGATGTTATCAATGCCGCATCTCCTTTTGGATTGTATGCACAAATTGATTGAATGGAAATGACGTCACAGAGTCAGCGTCGTTTCATGCGTCGTCTGCACCAGTCAGTCGTTTAGTGCAGTTAAAAGAGTGCAGGCTTGGATGGGCCATTTTCTGATGTAATAGTAAAGTATTATTTGTGTGAATGCTGTCCGTTTGAAGGAAGGTTGATTGATTGTACATAGCTTAACGTCCCGACAGCAACAAGACTTTCTCAGGACGTGCCTGCACTGCTAGTGACAAAAACTCAACAGAATATTGAATGTATGTCGCCAGCCGGTCCAATACGTTAAATAAAACCTACGACATGGGGCCTAAATAAAGCTAAGACCATTTAGCAACACACATCGAATATCAAGAGCCACAGGCAGCGCAGACAGTAGGGAGAGTTTAAAAAAGGAAAATGCAGGTGAATGGACCAAGGGTAGACAGAAACACATGCCCCCGGAATATAGAGAAAAAACCCACCCTGTGGGGCTGACCAGGGTGCCCCTGGGAACTAAAAAGTCCCCCAGGGCAGACCCTGTTGGGGTGTTTGAAGGAAGGACTGGAAAGTCGAGTGTTGAGGGCAGACCGGTTGGGGGTGTTTCAGTACTCAAACCAAGGGGAATCACAGCGCTGGACAGACAACAGTTAGATCTACTGTGGGAAATCAGGGTATTTACCCGACCACATATAGTAGCGCACCTTCATGTTTGTGTATGTATGTTTCTCCTGCCTACTTCCTAAGTTCCGGAGAAAGACATGGGGTTGGGGGTGTTTCAGGGAAGGACTGGAAAGTCGAGTGTTGAGCGAAGCCCGACGAGAGGAAGGCGAGGATGGGAAAAATATCCAGCACTATACGTTGGAATAGATGCATATCAGTTACGACATGCTTGTAAATTAAAACACTTTTAACCCCACCCGGGTCTGCCCTGGGGGACTTGGGTGGGGTTAACTACTTTTTATTTCCCAGGGGCACCCTGGTCAGCCCCACAGGGTGGGTTTTTCTCTCTATTCTGGGGCATGTGTCTCTGTCGGCCCTTTGTCCATTCACCTGTATTTGACTTTTTAAAACTCTCCCTACTGTCTGCACTGCCTGTAGCTCTTGATATTGGATGTGTGTTGCTAAATGGTCTTAGCTTTATGTAGGCCCCATGTGTTAGGTTTATTTAATGTATTTGACCGGCTGGCGATATACATTCAATGTTCTGTTTAGTTGTTGTTTTTTCACAAGCAGTGCAGGCACGTCCTGAGAAAGCCTTGTTGCTGTCGGGACGTTAAGTAATGTACAATAAAACACTTTTAACATTAAGAAAAGTTGAGTTAAAAGAGGTTTTAAAAACAGTTTCATAAAAACTTTTGCCCGACACGCTTCTAAAAACAACATTTTCTTAGTTTTTAAACCTTGTACCCGCGCCATAAACGCCACGATTGCTTTTCAGTCTTAGCTGTCCTATAGTGTGGAATGTGGGACTTTGCCAACTGGATCCATCTGGTGCACTCCAAATGAGTATTTGTGAGTGGTTTGACGTGCAACTCAGTGTGCGCCTCTGAAATGACCTACTGATTCCACTGATAATGAAACTCTTTCATTCATAAGAGTGCATTGAGCAGCTCTATAAACCAAAAGTGATGACCCCCTCTCCCCCCCCCCCCACCCTCCCCCTCCCCCCCCCCCCCCGCCCCGCCCCCCACACACACACACACTTCTCCCCCCCCCCAACCCCCTTACAACCCCACTCAAACAATCATAATAGTAAAATCAACCAAAGGTATCTTTAGTGAGGTATTTTCACTGTAATCCCAGTTTTGTGTGAGAGGCACCCACTTTTGGGGTAAACACCCATTTTTTTTCCATCCAGTGGCTCTGTTTCTAGAAAATGTCTATTTTATTTTAAGTTGTAGAGCTTAGTTATAAGGTGAGTTCTAAACATTGGCATCAACTCCAGAGCCCTAGAATAAATAGAAATATGGGAACCCATTTTCACATAAAATGGTAGGTCACCCAGTCTGAGGGTTTTGTGTTCATGTGTGTGTGTGTGTGTGTGTGTGTGTGTGTGTGTGTGTGTGTGTGTGTGTGTGACAGCGACTAGAGCCCTCATTTGAGGACGGACAAGCTTGAAATTTTAGGATATTGTCCCTAAAAGAATTATATCGAGACCTTTTTTCGATTTTTTATTAAGATGCTCATTGGCGAGAAAATGGCCGTTTCACAAAAACCGGTTCATCCAGACTGGAGTCCGTAATTTTTCTTATTTTTTACTAGATATTTTGCTTATAGCTAGATCAGTAAAAGGGACATATTGAATGAGTTCGTTAACCAGCATCGTGCCTCTAGAACTTTTTGAGTGATAATTAAAGTTTTTGAAAAAATATCACGTTTCTGATTCAGTAATTTTACGAATTATATGGCCGTTAATCTTTTTTTTTTTTTTTTTTTTTTTTGAAAATTTTTCAAGATTAGTGACATGAACACATATGAATCGCAAACAAGTACAACACGAATACAAAAAGAATAAAAAATCATACAATACACATCCTTATATCATAATAAATTTAAATGTTAAAAATAATAATAATAAGTTAATTAAATTATTGTGTGTTTGTGGAGAGAGGGAGAGAGAGAGAGAGAGAGAGAGAGAGAGAGAGAGAGAGAGAGAGAGAGAGAGAGAGGAGAGAGAGAGAGAGAGAGAGAGACTGTTCCTGGAATTTGTTTTGTGAGTGGGTCTGCATGCACGTATTGGTAAACAGATAGTTGTCAAAAATCAGCAGGGAGTAACTGTGAATCATAGCAGGCCAAACTGAAATCAACTGCAGTCTACACGGATTAACAAAAAAGGTAACATAAATTAATTATTTACACAAAGTCCAAATAAGGCAGCCACAGGCGTGTAAAAAGGCTAAGTTTGTTTCTGACAGTAAATACATATTTCTCTGTACAGTATCTGTTTTTGAACTCTGCCAAAAAAAAAACAGAAAGGTTTAGCTGCTTATTCAAACAACGGCAGCGGTAAATTAAAAACTTTGCCATTAATAAGAGCAAGTCAAGAACTGGGTCTGTCCGCAGCCCTTTTTTCACCCCAAATACAACTAATTCTGTACAGAGTTCAAAATTGTCACAATGAGCACATTTTTCTTTCAGTCTGTTCAGTAATTTGTCTCAGAAAACACGCACCACTGTGCACTAAAAAAATAAGTGTTCAATAGACTCCTTAGAGAGTGAACAAAAGGTACAAAGGTTTGAATCCTTTAACTGTCTATAGCGCAGGTAAACATTGGTTGTCAGTATTCTGTGGACAATTCTATACTGAAACCAGCGTAATTTGGTGTCTTGTGTGACCGTTATGGCATGCACAAATATAGCTTTCCAATTTAGGTCATTATATTTGTTTTCCCATTTTTCAATACACGTAGGTGGTGTCATTTTATTTAAGAAAACGTTGTATATATCTTTTGTACCCTTTTTATGTTTAAAGACAACACCCAAAGGTGTACCCAAATCAGTTACATCAACTGCATCGGTCCATATTCATAACATTTTTCTTTTGTATTTTCGTATAGCACTTGTTCTACTATAGTATTCGAGAAAAGAGACATCTGCACCAAAAGTTTCACAAAAAACTTCGAAGCTAATAATGTCCCCATTATCATCAAAAACATCACCAATTGTAAAAATATGGCCGTTAATCTTAAAACAATTGAATCTTTTTAACGAAAAATACCCCAATCTTCTCATTAATAATCGCATGAATTTTCGTATACGGTATTTACATAAGCCTACAGTTTGTCTCGGCTGTCGGGTACGATTAGGTTACTTGTGACCTGTATGCCCTAGGTGTGAAAATCAGACAATGTTCTGCACCACTTTTTAGGAGTCATTTGTAAAACAGCTAACACAACTTTAATTTTTCTTTTATGCAAAAAGCTATCTTCTCATTAATACCCGCCTGATTTTTCATAATCAGAGTTTGCATAAGCCTGCTGTTTGTCCCGACCCTGGGGTAGGATTAGGTCACATTGTGATCTGTAAGCCCCAGGTGTGAAAATCAGCAAGAAAATTGCAAAGTCGATTCGCTGATACGTCAAATGTTAGTACTGCGATGAGTGACGCATAACATCGAGTCGTCACTATGAACACAGCGTCGTGGAACTAATGATGCCATAAAGTGAAGCATGAAGTGACGTCATTTCGCCGCTGCTCGTGCTATTATTAAGTTCCTTCTATTTATAGATGGGACTTTTTAGGACCGGTCGCGGTGGGGCGAATGTAATAGCATGTCCATGATGTCAAAGGAGAAGATCAAAGTCGTACCTGTTCTGCAAAATGACTGCTAGTTTTGACAGTGATGATGATGTGCTTGCATTATCAGCAGTTTTGCATCATATTCGCGGGAAGAGGCGTGCGAAACATCAGCAACGGCGGTGGTACTGATCACAACAGGCGTGTTCCGCCATTTGCAAACTTACGACATGCTTTGCGAGACGCGCTCTGATTGGTTGAAGCTTACAACCGGGGCCGATTCGGATCGGAAAAATAGAGCAGGTTCTAGACACCCGATTCCCAGCCGAATGGCCCGGACCGGATCGGATAATTGACGTCATCCGATCGCAATCGGATCGGAATCGGCTTCAAAATCGGGGCACAACCGGCACGTGTGGCGGGGCCTTAAAACCCAGCTAGATTATGAACCGCAGAGAGTGCAAAACAGTGCTGCCCGTTTAATTCTGCGCGTATGGCGTAAGCGTGACCATATCCGCCACCCCGCCCTTACGCAACTCCATTGGCTGCCCGTACAAGAACGCATTCTGTATAAATTGTCCTGCATGTGCTTTAACTCTCTCAGCCTGACTTCTCCTGCCAATATCTCTGACTTGCTCCTTCTGCCCGTATGCTCCATCTCGCACCCTCTGCTCTTCCTCTCACACGTAAATTTCGCCTTCAGAATTTCAATGTAAAACACGTGGCGGTCGTGCCCGCTTCTCCCATCTTGGCCGCGCCACTTGGAACAGCCTCCCCGCCCCTGCCTGTAACTGCCAGACGCGCTCCTCATTCAAATCACTTCTCAAAACCCACCTCTACAACGCTTCCTTTTAGTACTAGTTCATTTCCCCAGCCATACACAATTCATCACCACTGTCACGTGTGTACGTGTGTGTGTGTGTGTGTGTGTGTGTGTGTGTGTGTGTGTGTGTGTGTGTGTGTGTGTGTGTGTGTGTGTGTGTGTGTGTGTGTGTGTGTGTGTGAGTGTGTATGTGCGCGTATGTTGTGTGTGTGTGTGTGTGTGTGTGTGTGTGTATGTGTGCGTGTTAGCTGTTAGCCTTTTCATTGTATCAGCGCTTAGGGCTACTTTTAGAATAAGCGCTTAACAAATCTCCTTTATTATTATTATTATTTATTTTTGTGGAAAGAAATGTCTGCCATGGCTATCGAAAAGCTCAGAACTGTCATTTAATTGTGGAAAGAAATGTCTGTCAGGGCTATTGAAAAGCTCAGAACTGTCATTTCATTGTGGAAAGAAATGTCTGCCACGGCTATCGAAAAGTTTAGAACTGTCATTTTATTGTGGAAAGAAATGTCTGCCACGTCTATCGATCATCAGAAGAGACGAATGTAAAGAATTCTTGGTCGCTCTGCGATTTCTTCTGCTACATCCCAGGCTGTGCCGCGCCCCAACCAGTGCACAAAATCCTTTCCGGTCTCGAATAGTCTCGTAATGGTGGCTTGCCCCTTGGTGATTGGTGGATCATTTGGGCGGCTACTAAATCACATTTAAGTGTGTGTGTGTTTTGTGTTATTCATGGTAATTCACGATAATTAGATATAAGCAATGGAAAAAAGTGTGATACAGTAAAAATGTGCCAACAAACAACATACACAAAAGTCAGACGAATTCACCTCGCATAAAGAAATATTCACCTCACATACGTAAAAATTTCAACATCTAGCGACTATAGTGGGGACCCAACATCTCTGTACACAAGCGAAGTTTACCAAATGAGAATCATAAGTTGATAGAAAAAGTTGTTAAAAAAAAACCAGAAGGCCACTGGGAAAAACACAAGTAATCAGAATATTTTTTTTTTAAATACCTTTCAGTGTTTCGGCGAATTGAGAATACCACTAGATTTCATTATTTTTCATTATTATTTCATATCCGTTTCATCAGACTTTCAGGCTCGTTTCGCCGTCGGCCATTGTAAGTCTGCACATCGGATACCCCAAGGTGTTCCATTGGTCACGTGATTAATTCGAGACCGACCGGAAGACCATTTGTGCACAAGCTGGGGCCGGCGCGGCACAGCCTGGGGGCGTAACATCTTTCGCTCATCACGCACGCCGCCGTCAAAGTGGCGACACAACAACTGAACCTCGTGGTCGATTTTGCCTATCACGTGACGTTTCGTACATTAACTGCCGACGTCAAAGTTGTGTGTGTGTTTGTTGGATATCCGGTGGCGCATTCGGTCCGGCTTCCGCTCATCACGCACGGTACGCGAAACTCGTTTGGCGGAAAAAAAAATGTCTGTAGGTCAACCATAACCAAACATGTGTATTTTCAAAAACACAATAAATATGTAGGAAATATCCTCTTCTGTTAGTACAAAGCACGTTGTGTGGATTAGTGCTTTGTTGATGAGACTGCAGCCTGTCGTCTCCTCAACTAATGGATGTCAGTGACACGACGCGTTATGAGCAGGAGAGAAAATTAATTTCGGTTACTATTGCATTGTATGTAAATGAATAACCTAAATGGAGGTACAGATATACAAAAGAGGCTATGGTCTGTAGATTAAAAGCAAACAACACATATGGTGAATCAGGAAAGACAATTGTTCATAGAAAGCAGAGACATGTGGCCATGTAACAAAATGGTTGCAAGTTTTCGTGCGTTTTCTGAATTTGTGTTCGTATCTATGTAAACAAGAGAATCTCCGATATTTCTGTACACACACGCTTGAAACTTGGCGAAATACTTTTTCAAAGGGGTGGCTAAGACAGCCTCCGAGCATATTGTAATTGAATGTCTCATTTAAAGACATAAACAACCGTTTATAGGAAGTCGGTTGACCCAGATTAGAGTCCGTAAGTTTGTCATATTTACTTGAAATTTTGGATATAGCTAGTTTGGATAAAGACATTGGATGAGTTCGTTAGCCAGTTTTGTATCAGTCATTTCAACTTCTTTAGTTGAATTAATTCTTTTCAGAAAAGAATTAAAACAGTTTTTAAAAAAAACTTCACTTCTAGAGAAAGTCAGACAGTGGCGGTGACTAAAAAGAGGCAACTCCGTTACCACGCAGACATTGACATAATACTCTAAATATGACGTAATTATCTCTAGCTCGCGCCGCTCTCTCTCTCTCTCTCTCTCTCTCTCTCTCTCTCTCTCTCTCTCTCTCTCTCTCTCTCTCTCTCTCTCTCTCTCTCTCTCTCTCTCTCACAGATATGCGCGTATCTCCAAGAGGCATAGATCCTCATGCGCCCGGAGAGCGCATGAGAATCGATGTCTCTTGGAGATGTTTGGAGCGCGCGCGCATGCACGGACTAACACGCACGCACGCACGCACACACACACACACACACACACACACACACACACGCACGCACGCACGCACACACACACACACACACACACACACACACACACGCACGCACGCACGCACACGCACGCACACACACACACACACACACACACACACACACACACACACACACACACACACACACACACACACACACATCGTCGCGCTTTCAGAAGAGCATTCAGATGACCCTATATAGTTAGTTTGGAGAAACACATTGGATGAGTTCGTTAGCCAGCTTTCAACTTCTTCAGTAAAAATTAATTCTTTTCAGAAAAAAAATTAAAACAGTAAAAAACCTTGACATCTCCAGAAAGTCAGACAGTGGCAGTGACATAAAAGAAGCAACTCCGTCACCACGCAGACATACTCTAAGTATGACGTAATTCTCTCTCTCTCTCTCTCTCTCTCTCTCTCTCTCTCTCTCTCTCTCTCTCTCTCTCTCTCTCTCTCTCTCTCTCTCTCTCTCTCTCTCTCTCTCACGCAGCCAGTTCAAGCTTGGCGCCCGGATTCCGCGAGGAGCAGGCTGTGACGAAAGTCTTCAGAATGGCGCCCAGATTCCACCAAGAGCAGGCTTTTGCAAAAGACTCTAGTCAGCACGATCCGAACCATGCTGACCGTACACCAGCGCCGTTTGCGTATGGCGGTGGATCAAAGGCCGGGGCTGATCCAGAACACAAGCCACAGCAGCCCGGCTATGATCGCACATTAACACTCATGGGCGCCCCTTCCTACATGGCAGGCGGTCGACCTGTGTACCCCTACCCGTACCCCAAACCCCCAACTTTCCCCTATCGCCCCGCCGCCCCTACCCCCTGGAGTGCCGCAGCTTAGTGAGAGTGACTGTGCCGCCTTGTTTTCGCTTCTTCAAAAGTTCAGGCCACGCGCCGGAAATTAGGACACGCGTGATAGCCATTTCGACATTCTTTGATAAAGTCCCACTGTGCGCGTTTTGTGGACCAATTATTGACAGTAATTTCCAATCTGCTATTCTCATTTCCTGATTTAAATATACTTTTTTCACTTAGCGATTTTTAAAAATATTATAGTTGTACCATTTTCTTAGACTTTAAATTTGTTTGTTTTTCTTTCTTCTTATTTTTAAGTCGTCAAATTAGCTTTGTGTATTATGAACTTTGTCGCAGGTGAACGTGCATAGTTCCTTGACAAGTCATTTTTTATTTGTTTTCTTTTATAGTTGCTGACTTTGTTATTTTTTGTTGACATAACCAAGCAAGAAAACCGTAAACATTCTGCTGAACTTAGACTAAGCGCGTGATAAACATTGTGTTTCTTTGCCGTGTATTCTTTTATTGAGCTTATTTAAAGCATTCTATAGATATTGATATTAGTTGATTTTTATTTTTTATTTTGTTGGATTATTTTTTGTGACCATATTAATTTTGTATTATATTTTTTGTTACATTTGTGTTTTTACCGACATGCAAAATCGTAATCTAAATACTGTTCCAAAACGAACAGACGAACTGAGAATTGGCCATCTTAACATATACCATCTAGTTAACAAGGTGCCCGATTTATCCGTGTTCCTAAACACGCCCTTACATTTTCATATTTTTGGTGTGTCCGAGTCGAGGCTTAAAAGTTCAATAAGGGATAACTCCATTTCTGTCCCAAATTTCTCAGTACTCCGCAGAGATGCCTCAAGCCCTCAACACACTGGACTAGCTATATATATACATAATTCAATACTTGGTAACGTCAAACGGCGACAAGACTTAGAGTCAGCTCAAGTGGAAAGCTTGTGGGTAGAAGTGAAGACATCTAAATCACCCCCCGTCCTCATTGGCTTTATTTATAGAAATCCCGCAGCCAGCTGGGACTGGTATGATGACTTCGTAGCAATGATGGATAGCGTAAATCAAAATAAAGCTGACGTTGTTCTTTTGGGCGATTTTAATATTGATCTTTCTAAATCTAAAGGGTCCAATGCTGCATGGGCGTCAACAACAGCACTATTCGGTTTAGAACAGTTAATTAAAACCCCCACTAGAACCACATGTACATCTTCAACCCTGATTGATCATATTTATGTGACAAATGATGATAAAATATCAAATGTACATGTTCCCTCCTTAGCTGTCAGTGACCATAACCCAGTATGTTGCACAGTCTCCATGAAACTAGATAAAGAGAACAAAAAGAGACATAAAACAATTAAATATCGTTCTTTCAAAACATTTAATAACGACGACTTTCTGGGGGATCTGCGCAATACTCCTTTCAGGGACGTGTATAACCACACTTCTCCTGACAGTGCCCTGTCGTACTGGATGGATCTATTCCTTGGAGTCCTAAATAAGCATGCGCCCATACGAGAAAAACGAGTTAAGCACTCTACCCTGCCACCCTGGTTAACAGTAGATGTCAAACAGGCCATGTCATTTAGAGACAAACTTAAGAAAGAAAAACAGTTTGATGAATATAAGAAACAACGAAATCGTGTTAAATACTTAGTGAGAGCGTCAAAAAAACTGTTCTTCAAGGAAATGATTAGGGACAAAAAAGATACAGCATCGGTGTGGAAAGCCCTGAACGTTATAACAAAGGGTAAATCAGCCCCTGAAATACCATCCCATTTGTCAGCTGATATATTAAATAAGCACTTCCTATCGACAGCTGAAACACTTGCTCAGTCAGCTGCAAGTAGTAACGCAGAGTACCAAGTTCCTAGTGTACTGGAAAAATACTGTGAGGCCAAAAATATACTGCAGACATTCATCATTCCTGATATTACCGTCGCTGAAGTCGGCAAATTCATCTCTAGCATGCCGAACAAAAAGTCCACCGGGATGGATGGTATAGACAACAAAATTCTGAAAATGTCACTACCATATACGGTAGAGGCACTCACTTATATCTTTAACCTCTGTATAAAACACAGCACGTTTCCAACTATTTTCAAAGAGGCCAAGGTAATTCCAATCCCTAAATCAGAAGATCTTGAAGATGTCAATAACTACCGTCCTATCTCACTTTTGTCGGCCCTGTCAAAGCCCCTTGAAAAACACATACAAAAACACCTCCTCGATTTTCTAGAAAAGGGCAATTTCATAAATATTCATCAGTCCGGCTTTAGACCGAAACACTCATGTCAGTCAGCACTGGCACACATTGTAGACAGCTGGCTGGAATCAATAAATAAAAACCTGATGTCTGGAGTTGTTTTCTTAGACCTACAAAAAGCATTTGATCTTGTCGACCATGACATTCTCTTAAAGAAGCTAGCAGCATACCATATAAGTGAAACTGCCATAGCATTTTTTAGATCATACCTAAAAGACAGAAAACAAAAGGTATATACTCATGGAAAATACTCTAAACAAGGACAAGTTAACTACGGTGTCCCCCAGGGGTCGATCTTGGGACCTCTTCTATTTATAATATTCATTAATGATTTGCCTTTGCATATTACTAACACTGATGTTAATTGCAACCTGTTTGCGGACGATACGAGCCTCCATGTTTCGGGCAAAAAAACAGCTGACATTAACATAAGCTTACAAAGTAGTCTCAGCGAGGTTTCCGACTGGTGTAGAGAGAATCATATGGTTCTTCATCCAGGAAAAACAAAGAGTATTATAATCACTACACGACAAAAACACCAACGCCGACCACAGCCGTTACATTTACAACTGAACGCTAAACCGATAGAACAAGTCACAGAGCGTAAATTCTTGGGAATACTCGTTGACGAACAATTATGTTGGGAGACGCATATAAATACAGTCTGTAAAACCATTGCTAAAAACACTTTCCTGTTGTCCCAGCTTAGACAAGTAACGGATACACATACTCGTAAACTGTTTTTTCATGCCCATATCAAGTCTCACGTTGATTATGTCTCCACAGTGTGGGACGGTTGTAGTGATGTTCACATGAACAGGTTAAACTCTATATATAAAAGAGCTGTCAAAATGATAGATACGCGGCCCATTCCTACCATAGACAAATTTAGACATCTAAACATTCTCGGCCTGCGTCAACAACTTAATTTCAACAAATGCATCCTCATGCACAAGATATTAAATAACATGACACCGCAGTATCTAACCACCAAATTTGTGCCACAGCAAGAACGCGAACGGTCCTCAAGGAACAATACTTTACCCCTACCTCTGCCTAGAATTGACCTCTTTAAAACTAGTTTATCCTTTTCTGGACCGTTTGTATGGAACACTATTCCTGCACATTTGAAGACTATAGCCTCACTTGGAATCTTTAAAACGAAACTTTTCGATTACCTGATGAGCCAAACATAAAAAACACTGGGCATTTAAACAAACCCTGATGGTTAATGTTTTTATGTAATATAATTATGCATTTATTTTTATTGTTGGTATGTGTGTGTGTGTGTGTGTGTGTGTGTGTGTGTGTGTTTTGTATGGTATAAGATGAATGTTAAGTGTTATTATTATTTTGTGTTATTTTTTTTTTAAATTTTATTGTTGCATGAAATAATATGTGTAAATATAATTCTTTATTATTATTATTATTATTATTTAATCTATTTTATGTTGTAGATGTTAGCAACGGCAAGTTTGTAAAATGACGATTTGTTTCTGTCAAAACTTTTTACCGTTGATAAATAAAGTTTTCATCATCATCATCATCATCTCTCTCTCTCTCTCTCTCTCTCTCTCTCTCTCTCTCTCTCTCTCTCTCTCTCTCTCTCTCTCTCTCTCTCTCTCTCGCTCGCTCGCTCTCTCTCGACTCACATATGCGTGCATCTCCAAGAGGCATAAATCCTCATGTACCCGGAGGGCGCATGAACATCTATGCCTTTTGAGGATGTTTGGAGCACGCGCATGCACGCGCGCACTTTCAGAAGCGCATGCAGGTGTACTTAGTATAGCATGTAACTAGGTAAAGTCAACCTGATTTCATACAAATTATAGCAAGACTGAATTTGTACCGTGAAATTCTAGTTTTGTCACCATTTTCCCAAGTCTTGAAGCGAAAGCAAAACTCATATCACGTTAAATATAAAATTATGTAAAAACAAAAAAAATACGTCATGACAAATGACGTTTGACAAACCAATGACGCGTATGCACTGCGCGCGCCCCTTCTAGAGTTCCGTCACTATGACGCATTGGCACATCTGCGAGGTTTTTTCAAAAGGAGATATTTCAACATCAGAATCAAGTCAAAGACAAAAGGTAAAGACCCTTGACAGCGAAGACAGCTCTAATATAGAAGCAACTTTGTGGGTTATGGTTCATCCCATCTTGTTTTTCTTCAGAATAGCTATGCTACGCCAGACCACACAGCTTACGAATGGCGGGAATCGCCGTGTGTCCGTCTTATATTTCTGTATGTTAGTGTGTGTGGATCAGAAGGTGGGTTAGAGTACGGGAGATGGATTCCTGTCGCTACACGAACACACAGAGCGTACTAATGGCGGGAAGCGCCGTGTGTCCGTCTTTATTTCCGCTGTGCGCCGACGTGTGTGTTGATTATGGGTTGGCTTAGAGAGGAGGGAAATAGATCAGCATAATAAGCCTAAAAATATGAACAACTCTGAATGTTCATAAAAGATAAACGCAGCTGAGCTCCAAACAATACAGTAGACTTTAGAATGAAATCCTCATCTTGTTTCCCAAGAAAAGCGAACATGCAAAGTCGCTTTGTGTATTTTTACGTCTTATTAAAGATTTGTCACGTTTATTTGCATTCACTTTACTATCGCTTTGCCCATTTCATTTCGACACCACAGCACCAAAACCGCCGCAAAACGCAACCGACAAAAACAAACACTATCTTCGAAACCGATGTCCGAAGTGCAACATGCTGCATGCTGTAAAAGAGAAAGAGTGCCACACCACTTGGTTTTAACTGTCATGGATGAACAAAGTTTCGGAATTTGATTAATTATATATTACTGTAACATTTAATTCAGTCAGTTGCACTGGTAAGCTATGTTGTGAGGTGTGATCACTGCCAATGCAGTCTCAGTGATCACTGATGGTATAGTACAATACAGATTGAAAGAATACACAGCACAACGTAAACACGCTTGGAAATTAATGCAATGCTTCGTTTAAAATTAAACCCTATCTCACTAGGAGCAGCCTAACTGCACAAAAGAGGAACTGTATTTTGCTGCTGCGTAATTTGCAGTTTGTCTGCATATTGACATTTGAAGTTTGCTGCAAGGATTCTTAGCAGCTGGCATTAGCACTGACACACATATATTGGGATTAAAACGTGAAAGAAAACGAAGAAAGGTGACACAGAGATGATTTAATAAATCAGTCAGTCAAGTAATCAATGAATGAGATATGTTTTATGATGAACAGCAAGTTTTAGGGCAGAGTGGAGTGTGTGCGGGGGTGGGGGTGGGGGTGGGGGTGGGGACTGCATAATGTACACGTACTAGTTATTTCTTTCACACACTATTACTATTTCTTTCTGTGTTTCCATCACCCACTCGTAACACCTTTGGGCTCAATCTCATCTTTTATTTGAGTGATTTAAAAAATATATGTACTTGCTGGTGTTATCTTATTTTCTTACTGGCTTTGATATTTCGCTGGATGATTTACAGTCCCATAATTTAAACCTGTATCGCGTAACGCACATGGAGGTTGACTGTATCATTGATAGGTAGGTAGCGTTTTGTTTGAGGTGGCAGTTGTGGCCTCATCTTTAAGTTTGGTGCCCCTGTGAATGTGGCCACCAGTACTATTAATTTTACAGAACTGATGGCTGCATGTGCAGGCTAGTTCGCGGTATCACTGATCAACGTGTATTGGGCAGAATATTGTTTGAAGTGATCAGTGGTGCCTCGCGCTGGGGCCATACGGCGTTGAGGCGCGTCCCCTGGGTGGTGGATAGGGGGTCCCTCGTGGGAGGGGTGCACCGAATGAAATAAGGTGCCGTGAACCAACATGGTCTAAGGGAAGGAGACCCCGACAGAAAACCCCTGGTCCTCCTAGCAAGGGGGTTGGACGTGGGGGTAGCTTCCCCACCCTACAAATAAGGGAATAGCTACAGAAACGCCGACGAATAGACCAACAGCAATTCCTTTCCTGGAGGAGGAAGGTTCTTCTACCAGAAGATTTATGACGTCGTGTGGTGAAAGCCGGAAGTCTTCGGAAGCCACAAGACCGAGCCGCCTCTCTCTATTCAGGGACAATCATGGGCACATGGAATGTCAAGACCATGTACCAGAGCGGAAAGGCCGCCCAGATAGCGGCGGAAACTCAAAAGTACGACTTGCCCTGCTAGGTATCAGTGAAGCCAGATGGACGCATTCTGGTCAGAAAAGGCTGACAATTAGGGAGATGATTCTGTATTCCGGACATGAAGAGGAGAATGCCCCCCCCCCCCCCCCATACAGAAGGTGTAGCAGTCATGCTGTCACCAGTGGCACAGAGAGCGCTGGTGAGCTGGGATTCTCTTGGGCCAAGAATTATCACAGCAGCCTTTAGAACCAGGAAAACGATTAAGCTCAACGTCATCCAGTGTTATGCGCCCACTGATGACAGTGACAAGGAAGAAAAACAAGAGTTCTACGACCGACTCCAGAGTGCTGTGGACAAATGTGCGGCGCGAGACATCACCATCGTCGTGGGTGATTTTAATGCCAAAATAGGGGAGGACAACACCGGATACGAAGAGGTGATGGGGAGACATAGACTAGGGGAGTTGCATGAGAACGGGGAGATGTTCGTAGACTTTTGTGCTCTAAACAGACTTGTCTCTGGAGGCAGCATCTTCCCACACAGAAGAATACACAAAGCAACTTGGGTCTCACCCGACCATACTACAGAGAACCAATTAGACCATATCTGCATTTGCAAGAAATTTAGAAGGTCTCTTCAAGATGTTCGAGTGAGGAGGGGAGCAGATGTCGCCTCAGACCACCATCTGCTTACCTTAAGAATAAAGCTCAAGTTAAAGAAAAGCCGCACAGAGACAACAAGAAGACAGCGCTATAATGTAGGCCTCCTGAGAGAGACTGGAGTGAGAGAAGAGTTCAAACTGGTGCTGTCCAACAGGTTTCAAGAGCTACAGGAGCTAGTAAATGAAGAGGAGGCGGCCACCACAGAGCAGCAGTGGAAGGCAGTTAGAGAGGCGCTTACCTCAACCTGCAACGACACTGTAGGTTTCAGGAAACACCATCACAAGGAATGGCTGTCGGCACAGACCTTGAAGAAGATAGAAGTGAGGAAGCAGAAGAAAGCAGTTGTCAACAACAGTCACACGAGAGCAGCCAAAGCAAAGGCACAGGGCAGGAGGAATACTCGGAAGCCAACCGCGAGGTGAAGAGGAGTATCAGGGCAGACAAGAGGGCCTACATAGGCAGCAGAGGCAGAAAAGGCAGCAGGCAGCAGCAACATGAAACAGCTCTACGACATTACCAGAAGATTGTCGGGCAAGTATGGCCATACAGATAGACCAGTAAAAGACAAAGAAGGCAAGCCTATTGCGGACAGAGCTGACCAACTCGACAGATGGGCCGAGTATTTTAAAGAGTTACTGAACAGACCCACCCCACCCGACCCCCCAGACATTCAGCCAGCAGAGACTGACCTACCCATCAGCTGTGACAGACCCAGCCGGGAAGAGATCAAAAGAGCAGTGGCATTTTTGAAGAATGGCAAAGCAGCAGGGCCAGATGGCATCCCAGCGGAGGCTTTGAAAGCAGACCTAGAGACAACAGTAGAGATGCTATACCCACTGTCTGGAAAGATCTGGGAGGAAGAGGTGATGCCGGCTGACTGGAAGGAGGGGTACCTAATCAAGCTTCCCAAAGAAAGGCGACCTCAGTAAGTGTTCCAACTATAGAGGAATCACCTTGCTGTCAATACCAGGAACGGTCTTCAACAGGATCATCCTGGAGAGAATGAAGAGCTCCGTTGACCCCCAGCTGAGAGACCAGCAAGCAGGATTCAGGAAAAACCGATCATGTACAGACCAGCTCGCCACTCTCCGCATCATCGTGGAACAGTCTCTGGAGTGGAGCTCCCCGCTGTACGTCAACTTTGTGGATTACGAAAAAGCATTTGACAGCGTGGACCGAGAGACTTTGTGGAAACTCCTACGACACTACGGTGTACCCACAAAGCTCGTGTGCTTGATCAAGAGCAGGTACGATGGCATGACATGTCGCGTGATCCACGAAGGGCAGTTCACCAGGGAGCTCCAGGTCAGAACCGGCGTCAGGCAGGGGTGTTTGCTGTCTCCGTTCCTCTTCCTACTGACCATAGACTGGGTCATAAAGAGGACCACTGAGCAGAGAAGAAGAGGAATACAGTGGACACCGTGGACACAGCTTGACGACCTCGATTTTGCAGACGACTTGGCTTTACTGTCCCACACTCATCAACAAATGCAGGACAAGACCACGAGGCTTGCTGACATCTCGTCCCAAGTGGGCCTCACCATCCACAAGCAGAAAACGAAGACAATGAGGCTGAACGCAACCAGGGAAGAACCAGTCTTGCTTGCTGGCACCCCGTTGGAGGAGGTGGAGTCCTTCACCTATCTCGGGAGCATCATCGACAAAAAGGGCGGCACTGATGCAGATGTCAGAGCACAAATCGGTAAAGCAAGATCAGCCTTTCTCCAGCTGAAAAAAGTGTGGAGTTCTAGAGAGCTGTCACAACACACCAAAGTCCGGATGTTCAGCTCAAACGTAAAAGCAGTTCTCCTATATGGAGCAGAGACTTGGAGGTTGACACAAACCACAGTGAACAGAGTACAGACCTTCATAAACAGTTGTCTTAGAAGAATCTTGAAAATCCAATAGCCAGAAAAGATCAGCAACATTAGACTCTGAGAGAGAACACAGCAGATAACTACAGAGAATGAAATTGGGCGAAGAAGATGGGGATGGATTGGTCACAGTCTGAGAAAGCCAGTTTCCAGTATCACTAGGCAGGCATTGTCATGGAACCCCCAGGGAAAGAGGAAAAGAGGCAGGCCGAGAAACACCTGGCGTCGAGACCTCCAAGCAGACATCAAGAGACTGAAAACCACCTATAGTAAAATCGAAGGAGAAGCACAGGACAGGAGTCGTTGGCGGTCTCTCGTCGACGGCCTATACCCTGGGAGGGGTGATAGGCATAAATAAGTAAGTGATCAGTGGTGGCAACATCCATGATGTCTGTGTGCATTTGGCTACTGGTACTGTTTACAAAGGGGCTGTTTATAGAACTAGTGACTTCGTATGCATATTAGTTTTGTTATTGTTATCAGATGTGGCCTCATCTCTAAGTTTGGTGCCCCTGTGCATGATGCCAATAGTACTTTTCACAAAACCGATGGCTGCATGTGCAGTGTGATGAACTGTATACATGAGATTTGTAGGTGGGCAGCTAAAATACCGACAGTCAATACAAGCCACTTTCTTAACCTCAAGTTTCTATATAGGTTTAACAGTCCACTAATGCCCATCAGTATACAATTGTGCATGTCTTTGGTGGGTGTTCTGCGGTTTTGTGTGTGTATGTGGGGTGGGATTGAGAGCGGGCGGAAAGGCACCGTATACCATGTATGTGTATGTTCTCATGTTGTATGCCGATGCGTGTGTACAAAACCTACATTACAAACAAACAAAAATAAATACAAAAATAATTTAAATAAATAGTTAGTCATTTTGGTTTAACGCCGAGCAGGCGATAAGGCCATCTCACGGCGGTTAAATAAATAAGATAAAGTAAGTCAAAGATACCTAGGACATATGCATGCAAAGTAATGGATATATTATGAACATGCACAGATGTACATGTCTTTTGGTGGGTGTTCTGCGGTTTTGTGTGTGTATGTGGAGTGGGGTTGGGAGCGGGCGGTGTGGCACCTATTACCATGTTCTCATATTGTATGCTGATGTGTATGTACAAAACCTTCATTACAAACAAACAATATAAATTAATTAATTAATTTAAATGAATAAGATAAAGTAAATCGAAGGTACCTGTGACATATGCATGCTAAGTAAAGGATAGATTATGAACATGCACATATGTGCATGTCTTTTGGTAAATGTTCTGTGGTTTTGTGTGTGTATGTGGGGTGGGGTTGGGAGCGGGCGGTATGGCACCAATTACCATCTATGTGTGTGTATATTTTCTTGTTGTATGCTGATGTGTATGTACAAAACCTACATTACAAACAAACAACAATAAATAAATAATAAATGTAAATAAATAAAATAAGTAAGTCAAAGATATCTGGGACATATGAATGCCAAGTAAAGGACAGATTATGAACATGCGCAGATGTGCATGTCTTTTGATGGGTGTTCTGTGGTTTTGTGTGTGTGTAGTATGGCACCTATTACCATGTGTACATGTATGTTCTCATCTTGTATGCTGATGTGTATGTGCAAACCTACAACACAAACAAACAAAAATAAATAAATACATGAATAATAAATTTAAATAATAAATAAATAAATAAAATGTCTGAGATTTCTGGGACATATGAATATGCATACTGAGTAAAGGATAGAATATGAAAATGCACAGATGTATGCATACTGAAAAATTTCTTCCTTTCCTATCCTCGGTCACTACCACCACATCACTAGTGATCATGTGCATCAAGGAATTCCTTCCATCCATAATTAAAAAGATAAATAATAAATAAATATGTAAGTGAATACATAAATGAATCGATAATAAATAAATAAATAAAACATGTAATATAATGGAGAGGGCTACTATATCATAGTATATTTGTTACGTTTGTGGTTGTGTTATTCTTTGAGAGCATGTGTGTATTGATCATAGGAAAGATCCGATATTCTTTTGAGTTATTCTGGATAAGAATTACGTACCTTTTTAGTAGGATTCGTTTTCTTTCGCACGGAGAATTGCGATCGATTTTTGTTGTGTCGCATAGTTTCGCTACGATGAGACTGGAAGGTTCGAGCAGGGTCGCGATCTTTCTAGTGACCTCATAATGACGTCAAAGTGTCGGCAACATTTCGTAACACTGTATTAAAGGCGTTTAAAATAGTAGTCGAATTTCCCAGTTCATTCTCGAGTATTCTTTTTCATCAATATTTATGAGTTTGGGTTACGTTTTCTTTTCTGATTGGTTGTGTTGTGCGAATTTGCTGGATTATTCTGGAAATCTGTAATAGTATAAAAGACAGTGCTAGGAAGTATGCGTGTACATTGTTTGAGAGACACAGTGTGTCAAAAGTGTTGGTGCTTTATAGAGAAGACAGTGTATCAGTGTTGGTGCATTTGTGAATGCATTGTGTGGAGATCGCATTGCTGCAATAAAATATTGTTGGAACTGTTACTCCAGTGTGGTCTACATCCTTAAGCCACGTGTGACGGGTTGCAGCTGAGTGAGGTTTCTTTACAAGAGCCCTACGTGCGTGGTGTGATATCATACTACGACTACGATAACCACGTAACAATATTATTGTGTCTCATGCAGTCCTGATAAAGCTTGATTATAAGAGTTCTTGTGAGTACTTGAGTGCGGATTAGTTGAATGGGTTGCAAAAACGAAAATTCCTACATTTAGTTGTTCAGTTGAACATGGTGATTCAGATGGAAACGGTTCGGAGATGGATTTCAGTCTGCCTGGCTGGTGCCTAAGACCAGACTGATAAGACCGTGTTTGACTAGTTAATCCCATCTCCTCTAATAAAAAAAAGAGCAGGCTTACACATAAAGCCGTTAGGCTGGAAAACAGACGCATGTTGTATCTGGACAAAAAGTCTTCAGAATGCTGAAGGTGGTCGGCAGACACAATGCAAAACATGCACGAAGCGAGTTTACTTTCGATATGCTTCCCTCCCACAAAAGACCGAATTCCTTTGGGAAAGGCTGCTTTCAAGACCAGGAAAAATAACGTATTTGATGTACTTCAAAGTTCAAATCCAAAATAATCTGTGTCTCACTTCAGGAGCAAAGTAAACCTGCATCAACCGTGCGCGTCTGATTGACTTCTTTTGAAGGCATCTCGCTGACCACCATTTTGAAACTAGCGACGCGAGTATGCTTACGGCATTAAAAATATTACTTTTTAAACTTATTTTATCGTAAATATGTATAGATGTTTACTTGCTCATGATTTTAATTTGATCACTGGAATAAACTTGTAACTTGTATGATTGAAATTTTCAATGTTATGTACAAAAAATGTCTTGCACCGGCCTTATCCGGGCCGTGTACCGGACTGGTTCCCCCACAGCGAACAAATAGCGCTCGAAAAACACTTCTAAAAAAAATGTCTCCATCCTAAGGACAAATACTGTTGTTATGCATAAACCATATGGCATTAGTACTTTCGTTTCGTACCTGCAAACCATTGTTACTCTTTTGACGAACTACTGACTACCTCTGCAGAAATTGCGTAATCTGCTAGACTATAAAGGCGCCAAGCTAATCTGGCACTACACTTGAATTATCATGGTAATGATCCGTCTCCTGCAACTGGTGCACAGTCATCAGACAACAATTTGGGTAATACGGCTATTGGGTGAAATGTGCTAAGTTAGCCACACACTGTCTACACCTAGTGGTCGATCCAGTGTTGACTGCTTCTATCTAGATATTTGCCTCTGTGTGTGAAAGGAGTACCATTGGGTCTAAGTCAGGTCATTTTCTGCGACTGACTTGCTTGATAACTCATTCTACCCCAAGACCGAAATCCCCAAACTTTGAAGTCGTCCTCTGAAGACTGTGTTGCAGTGCAGGACACAGATCGACCATGATAGTTCAAGGGTGATGCCAGAATAGCTTGGCGCCCATAGGCGCCAAGCTATTCTGGCATCACCCTTAAACTATCATGGTCGATCTTTATCTTGCTGTGGTGTGGCTGGGGTAGAATGAGTTTAAATAAGGTTTCATTGATTCACTGTGTAACGCATTAACCACTGATTTGTCATTTGGAAGTGACACTGTTGGCCTACATCGCTTACTAGAAAATGATCATAATGTAATAATTTCCATAATAAAAACAATAGTTTGTGATTCTAGTTTAAGGTACGCGATGTTTTCTTTGTCATACCGTACACATTGTTTGGTTATTGTACACACTATTTTGTCCTGACTCGCCGATCACAATGCAAACATTCAATACACTGCTGAATGTTAGCTCCAGAACCGTTCAACAAGGCTGACAGTGACAATTTATAAGTCAGTTTATTGCTAATATAGCCTTTTCTTCTTACCGTATTTTCCAAGCGCTTTTCTGTCACCTCCCGTGCAACTAGACAATAAGGAAGTTTAGTTGAAGTTGAATTAACCAGGAGACACGACACCACCCACTATGAGATAAGAAACTGGTTTCCCCAATAAAACATTCCCCCAATAAAACATGAGTCCACCTTTGCACACAAAAAGCGCCGCCAACCTCCAAGAGGCATATATCCTCATGAGCCTCCGCGCCTGCGGGGGCTCATGAGAATATATGCTTCTTGCTAGTCCATTTGCATCTCCGTTCTTCCGGCTTGGGGGTGGGTGGGTGGGGGGGGGGGGTTCGGAGAGGGTTATCAGACATTCTATCCGGTGTGCAAACAACAGGGTTATCAGCTGAGCACTGGAGATGTGTCCGTGACAGAAAAAAAATGTCGGTGTGACATTTTTGAGATAAAACTGAAGATCGACGGACGTGTATAATATTAACAGTTACAAAATGCGCGCATGCGTGCGTGTGTGGTGTGTGTGCGTATGCGTGCGTGCGTGGGTGCAAAACAGATGGCAGAGAAAGGTTCTGCGCAAAGGTGTATTGAGATCTCTGGCGTGAAATAAAATGAAGTCAGTATTGACATGTCCCAGTGTAAGCTCTAAGCTTTTGTCTGGTGCAAACGAACACAACTCAGTAACACGCCAATATACAAAAGTCGCTCAACCAAGCAAACGTGATTTCTTCTGTCTCAATGTAGGCTAATGTACGGTGACAGAAACATCGATGAACACAAAGGCGTCTTTGTTCCGCATCAAGAAAGAATGAACCTAAACTGTAAGTGTGTGTTTCATGAAAGGTTTATGCCTAAATACGTGGTAAATGCCACGACTCGCGCAGTCAGCGCCAACAAGAACCTGCTAGGCTGTTGTGTGCCAGCCTGTGATTCTGGGCCTTACGGCTGAAAGCAGTAAGGTCTAAACCACAGACAAGCCGGTAACAGTACAAATCTTGACCAGCCCACATACTTTCTAACGACGGCAATCCGCTCAACCCTTGGCTTCAGCGGCAAAATCCGATCTCCATTTTTGTGATTTTGGCCCTTATGGCGTTAAGGCAAAAATCACAGTAACAGCACAACACAATTACAAAAATCGAAATGTGATTGTCGGGACACGTCGCGTACACCACCATGGGCACCCAGCTGCCAGATGATAGACCCTCATGAGCCCCCGCATTCGCAGGGGCCCATGAGGGTCTATGCCTCTTGCTGACTCCTCATGTGGGTTTATGCCTCTTGCTGACTCCACTTTGTATCTTTGGGGCTCTGTGGCCTTGTATTAAAGGGGATTTCAGACACAGAATCTGCGACTACTGGCAGTGCAGAAGTAAAATGCTCTCGTGACGCACCATGCACTAGCCCAGGGAGTTTACTTGTGTGCCCTTTTAGTTGTGCACACGAAACTTACTGCAACCACGTTCGTTGCTTAACTCATTCTACCCCAGACACACCACAGCAAGATAAGGATCGACGATGATAGTTCAAGGGTGATGCCAGAATAGCTTGGCGCCTATGGGCGCCAAGCTATTTTGGCATCACTCTTGAACTATCATGGTCGATCTGCGTCCTGCACTGCAATGCAGTCTTCAGAGGACAACGGCAAAATTTGGGGATTTCGGTCTTGGGGTAGAATGAGTTAAGGGTATCATAAAGATAATTCAGTTTTCACTGCTTTTTCCGTTCTGTATATAATTTGTCTTTGTGTATTTAGGGCGTTTCACCTCAGGCTCCAGCCATGGGAGATGCATCGACGAGAGCTGCGGGTGACGGACTGACAACAGTAGCTTAATGATGGTGACTGATTAGCTTGGTGCCTGAAAAGGCGCCAAACTAATTAGGCACTACCCTTGAGACTTCATGGTTGACTCTTCGCCCTGCGATTCTTAAGTAAGGTTTTAGAGGGTTTTAGAGGATTCTAAACTGAATGTGCACTCATGGCTCTGGAAGTCCAGAGATGATTGGACAATAGTGAAATCCACCGGCCTACCCTCTACCCCACCCCTCCCCCTCCATTCCGTCCTTGCTGCCTCGTTAAGCGCCGGTTACTGTCAGTATGTTGCTTCTAATATTGTAACATAAACAAAAAGAAAACACACTTCAGCTAGTATAACATGTGAAATTGTGGTCGGTATCGCGAATCCATTTCACCCCGTGAAGGCACGAGTCAAAGGATATTTCTGCCACTCTTCTGCAGAGGCTGTCACGTATAAAGATATTTCAAAGACTTTTTAAATTGTGTTTCCTAGTTGCTAGAGTTAGTCTACGTTTGTAGTGATATTGTATTTAGAGTAAAGAAAATAAAGGCAGCAGCCAGTGTAGTTCTTTAGGTAGACAAGACTCCAGACAGTAAGCGGTTAATATTTCGCAATACATGTATCCTTCATAAACCTTCTTACCTTAGTATGTTTCACATTAATGCTGGACAAGAGGGCTTTTAGTTAAAATTCCTACATGCGGCATAATAATACGCGCGTGAGAACGCGTAACCCAAACGATGGTATTAAGAGGGAACAATTTACATCAAGCCGACCTAAAGTAGGAGCCCCGCGGGGCATCGTGCAACTTCGAGTGAGACCATTGACGCACGCGAAGAAACGCGACACTATGCGCAGCGCCAGTGGAACCGTCAGACTGAGAAGCCGAGAGGCCGCAGCATCACATTAAGCGCTCCCAAAACGGCTAGTGTCAGTGCAAATAAGAAACGGAGAGAGAAACCAAGGGCACTGTCAGCAAACGCACAGTTTAGCTTACACTTAGCGCTCCCAAACACGCGAGTGTAACAAACCTCAAAGAGGTGCCGTGAGGATGGCAAGACGCAGCAACCCCACACTGGCTTAAACAGGCGCGTGACAAAGCACGCCCTACAAAAACTAGGCCTACCACACATCAAAACGAGACTGACGCCAAACGTACTGTAGAGGCCAATAAAGCCAAAACCTTCGTCACTAATCTGTCAAAACACAAACTGACAGACCCCACAGCCGGACCTCCTACTCGCCAAAGGAATAAAATTCATTCCGACACCCCTACAACACACCCAACAAAAGAGAAATCATAATGGAACTGGCACGTAAAATGCGTTGCAAATATCAATTCGCTGATCCACAAACAAAATCACCTCTACATCCTTTCAGAACCAAGTCAGGTTATGAGGCTGCAACGCCCTGGAGACATACATCAGCAACACAAGGGAAGCCGAACCGGCTGGCACACCTGGAAAATCAAGTAGAAGAATAAGACCAAACACCACGCCAAAGAGGAACGGCAGGCAATCCGGGAACTCAAAAACAAGAAGGAAATCGTTATTAAAAAAGCAGACAAAAGTTCTACCATCGTCATCTTAGACAGAGATGATTACATCAAAGAAGCGGAGACCCAACTACGAGGATTACACTACCAAAACATAGTGTCCCCTAACATGAACGACATATACAGTGCGACTAATACAAACGATGTTCACCAGCGGAGAGATTGACTTCACAACCTACAAGTTCCTGCTACACTCGTCCAAAGCGGAGAAGAGAGACCCCGCCCACCTATACCATATTACCGAAAACACACAAGTTGACACCTCAGCAACTAAGAGAAGCGGAACAAAACGGACTGAATGGACTACGCATCCCAGGGTGACCCATCATCTCACAAGTTGCAACCCCAACATATTACATCGGACACCTTATTGACTTCTTCCTACTCCCATTCGTGGAGAAACTACCGACGTACCTGAAGGACACGCCTGCATTCATACGCCTGATAGAAGAAACGGAATTCGCTGAGACACAAAATATGTGTTTATGACGTCTCAAATATGTACACAGTACTAAACCAAGACGCGCTCCTGCAAGCCACCAGCGACACACTACCTGGAACACTACGTCTACCCCGCCTACCAAACATGAAAAGGGATAGAATAATGGGACTTCTGGCACTAAAGCTGAAAAACAACATCTTCACCTTCAACGGACAAAATTACAAACAAATCATCGGCTGCGCAATGGGCCAAGTCCCATCCCCCTCATGCAGTGACCTACTAATGGCACGAATTATGGACGAAGTCATCAACAATTACCCACACAAGGATGCCATCATACAGCACAAACGATACAGAGATGATGGGATCATCTTTATCAGGGATGGAATGAAGAAATCAACAGCCTTTTCACGCTAGCAAACGCACACACAGAAGGAGTCATCTTCACGCACCAAATCTGTGAGAACGAGGCAACTTTCCTTGATATCACAATCTACAAAGGCCGGAACGAAATTTGAGGAATCCAAGCACATTGATGTCAGAACAGAAAACCAACCGAGACATTCCAATACTGACTTACACCGAAAATCAGCGCACCCGCAGACAGTTTTTAACGGCCTTGTGAAAGGAGAAACGCTTCGCATTACACGGAACTGCTCAGACTGATGAGGAAATAAGACAGCAACAAACTTCCTTCTTCCACGAAAAATTAACAGCAAGACAATACAGCATAGCGACACTAACGGAACTTTCAGCGGAGGTGAACAACACACCCCGACGGACTCTCCTACAAGAAAGAAAAGGGAAAGAAAAGAAAAAACACCAGTCACCACCCCTCGTACTGGTCACCAAGTATAACTCCAAAACGAAATGGCTCGCTAGAGCACTCAGGAAACATTGGAAACTGATCACAAACGACCAGGGCTGCAAAGAAATCTTCACGACACCTCCCATGATTGCCTACCAAAAACACAAAAACCTGGGGGACTGGACTGACCTACTCATCTCCTCGAAACTGGCACCGCTCACGAACAACGAAAGGCATAAGCCCCGAAAACTTAGCGGACTTGGGTAACAGCCTGACTGAATACAAAAAAAATGTAATCAGTACATGTTTCTGCGAGCACACACGCGAATAGATACACAATAACCCTTTAAAACCGAAAACTGGGAGACCTACTCATCTCTTTGAAACTGGCACGGCTCTTGAACAGCAAAGAACAAACAGGGTGAGAAAACAAGACAAGAGAGACAAAACTGACCAAGTTTAATAACAACAGCCGAGGTAGATCACGCGACAGGAATGCAAACCAAGGGAACCAATGTACTTCACGAAAAAAAAGACTGAATACAAGTCAGTACATGTTTCTCCGAGTACACACACAAGCAAACACACAAGAACTTTGTGAAACCGAAACCACTCTCTTCACTGCAACAGGGAATAGAGCTACAAGTCATCCAGCAATACAACGGAGGCAGATGGTAAATGTACATCGGTGCCAACCACTAAAGCGAAACTTGAAAACCACGGAGGGCTGGAGCGCAGTTGGCACACACCAACAAGACCTTCCCGACTCCACCTTTGGATTTGGGCAGCAGATTAACATCGCAACACTTCGATAACCACAACGGGAACCCCAGCTTTATCTACGCCAAAGCCCACCTCAGACACGGTAGTAGGATGCTACGGGCGTTGGCCGACCGCCACTCCGCGCGCCGCAGGCAGACAAGCCCCGCACAGAGCGAGCAACGCCGTCAGGAGGAAGATGAAATGACGTCTACGTGCGCCGAAACTATTGACACGTAACGTCTTATAACCCATTCAGCTATCACAATTAGGAGTGGGAACGCCGCGACAGAGCAGCTCCTCTACTACCACTAGCCCTACCAATTGGCAGTGGTGGAAACAACTTGACTACGAAACTGAACTACAACCAAGACGCTATCTACGCTCCACTCTCATACAATATGCAGTGGGTTGCACCCCGACTCAGACGACATTATCTCGCCACTGGCTAGCCCTTTCAATTGGCAGTGACGTTAGCGAGAATACATCAACTACATGAACAATATAGAATGAACCATAAACAAACTATCATAAAAACCTAACAAAGGTTTACTCAACAAAAACAAAGCTTGAAAGGGCCAGCACGCTGATGAAGGCAGCCCTTAGCCAAAAAAAGGCTTAAACATGCCCGAAAGACACCTCAGACAACAAACACAAAACGTGACTGATTTGTGAAATGTCATAAGGGTATAAAACGGCTGGTCACATCGAGACATCACATAGTGGTGTGCGATGTACAGACACCTTGTTACCAGAAATGTAGTCAGTGCCATCTACAGTCTACACACAGCGGCCATGGGACCAGAAAGTAATGGAAGCAAGGAAAAGGAAATATACATCGTGTCAATCTCGGGAGGAGCAGACGGATCCCCCCCCCCAAAAAAAAAAAAAAAAAAAAAAAGCAACTTGAGCCCATTGAGACAAAACGTTGCCTGACAAACTGACCGAATGCGAAAAGTACAGCAAAAACAGAGTGAACCCCACTACCTTCCTACACATAAGGAAGGCAGACCTACGTGTCCTCAAGTTATGATGGCACAACATAAGACAGTATACGGCGGGATTGCTGCACATAACGCCAGCTCTGGACCAAGCCGGCCGGCGCGCTCAGAGCGAGAAGACGCATCCCAGGTTAGAATCAACCAGGAATCGACTGAACTAGAGAAAAGAGGAGTCACGTGACGAACCCGCATTCAGCTCATTGACGGCATCAGCTTTCAAAACTGAACCGGCAGACAACACGGCGGGAAGAGAAAGAACCACTGAAACGCAACAACCGCACTCAGTCTCCACTGAGTAGCTCTCACTATCAGCAGTGGTAGCGCCACGACAGAGCAGCCCTTCTACTCACCACTAGCCCTACCAATTCAGTGGCAGTGGTGGAAACAAAACTGAACTACACTGAACCAAGAAGCCATCTACGCTCCACTAGCTCACACAATTCAGTAGCAGTGGTTGAGCCCCTACTGGCGACACTGATTATCTTCTACTCGCCACTAGCCCTTTCAATCGGCAGTGACGGTAGCGAGAATACACCAACTTCTTGAACAATACAGAATGAACCTAAAACAAACCGTACCATCAAAAACCAAAAAAAAAAAAAAAAGGGGGGGGGGGGGGGGTTACTCAACAAAAACAAAAGGGTCAGCACGCTGATGAAGGCAGCCCTTAGCCAATAAAGGCTTAAACATGCCCGTGAAATACACCTGAGACAACAAACACAAAACGTGACTGATTTGTGAAATGTCATAAGGGTATACGGCTGGTCACATCAAGACATCACATAGTGGTGCCATGTACAGACACCTTTTTACCAAAAATAGAATGAGTTAAGGGTATCATAAAGATAATTCAGTTTTCACTGCTTTTTCCGTTATGTATATAATTTGTCTTTGTGTATTTAGGGCGTTTCACCTCAGGCTCCAGCCATGGGAGGCTTGCTGACATCTCGTCCCAAGTGGGCCTCACCATTCACAAACAGAAAACAAAGACAATGAGGCTGAACGCAACCAGGGAAGAACCAGTCTTGCTTGCTGGCACCCCGTTGGAGGAGGTGGAGTCCTTCACCTATCTCGGGAGCATCATAGACAAAAAAGGCGGCACTGATGCAGATGTCAGAGCACGAATCGGTAAAGCCAGAGCAGCCTTTCTCCAGTTGAAAAAAGTGTGGAGTTCCAGAGAGATGTCACAACACACCAAAGTCCGGATTTTCAACTCCAATGTAAAAGCAGTTCTCCTATATGGAGCAGAGACTTGGAGATTGACAAAAACCACAGTCAACAGAGTACAGACCTTCATGAACAGTTGCCTTAGAAGAATTTTGAAAATCGACTGGCCAGAGAAGATCAGCAACGTCAGACTCTGGGAGAGAACAGAGCAGATAACAGCAGAGAATGAAATTGGGCGAAAAAGATGGGGATGGATCGGTCACAGTCTGAGAAAGCCAGCTTCCAGTATCACTAGGCAGGCATTGTCATGGAACCCCCAGGGAAAGAGGAAAAGAGGTAGGCCGAGAAACTCCTGGCGTCGAGACCTCCAAGCAGACATCAAGAGACTGGGAACCACCTGGAGTAAAATCGAAGGAGAAGCACAGGACAGGAGTTGCTGGAGGTCTCTCGTCGACGGCCTATACCCGGGTAGGGGTGACAGGCGTAAGTAAGTCCAGCCATGGGAGATGCATCGACGAGAGCTGCGGGTGACGGACTGACAACAGTAGCTTAATGATGGTGACTGATTAGCTTGGTGCCTGAAAAGGCGCCAAACTAATTAGGCACTACCCGTTGAGACTTCATGGTTGACTCTTCGCCCTGCGATTCTTAAGTAAGGTTTTAGAGGGTTTTAGAGGATTATAAACTGAATGTGCACCCATGGCTCTGGAAGTGAAGAGATTATTGGACAATAGTGAAATCCACACTACCCTCTACCCCACCCCTCCCCCTCCATTCCGTCCTTGCTGCCTCGTTAAGCGCCAGTTACAGTCAGTATGTTGCTTCTAATATTGTAACATAAACAAAAAGAAAACACACTTCAGCTAGTATAACATGTGAATTGTGGTCGGTATCGCGAATCCATTTCACCCCGTGAAGGCACGAGTCGAAGGATATTTCTGCCACTCTTTTGCAGAGGCTGTCACGTCTAAAGATATTTCAAAGACTTTTTAAATTGTGTTTCCTAGTTGCTAGAGTTAGTCTACGTTGAGTGATATGTTTAGAGTAAAGAAAAGAAAAAAAGGAAGGTATGGCCAGGGTTGCATATGGCAGTGTACAAATTTGAAGCTTTTAGCCTCAGGATGATATGGGTTAAAGTCGCAGGCTAATCTAGCGAGCGTTCTCGCGCTGCCCAGGAACTCGGTATCGCGAATCCATTTCACCCCGTGAAGGCACGAGTCGAAGGATCTCAGAACCCTGGCCATACCTTCCCCTGCAGCCACTGCGGTCGAACCTGCCTGTCTCGGATTGGCCTCCGCAGCACGAACAGCCTGCAGACGTCGTGGCCAACTCCTATAAAATCTTCGTTCGCGAAGTCAAGCCAAGAAAGAAAAGAAAGGCAGCAGCCAGTGTAGTTCTTTAGGTAGACAAGATTCCAGGCAGTAAGGGGTTAATATTTCGCAATACATGTATCCTTCATAAACGTTCCTACTTAGTATGTTTCACATTAATGCTGGACAAGATGGCTAATTTGACTTAAATTATGAAATTTGAATGTCTTAAAATGAATGACCTTTCTGATCGTCTTTTTTTTTCGTTGTACGCAAAAGAACTCTTTTTGTTACGATCACAAAAGCTGTGGAAAACCTATTTTAAATGGATTGTGAAAAGGAGGGTAGAAAAAATTCATAGCTGAGGCAAGACAACATGATAACTTGTTGTATGGGCGAATAGGTTGGTTGCGAGTTCCTGGGCAGCGCGAGAACGCTCGCTAGATTAGCCTGCGACTTTAACCCATATCATCCTGAGGCTAAAAGCTTCAAATTTGTACACTGCCATATGCAAGCTACGTTATAGTACTTACAGATAAGGATATAGACCAATGGCTTTAGTTCAAGGGTGGTGCTAGAATAGCTTGGCGCCTAGAGGCGCCAAGCTATTCTGGCACTACCCTTGAACTATTTTAGTCAAACTTATTTCACACACCGACTGGTGTATTTCGAATGATAAGGGTTAAGTGAAAACTAGATATAAGGCAACTCAGCTAACTGGGTTACGTTTAGCGGATACTGTTTTGCTGTGAGGCTTACAAAGTACTGAGTTTGAGCTGAATAACAGTAATAATAATGATAGCATTTGTACAGCGCTATAACCCGAATCGCCGTGTTGATTAGTGTCAGAAGTCAACAAGAGATTCTCTGGTCGACGACGGCCTGAGCGGCTCTGATAAGAAGGCAAAAGACATGAAGTCAATTTTTTTTATTTGTGTGTGCGCGCGCCCTGCGCGTGTGTGTGTTAAAGAGAGATATTAGCGAGCGCTCACGTAAAGAAATCGTTGCTTTTGTACAATTAAGCCATTTAACCCCCCAGGCACACTTGGCAAAATTATGGAGGTGTTACCTAACGACTGTACGATATGTACGGGCTGCAGGAGATGGCTCGTCTGGCACTACCCTTGAATTATCATGGTCAATTCATCTCCTGCTGTAGGGCTTCGGGGCTAAATGGGTTAATGAATTACATCAGCGTGACCCGAGCGCCTTTGGTCGGATCCGCCTTATTATTGTGAAGAGCTTTTAGCTTTCAGCTAAACATTTTATCGGTGTAAATCGTGCACGAACGTAATCACACAATTTTGTGTGTGTGTGTGTGTGTGCATTAAGCACCCTTTTGTCAGTGCGTCCGGTGAATTTTTAGTAAACCAGTCCTGCTGCGAAAGCCAAGAGCTTACGGCCGGTCAGCATAGATCTTCATAAGCAACCGCAGCCTATGCAGCTAGCTTGCAGTCCAGCATTCGTATTACTCAGGCCGGCGGAAGGGGTAATGGAGGATGAATGAGAACGAACTTGTTCGTGGGACGTCAGTGCGAAGTGGAACAAAAAGACGTTAAGTTGTTCTAAAAGTCCGTACAATGCTGCATATCCCTTTCTCAAGAGGCACTGATTCTCATGAGCCCCCGCTTTGGCGGGGGCTCATGAGAATCAATACCTCTTGCTGGCAGAAACAAGTCCCATTTGCATCTACATTCACTGATCTGAGGGAGTCATGAGTGTTTCAGAATAAGTCTACCGCCCTGCGGCAAAAGTAGACTCTTCCCTTCATGCCAACATTATAGCTTGAATTAGAGAATAGAAACTGTCCTTGCTAACACTGATGTGCCTCGTGAGGGCAAAACTAAAAGCCTCTGAAACTAAGACAATGGATGCTTTTATCTACACCCTGAGGCAAAAGAAAGAGAGATGTGTCCTACGCATGCTTAGATTCGGTCACCTCAAACGTTAGAACACGGCAAGTGTTTACAGAACCTCTATGGGAAAAAAGTGGAAAATTTTTCTTTGTAAAACCCTTCGTCGTTTCATATTTCGAAACTCATTATTTATTGACGCGATAAACAAAGTTTTGGTTGAAGAGGCATGACATGTCTCGATCAATATGGGGAAACAATTTGCTTGCAGCAGAAGACGACAGTGCGGAAGAGGTCATTGGGCCGCGTGGGCCGCGTCGGCCGCAATCGACCAGCGCACAGCTGTGCGCTGGTCGATTGCGGCCGACGTCGGCCCAGTGGCTCATTGTGTGCTGTGATTTTAGCCGCAGCTTGAATGACAAAACATCGTTTTCAGACAGTGGCGGATCCAGAGGGGGGGGGGGCCACGGGGCCCTGCCCCCCCCCCCCCCCCCCCCCCCCCGTCAGTCCTGAATTTGTTTTTTATGGTTATTCGTGGAAGTTGCGTTTTACTATTCGATGATTCTTCTTTTCTTGTACGGTGTATTTTACAATTATCTCACGGGATCGGTGGGTGAGCATAGTGTGTTCATGGGCCTATAGTCAAATATCCTCACTTGGCACTGGCCTTATCTGCACCTGCCACAGTACTTCACGCAGACATAGAGTGCCATGTGCCCCGCACTCACAGGGGCTCATGTAAATCAGTGCCTCTTGCTGTGCGATACAATCCTCATTGCATCCTCATACTGAGGCAGCCATCTGGCAATAAGCCTCTGACTGCTGGTCAACCTCAGCGGTGAAAAAGTGTCCGATCATTGCTGAACTCAGTCCCTCAGCCAGGCATAGAGTTTCATAGGCCCCTTCAACCACAGGGGCTCATGAAAAGCATTACCTCTTTCTGTGCCATACGAATGGTATTGCATCCTCATACGTGGCAGTCTACGCTTAAAGTCTAGGTTTAAGTCTACGCCTATGTACATGCCAACTATGATCAGAAAGCGAGAAATCAGCTGCGCTGTGAGTGGCAGAGAACAGAGAGGAATGGAGAGAGCTGGTTGCCAAGTCATCAGTGGTGCCCCAACGGTCGGCAAGACTACAGGATATAGATCATATAGATAGATAGTGAGTGTCTCCCCCGGGGTGAGCAGCCGACTGGCCCGGGTGTCACAGGTAATTGCTTATCCCCTAATCCTGCCGAGTACAGTCTCCAACCTCACACAGATTGCATAGCTCTTTGTCTTCCGTGGACAATCCAGGCCAAATCAGAGTAACGATGTGGTCATTGTTGCGTGTCACCTCCCTAGGTGTGAAATGTCTTGATTTTGATCAACCTTGACTTTACCCTTAAGTAATCATCATCATGAGTGATAATGACTATTTCTGTAATCTGATCCTGTGTTCCTCATATGGAGGGGGTTTGTGGGTGTATAGAGCAGTAGCACAATTTTCACAATTAATGGCTATGTTGTTCCTCAGACGGAGGAGTACTTGGTTGTGTAGTGTTGTTGTCAAACACAAGGTGATTGCTCCTACGGAAACTTCAGGTAGAACATTCTTTTCAATAAGAAAATTAACACCATACAAGAATCAGAAGTGCCAGATTAATCTTGTTTTGTTATGGAGGTGGCGTGGAGGCGGGGAGGAGGTCAAGTGCATGTAGATATGATCATCCCTTCCTTTAAACTTTTTTTAAAAAGTGCCAAAAGCGGTGCTGTGTCCCGAGATGAAAGAAGAAACGTTTTAAAAAAATAAAAATCGTAACCTCTGCAAACTTTAAATATGTCTCAGAAAACCCCAACAAAACAAAACAAAAGCAAAAAAAAAAAAAAAAAAAAAAAAAAAAAAAAAAAAAACAAAACAAGAAGAAGAAAGAAAGAAACATGCGTAGAGAGAACGGTTACAACACGATAGTACAATTTTAAAGAAAATCCCAAAAAGAAAAGCATGAAGAAAGAATAATTTCAACACAACTTATTTGTAACTGTTCTTTTTAAGCGCGTTTCTTTCTTTGTTATGAATTTATGCTCGCCTGATGTCACTGTTTTGGTCTCGATTCTTTTGTATGACAGTTTGGAAGACGGGGGGGGGGGGGGGGGGTGGATAGCTGTCGGCCCCCCCCCCCCCCCCCCCGTCGAGACACACCTGGATCCGCCCCTGATTTTCTGCAGGTTGTCACCGGTTTTTACCTGTCTTCAGAAACTGATTGAGATTGGTTAGTTCGGATTTAATGTCCACGGCACCGAAGTGATGATGGACGGCCCTGACGGGCGGGTTATGTGGGACAGGGAAAAGATTGAGATTTGTCGTCTGTCATCGTTATGAGACACTGACCAAACTTCGTGTGAAAAGGTGCATCTTGTTTTCTTTCGAAGTGACTTTCACCCACTGAATTCTGACTGAGCCTTCCTTTTGAGCGCACGCAGCAGTTTGCCGCACACAAAATTCAGTTTTACATCAAATTCCTGTCATGTGAGTTATACTTCACAGCCATGAGCCCACCGGTTCAAAACTCATTTTTGATTTTTATAAAAACGCTTCTCCTGCTCGGAGAACTTTCCTACGGTGAAAATGTGCCGGTGACAGAGTGGCGCCAACTGACCAGTAATTATGGGTTGGTGACGTCATTCGTTGGCCATATGTCTCTGACGCAATGTTGTCACGCGTGCGTGCTGACGCCCTATTGCAAGAGCGTCTGTTACAGTGACGTCGATGGGTACTACTATGTCAACGATGACTGCTCCTCTAGACAGTGGTGTTCGGTGTTTTGGCTCATATGAAGGTAAGACGCACACTGGTTCCCCGTATTCGCTACCGCTGATCAATCAGTGGCAAATCGAGGGAGACAGCTAGTGTAGGTTGAGTAAGGGGATCGAAGTTAAGAACCAACCAGTACAAATAACTACGAAAACAGTCGAGAAAATTAGCATATTGGACATCACTCTGGTTGTCTCCCTCGATTCGCTGCGCAGATGCGCAGCGAATCGAGGGAGACAACCAGAGTGATGGGATATTTGTGTGCTGGTGTTTGTAATGTTGCAGACGACACATTTACACAGCACAGATTCAGACTAAGGAAATTGTTGTGGTGGTCGGTGTAAACAGATACTGAAAGGTAGGAAAGAATGAATACAATATTACAAATTAAATTGATCATAATTCTGTTATCTATCTAGGCCTAAATTATAAACTTATGAATTGATGCTATAAAGATTTAGCTTGTCTCTCCAGAGTTCGAGAAAAGGAAACTCGATTAAGTCTGTTGAAATACTGGAGGCACTGTTCAAAGTCTAAAATGTCTAATGAGGAAACTACTACGTATATGTGTCTGAAATCCCAAGAGTCTAGTCATATTTAGACCAGTTAGATCAGAGTCGTTCACAGTATTTCCGACACATGTTCCCTTTTCCCCGTCTACTGGCTCACTACAAACATACTGTTTCTCAAACCCCAAAACAAAATCAAAAAGTAATAGGTACTAAGATTCAGAAGCAAAACCAGAATTATTTCATTGTTGCTGAAGCTATACGTTAAACAGCAAAGGTGCAACTCTGTTTCACGCACGCACTCATGCGTTAGCCCGATGTAATTTTGCTCAACTTGGCTAACCATTTTCTCCTTTGCAGGGACTGAATGCCCGACGTGGAACGGGTACTACCTGCTTGGCGGTCGCTGCATTAAACTGTTCACATATCGGCTGAAATACACCATGGCCAAGAGTCGGTGTCTTGTGGACGGCGCACACCTCTACCACTACAAAACGCTGGGCGATGAGCAGCCCATGCTGCAGCTATTCACCATGCATGGTGAGTGACACTTTCTCACCTTGCCCCAAGCTGCTTTTTTTTTTTTCTTCTCTGTAACCCGTTCACTGCCGAGAAAAACTGCACACCATCCAACTGCAAGAGGCATAGATCCTCATGAGCCCCCGCAGTTGCGGGGGCTCATGAGGATCTATGCCTCTTGCTGAAACTGCATTGTATCCATGTTCCGCACAGCGGGAGATTCTTGTCGTTGAATTCGTCCAGGCAAAATAATAAATAATAATAGTGAGTACTTGTATGGGGCCTAACCTCAGATTACAGCTCTAGGCGCTTAACAAAAACTAATTATACAAAAATAACTAATTACAAAAACGCAATTTACAAAAAGTATTAAGAAAAAATGCAACGCACTCTATAAACAATCTATAAAGTCACCATTCAAAACTGCTACGCTTATGGACTCATACTCGCACTCATGCGCGCGCGCGCGCGCGCACACACACTCACACACACACACACACACACACACACACACACACACACACACACACACACACACACACACACACACACACACACACACACACACACACTACATCTAATAGAGATAGATGACTTCAACGTGACAGGTCTGTGATAAAAGTCATTCGCAGCAGACAGAAAAAAATGAGTCTTTAGGGCTCGTCTGAATGCCTCTCTCGAATCCACGTATCTAAGCTCGCGTGGGCGTTCATTCCAAACAACTGGACTCGAGAGTCGGCAGCAGAGCGCAAATTCTGTCTTGAGGGCGTATACAGCTGGAGAAGAGAGGCAAGGTAGTGTGGGCAGGAACAGGTAATACAACTGAGTCATGCATGAAATTTTAAACGACTGACGGGCTTGTTCAGATGTCATGTCCGTCAGTTAAAAGTCCTGGTAAATCACAGTGGCACAGTTGCAGTACGGCCGAATTGATGAGTGTCCAGGTCGCACTTCGTAGGCAATAGCTGACCCTGCCTGCCCCCCCCCCCCCCCCCCACCCTCAACCCCCCCCCCCACCCCCACCACCACCACCCGCCCGTTAGGGCCGTCCATTATCACGCAGGTGCCGTGGACGTTGAAACTGACCCAAACTAACCATGTCGTTGATTTTTACAATTACAAAACACAATCTGCGTCCACTGGCAGTGAAAGGGATAAAGTTCTCTAGGGCGGGCTTTGATTGCTAAAATTCGCCAATCGGGGTTTCAATGTTCAAAACATCATTTCATAATTTATGTGAGTAAGCACACGTGGCGGAGGTGTGCTGTATTACAGCCGGGAATTCACCTGCAAAGGAGAAGAGCAGAAAACCTTTCTATTTTACGACATCCAATTAAACCTCATATTTAAAGCAACATACTTCAGGAAGTAAAGGGTTAATATGTCGCAATATCTCTTTTATTAATGTTCTTAGTGTGTGCTACAATAATGCTAGACAAAGGGCTAACGTAAATTATGAATTCTGAATGTTGTAATATGAAAGACTTTTCCGCTCTTCTTCAAGTTTGTACACAAGAGAGTTCCGACCGTCACGGTAAAAAAGAAAAAGAAAAAGAAGGCATTGGAAACCTCTGATACGTGTGCCTACTTACATGGATTGTGACAGTGAAAAGAAGGATAGAAAAGTCGTAGCTGAGGCAACATAACATTGATAGCCCATTGTATCGGCGACTTTTTGCAATCAAAGCCCAACCATAGAGCTGATCGCTTCAAACAAATCTTATGTTAGTCCTTGTGTGCAGCATTTTTATGACAAATACCCAAAAAAAAAAAAAAAAAAAAAAAAAAAAAAAAAAAAAAAAAAAACCAAGAACAAAAATGTATAAAGGTTTTAGTGGTCTCAGTCCAATCCAGTCTAAATGTCCACAAGTAATGTGCATTGAAAACTCCGTCCGGGGAAAATAGCCTCGTGGTTCAGTCACATGAGATGTCAGATTACAATGACATGGTCTAGTAATCACACACGGTGACAATTGTTCGTGGATCAGTGACGTGCTTGTCAAGCACGTCATCCAGGAATAGTTGTCACCGCGTGGGATTAAGACTGCGCGTGCGTAATTATAATACAATGCAATGCATATTACAATTCATAATATCTTTTACAGGTTATTCCAATTTTCCCGCGGAAACATCTGCAATCTTTGTGGGAGCAGACGACAGGAATAGCGAGGGAAACTTTGTCTGGAGTGACGGAACCTCGCTGTCAAACTCCTCCGCAGTGTGGCACAACGGGGGAACCCAACAACGAGTATGGCATAGAAGACTGTGTCACTTACAAGAAGAAAATTTCACGTCTGAACGATGTCCCATGTTATTATTCATACTTCTTTGTTTGTCAGATAGAAATGATGTAAATGCACGAGTTATGCTGCCGCCTACGAAGGTTTGATAAATGATTCTGTGACTTTTTCTGTACTTTTGTAGAAGAAACTCTGTTAACCCGTTTAGTGACAGCTGACGTTGACTGTGTTTCTACAATTTTCGTTAGTTCAAGACCTAAAACCTCTAGATGTCTCAGGAACATGGAATCAAAGCGGTATCAGCAAGAGGCATAGATCCTCATGAGCCCCCGCAACTGCGGGGGCTCATGAGGATCTATACCTATTGCAGCTGCAATGGTGGTGTTCACATTTTCTCGACTGACACTATCTGATTAGCTTAAGACATATGACGGCTGGCTTAGAGGAGGTGTGGCCCACATATACTAGTATATAGGTAGGCCATAATTCTATTACTATAGTAGTAATAGACGTGTGGTAGGGCCAAGAGAGTGTAAAAAGGAGGTATAGCCCACGTTAGCAAAGCCTGCCTCGTGGAGTTTTTAAACGGAATAACTTTTGAACACAGACAACTCTAAGAAGAGAAGATGGTCAGCAGCCTTGGACCTATTTAACCCTTATCATTCGGAATACACCAGTGTGTGAAATAAGTGTGACTAAAATAGTTCAAGGGTAGTGCCAAAATAGCTTAGCGCGCCTCTAGCCACCATTCTGGCACCACCCTTGAACTAAACCCATTGGTCTATATCCTTATCTGTAAGTACTCTAATATAGCTTGCATAATTATGGCAGTGTACAAATTTGAAGCTTTTAGCCTCAGTATGATATGGGTTAATATTCCGTTAGTTCTGAAAACTGGTTTAGCTGCTGCCCTCAGGATATTTTGAAAACGACCTACTTAAACCTCTCTCTTGGCTTGACTTCGCGAACGAAGATTTTATAAGAGTTGCCCACGACGTCTGCAGGCTTGTTCGTGGCTGCGGAGGCCAATCCGGGACAGGCAGGTTCGACCGCAGTGGCTGCAGGGGAAGGTATGGCCAGGGTTCTGAGTTGCGGCATCTCTGTTTTTTCTCCTGAGCCGCTTGTCCTTAAGGCTAGCTCTGCGAGAGTCCTCAAAGGAGACAGCTGCCTTGTAAATGGTGTCACGGTCCACAGCAAGCGAGCACCACTGGTGGTGGTCGATTTGGCAGGCACTAAGTGACTTCTTGAGACAGTCTTTGTATCTCTTCTTTGGTGCTCCTCTGTCACGGTGTCCAGTAGCAAGCTCGCCGAACAGGGTGATCTTTGGTAGACGATGATCCTCCATCCTGGAGACATGCCCCGCCCAGCGGAGCTGTGTCCGCAGTAGCAAGGCCTCGATGCTCACAGTTTCAGCCTGTTCAAGGACCTCGACGTTGGTGACATGGTCACTCCAGTGAATGCCCAGGATGGTACGCAGGCAGCGCTGGTGGAAACGTTCGAGGAGTCCTAGTTGGCTGCGGTAGAGGGCCCAGGACTCGGAACCATACAGCAGGGTGGTGAGGACCACAGCTCTGTACACGCTGATCTTGGTGCCTGTTTTCAGCTGTTGATTGTGCCACACCCGCTTGAAAAGTCGCCCGAAAGCGCTGTTCGCTTTTGCCAGCCTGCTGTCAAGCTCTCTGTCCAGCTTGGCGTCCGACGTGATAATGCAGCCAAGGTAAGTAAACTGGTGCACTGACTTTAGTTCAGACTCGCCAATGGTGATTTGAGGGGGGCGATACACTGTCTTGGGTGCCGGCTGATGGAGGACCTCTGTCTTTTTCAGACTGACCTCGAGTCCAAAGAGCTGGGCAGCGTCTGCGAAGTAGGACGTGATGCGCTGCAGGGCTCTCTCTGTGTGTGCAACGAGGGCAGCGTCATCAGCAAAAAGCAGCTCACGAATCAGTTGGTCTAGGGTTTTCGTGTGGGCCTGCAGTCGTCTGAGGTTGAACAGGCTGCCATCGAGACGATACCTGATGTACACTGCATCGTCATCATCGAGGTCTACTGTGGCCTGCTTCAACATCATGCTAAAAAAGATGGTGAAGAGGGTCGGTGCCAGCACGCAGCCCTGCTTTACGCCGTTGAGAATAGGGAATGGTTCTGAGAGAACATTGTTGAGTCTGACCTGGCCTTGCTGGTCCTCGTGTAGCTGGACAATCATGCTGAGGAACTTTGGGGGACAGCCAAGTCGCTCCAGGATCTGCCACATGCCTTGCCTGCTCACAATGTCGAACGCTTTTGTTAGGTCGACAAACGTTACGTACAGCCCTTTGTTCTGCTCGCGGCACTTCTCCTGAAGCTGTCTCAGCACAAAGACCATATCGGTGGTGCTCCTGTTTGCTCTGAAGCCACACTGGCCCTCTGGGAGTTGGTCTTCAGCGATGGCAGGTACCAGCCGATTCAGGAGCAGCCTTGCAAGAATTTTCCCAGCAATGGACAGCAGGGTAATTCCCCGATAGTTGGAACAGTCTGACTTCTCGCCTTTTTTTCTTGTACAGGGTGATAACGACAGCATCACGGAGATCCTTTGGTAGTGTTCCTTCCTCCCAGCAGCAGAGAAAGAGGTCATGGAGCTTGTTGTGCAGTGCTGTGCCTCCATGTTTCCAGATCTCTGGTGGTATTCCGTCAATGCCTGCTGCTTTGCCACTCTTGAGCTGGTGGATGGCTGTGAGGGTCTCTTCAGCGGTGGGCGGTTCGTCCAATTCAACCTTTACTGGTAGTTGTGGGATTTGTAGGACGACTGCTTCTTGAACAGTGCGCTCAGCGCTGAAAAGGCTCTGAAAGTACTCCGACCAGCGGTTCAAGATGGAGGTATTATCTGTGAGGAGTGCCTGGCCATTCGCGCTTCGCAGTGGACTTTGTACCAGGTGTCTGGGGCCATACACTGCTTTCAGTGCTTCGTAGAAGCCCCTGTAGTCACCATTGTCAGCGCAAAGCTGGGTCCTCTGTGCAAGTCTGGTCCACCACTCATTCTGGAGATCTCTGAGCTTGCGCTGGAGACTGCTGCAGACGAGGCGGAAGGCAGACTTCTTCACAGGGCAGGAAGGCTGGGCTAGGTGGGCCTGATAGGCGGCTCTTTTTTTTGCTAGGTGTTCCTGGATCTCTACATCGTTCTCGTCAAACCAGTCTTTGTTCTTCTTTCTAGCGAAACCCAGGACTTCTGCAGAGGATTTTACAATAGCAGTTTTCAGTTGTTCCCAAAGTGTTTCAGGGGAGGAGTCTGCTGGGTCCGCTGTGTCTTTGAGCCTGCGCTGTAAATCTGTCTGAAAGGCAGCTTTCACGTCGTCACGCTGAAGGCTGGCAACATCAGGCTTTTTCTTGGGGGGCCCCCATTTCTTGGGTTTTGGCTTGACGTGGAGCCTGAGTTTGCAGCGGACAAGACGGTGGTCAGTGTGGCACTCTGCGCTGGGCATCACTTTGGTGAGGAGGACGTCACTGCGGTCCCTCTGACGCACTAGGACATAGTCGATAAGGTGCCAGTGTTTGGAGCGAGGATGTATCCAGGTGGTCTTTCGACTGTCCTTTTGCTGAAAAGTAGTGTTGGTGATGACCAGTTGCTGCTCTGCACAGAACTCCAACAGTAGGCGGCCATTGTCACCGTCATTGCAGTTCCCGACGCCATGCTTGCCGAGGACTCCTTTCCAGGTTTCAGAGTCCTGGCCCACTCTGGCGTTGAAGTCGCCAAGGATGATGACTTTGTCGTCTGCAGGGGTGCTCTGTATGAGGCTGCGCAGGTATGGGTTAATATTCCGTTAGTTCTGAAAACTGGTTTAGCTGCTGCCCTCAGGATATTTTGAAAACGACCTACTTAAACCAGACATGATAATAAAGGTAGAAGTAGTGCCTCAGACTGGATTTGTGCTTTAACCATTTGGCTGTCGGTAGCGCGTGTTTTGTCGCGATTCCTTCAGGAATCATCGCAAGAAAAAGCGCTACCGACATCCAAAGGGTTAAAATTAAGGCACCAAGCTAAACCGATACAACTCATTATCCACCAAACTAGAAAACAGCTGTTATAATAATAATAATAATAATAAGGAAGATTTATGGTCGATGCACCTCCCACTCTATCTATCAGTTTGTTCGGGCATGGCTATATCGGATCTGGGGATGGGGGTGGGAGTGGAGTGGCGGCCGCGGGGGGGCATTTGGTTCCGCATCCCCCCCCCCCAGCCCCCCCCCCCCCCAAAAAAAAAAAAAAAAGCCCAAACAAATTATTAAATGTTATATCAACGTTCCTTTTTTTTTATAATGGTTTAAACTAGTTCCCCCCTTCCCGCACCCTGCTTTTCTATATTTCGGCCAATAAGAAGTTCTCACACGCTTGACGCGCCTTTTTTCTCTCCACCCCCCCCCCCCCCTCCACTCCCCACCCAACCCCACCCCGCCCCACCGTTTTTTGATATTTCGGCCACTGATATTCTCATACACGCTTGACCCGCTTTCTGCACCTTCCTCAGCCCAGCCACTACCCCCCCCCCCCCCCACACACACACACACCACCACCACCTTTATTTTTTATTTTTCAGCTACTGGGAATCAGGATCTGGCAGGGCGCGAATAAAGTTACTTTGGAAAATGGACGTCGAGTCTTGTTTCTGGAGATTTAGTATTCCAGGTACACCAGCCAGTGTGTGCATCGCGTTTATGTGTCACTCTGTGTGTGTGTGTGTGTGTGTGTGTGTGTGCGTGCGTGCGTGCGTGCGTGCGTGCGTGCGTGCGTGCGTGCGTGCGTGTGTGTATGTGTTGGCACACTTTTCGTCCAACTGAGACACATGATAACCGTGAAGTTACCACAAAAAGTAAGAAAAATAAACTTCCAAAAGCGAATCCACTACTTCTGCAAAAAGCATAGATCCTCAAGATCCCCCGCAGACTGCGGGGGATAATGAGAATCTATTTAATTTGCTGGTCATATTTATACCATTTCTTTAGTCTCGGGATGCGACTCAGAGTATGGAATGTATTTGATAAGCATTATCTTGTCACAAAGCACGTGGAAAAAAACCACGTTGAACTGACTAAATTTTACCGGTTTGTCAGTGAGCTGTAGTGGTCGGAGCCGGGTAGGTTTTGGACTATGTGGGTTTGAAACGAAGTTGATACAGTTGTCAGGATCTTTCTCTGAGGCAGGCCGACGGAGGGAAGGGGCTGCAGTGACTCGTGTGCATGTGAGTCAAATGTTAAAAAGTACTCGTTCAATTTCAATGACATTTTCTGTTTGCTGCAGTTGATGGAACTGTACCAAAACAAAGTGTCCATATCCACGAAGGAGTCAGTAGAACTTGGAATATACTGACGAGCAAAAGAAACGCGACATTTCTGGAATCATAGAAACGTTACACTTTAGTGTTTCCGATTATTCCAAAAATGTCGCATTTCTTTTGCTCGTCTGTATATATACCGCAACGAATCGACGCACGTGCAACATGTGTACAGTTTATCATATAATATATAACGTTGTCACTGTTAGCGGCCCTCAGGCATCTGACAATAATTACACATTTTGAGTCGGGAAGACCAATTAAAATATTGCCTTGTATATCCTTTGCAGTCTGAACTTTAAATTCAACGCAGGTTTTGCTTGGTCTCACCGACTTATTTCAGTCCAGAATGCGACTCTAGTATCAGACCTTGCAGGCATATTGCCTATTATCAGACACAAATGATGTCCTTAAAACCGTGACAATTTCAACTACAAGTAACTATGCATTTGAAAAAGAACACCGACAGGCGCCAAGCTAATCTGGCACTACCCTTGAATTCTCATGTTCGACCCACTCTGGCTGTAGGGCATCAGGGCTGAATGAGTTAAAGTGCTTCTTTGAAAAGATATTTGGGGAAAAACGTGCGCTCCGATGTCAAACGGTCCATAATTTATTTATTTAAATCTGTTTAACTTTGAGCGTGTAGGGTGACTGATGGGGACACCCTGTATACAGTGGCTACGATCACTGAAACTGCGAGTGAAGAGGCTGTAAGGCTAAAAGCCGACTGGAAAAGACGGTGTTCGGACATCACGAACCATTGCACCAAAGTCGTCACGTCTCGTCCGCCACCATGTCAGACCCCCTGGGTCATTTGCAAGAGGGCGCCACAAACACAGACCAACAACCGGTGAGCTTTATATACCGAAATAATAAGGACCTGTTTGATTTTCGGTGATTTTGACCCCTTCCCTTCTGTACGTACCTTGTTTCTGAAATCTTTGTTCATTCAACGACAAATATATATATATATATATATATATATATATATATATATATATATATATATATATATATATATATATATATATATATATATATATATATATATATATATATATATATATATATATATATATATATATATATATATATATATATATATATTTTTTTTTTTTTTTTAAAAGACAGTACCGCCCAAGCAGCCTGGACACAAATTGGTTTCAGCAAGAGGCACAGATCCGCATGAGCCCCCGCTGTCGCGGGGGCTCATGAGGATCTATGTCTCTTGCAGCTGGATCGTGTTCACGTTTTCTCGGCAGTGAAGGGGTTAATCCACTTTCCGTCGAAACGCGTGCAGTTTTGATCTGCTCCTGATTAATAAAGTCTATTTGTTTTATCAAGGGTCAGTACACTTTAGTTAGTTCCAGGTCACCGGCTGTGAAAACGATGTGTGCTCTATTATTCCGGCTCTGGAAATGCCCGTGCGTGTGATAGCTGTAGTTGGGTTTCTGCCGTTATTTGGAAAAAGGACGACCTTTTGATATTACCTAAGCAGTAAAGGACAATGGCGAGATTCAAGAAATGACGGGTACAGACACCTACCTTCATATGTATGCTGGTCTGTGACTTTAAACCCGCCGTGAGATGGCCTTAGTTGCCTGCTCGGCGTTAAACCCAAATAACTGACTTTAAACCTTTAGGTACAAAATCACAGACCAGCACACATTTTTTTCACTTTTTTTTTCTGCACAGGACGAAGACTTTGGCGCCTGCCAGAACCCTGTCTACACAGAAGATGGCGAGTTGGACCATCCGATCATTTCCGATTCACACTCGCCCACCAACGGCACAACAGCAAGTACTGAACATGCCTATTATACGCTCGAAACAAGACAAAATGTCAGAAAGGCAGCTGGGAATTTGAGAAACGCTATCACAATTATGGACAACCAGTGTCAAACGCGTATTTCATCTGCATCTGCTGTCATTTTGAAATCGGTGTTCCTGAGGAACGCCGATTTCAAAATGACAGAAGATGTTTCCGGACAGATAGCAGAGGAAGGGGAAACGTCAAGCAAATCTCCCACCCCTGTCATAAATTCTGCCCATGAAGATGAGGCAGGGTCTGATCTTGCGGCAGATTGCGGCGAGGCGTCGCAGGTCCAGAACCTCGATGAAAGAACTGGTGACATGTGTTCCGATGCAGATACAACGATGCGTGAGAGACTGTCCAACTCGGCCGTCAACACGGGCCAAGCCAGCACCGCTTCCAACTCCAGTAAGCCTTTTGCTCATTGCGCAGATTCAGACCCCCAGGAAAACTCAGGCCAGAGTCATACCTCCTTCGGAGACTTAGATTACAACAAGAGTACAGAAGCGATCAGCGGCATTGAGGATGCTGGGAGTGTCTTATGTTCCCTCATCTCAATCTCCTGTGGCACTTCTAGAAGTGTTGCCGAAAACGCTAACGTCGAGCAAGGTACCGACGAATCGGCTCGCTCAGTTCCGGAAGTGACTTTGGAATCTTGCAAAACGTGTGGCTCCGACCATGACACCACCCCTAGTACAGACCTAGCTTTCATGAAGGCAACCGACCGACCTTCAAACTCAGAAACTCGCCAACATTCCAAATCAGAAAGTGTGATCCATTCGGAATCGGTGTCAACTGATACGAATGAATCTTTTACGGGAGTCATCGTTGATGTTAACGGCATCAACATGTCTTCCATCTTCAACATAGGGTTAGATTATAATGGTAGTATTCAGTCCTTTGGAAGTTTTGTTTCTGGGCGTCCTGTCGGTTACGAACGGAAGCAAACACTAAGAGGTAAATCACGACAGAGTCTCTGCTCTTGTTCTGAAGACGATGTAAGCAAAGAATCTGAAGACCATGCAGAAAGCAGCGTTTCCTCTCGAGAATCAACGCACTCTGCGCAAAACATTACCGCAGCAAGCCTGGATGAAGCAAATTGTCAAGGAGCAGACGGAAATGAGCTGTTTACTCGAGAATATGAGATCTTCGATGGACTTAATTTTTGGCCAGGAACACCATTTTCCGAATTGCCTCTGCCTGAAGATCAGGAAAAAGATTCTGGTTATGCGTTTTCTGATGACTCCTCAAAGCTTACCAACGTATTTGAGTACCCAGACTTAAGTCAGTACCTCACGCCTTCAAGCGTTCTCGACTCTCAGTTTTGGCATGACATCACCGATAAACTAGACGCAGGAAGCCCGAGCAGTGGTACCTCCAGAACCAGCAGTCTGTCTTCAGAGCACAACCCCGGCAAGGATGACCACGAGGACGACTCAACTTTATGTCGGTCCAGCACGATGCCGGAGTTACGCGCCTTTACAGACGGCGAGGAACAGGTTGACAAAAATAAAAAAAATGATTCGAATTCTAACAGTAATGCTGTAACTCATCTGGGTCACCACGCCAACATCATGCTGGACCTCCTCGGCTCGGACGAAGACATGGACAAAACCATTGTCTCCACAGCGCAGTTTGACGACGAGGCGGTGTGCTTGACAAACACTGCTGACTTCAAAGATGACGATGATTTTGAAGCCTCCGTGCCTGCCATTCGCGTTGAAGACCCAGTGGAAAACACAAACAGCAGCTCTTTTCTGCAGACATTAGGAGAACCGGAGTCCAAATTTCAGATCGGCGTCATGGTCCTGGAGAATAAGAGATTGACGGACGGGCTTGGCACAAGACACTCGGTGGATAGCGGTGTGGGTTCGGTCTCCGAGCACCCGCACAACCTCTCATTAGACCTCGAGCCTGCGAACCGCGATAAGCTCAAGGAGTCTCAAGAAATGGAATTCAACCACGACTTTGTCAACATATCCACGCCCAAGGGAACGCAAGGAACCGAGTACAACTCCACACGCTGGAACAAGTCCCTCTTTTGCCTGTTTCACCAAAAGCAACACATCTGTCTCTACTGCACTGACTGCTGCCTGCTCATCTGCGTCCAGTGTTTCGCCGAGAGCCACATGGACTGCGGGCGCGTGCTGACCCCTACCCTCGCCTGCCGCGACGTCAGATGGAAGTTGCTGAAGTTGCAGTCTCGCGCGTGCTCGCAGATCTCGGAGCTGGAGAGGAGGGTGGAGAAGATGAAGCCTATTGTTGAGATCCTTCCCAAGTGCTCTAAGGACGCCAAGGAACGACTGAACGAGCAATTTCACCAGGTGAGACTTCCCCAGTGCGCATTGGGTTTATTGCTTCAGAAAGTGCATGAGCTTATTTAGTCAGCTGTACATATAATGCATTTTCTGTAGCCCATAAATGTCATACGTAATTAACCACTTCACTGCCAGTGGACGCAGATTGTTTATAAGATCTTTGTCAATAAAACGCCAAGCCGTCAGAGCAATATGGATATAAAGTGCTTTCAGCAAGAGGCATAGATCCTTTACGAGCCACCTCAACTGTGGGGCATATGAGGAACTATGTCTCTTGCAGGCGAGTTTTGATCACTTTTTCTCGACAGTGAAGGGGTTAACGATTTCAGTCTTAACTATTGTAGAGCTGATCTGAGTGAAATATGCTTGTGTGTACAATGTCTTGCAAAATAATACATTTAGAATGCTTGTTAACCCATATAGCGCCATGGCCCCATTTCCTCAATTTTGGAGGTGTTGCCTAACAACTATGTACCAGTTGCAGGAGATGGACCGACCATGTTCAAGGGTAGTGCCAGATTGCTGTGGGGCGTCCGGGCTAAATGGGTTAAGATGGGAAGGTACATGCTAATTTGCTGAAAATGTTTTTCATCTCCGCCGTAGAAACTGATCGAAGTGTGATCTTCGAAATACGAAGAAATCCAACTTTAAACCTGGCTAACACATCTCCTTTGCGACAGATTCTCAAGCAGCTAGAGAGTAAGCATCAGGTCCTGATGGAAGAAGTCGAAGCTAGGTTCAGCTCTGACGAGAAACAGTACAAGGGCTTGCTTCACAACGCGGAGAGGTCTGTTCTTTGAAAAGCATTTTTATGCTAGATATGCCACACTCCGTCTTCTATAGCTCTGCATCTTCTCAGTGCGCAAAAGGATGTCTGGCCGATGTTGGTCGCCGTTGGCCCGCGAACGATTGTGCGCGGGCCAGCAGCGGCCGATGTCGGCCCGATAACCTTTTGCGCACTGGCAACGTAGCGACGTTGAAATTGTCGGGACAACCGTTATCTTTTGAAATCTCTTGTTTCGAGCCTTGCGACACATAGTTGACCGTGACAGCTCGTGGACAGTGATGGGCCTAGCGAATGAAGCAATACTGATAAAGCTATCGTAAAGGTCACAAATCTGTTTAACTCATTCGAGACGTGCCACCTCCGGATACGCGGCTCAAGCCGTGTGTCCGGAGGCGGCACGTGTCGAATGAGTTAATCGTCCACAGCCAACAAAAACCTGTGGGGGTACAGTACCAGTGATGCACGCCTAATGGGCTTTACATAGAGCTGCGTTCGGACACGCGGCTTTATGTCGCGTATCTGGATATGCCACTGCTCAAATGGGCTAAACCGCCGCCTATATGTGAAAACGGTGAATAAAATGATTGACTGTTTAATCGGCAGGTCTCTCCTTCTCCTTAACTATGTCAGCAAGTTCACGGAGGTTCTGCGTAAAAGAGACAGCGCCTTGGAGCTCCTGACAACCTACGACACCCGTCTGAGCCAGCTTCTGAACACGATTCTTCAAGAGTCCCATGCCACTCTACAGTTCCCTGAACCTGCTGTGCGAAGTGCGGACAATGTCCGACTGAAGGACTGCCAGCTCACGGCGTTCCAGGTCGCTCTGGGTTGTCTGGAGTTGGGTGAAAGCAGCAAGGAGTCCACTGGGAAAACAAATGAAGGACTTGGCGCTCAGAAGACGTTGCCCAGTACAGCAGGCAGCGCTTCCTCAGACACATCCAGAGGAGGACTCTATCCCCAACAGCTCTTCGCGCTCAATGGTTCCGATTCTCTCGTTTTGAGTACAGGTACTACATCAGAGAGTGACGATCTAATGAGAGAGGTTTTGTCCTACGTGAACAGATTCCCACCTTTCTGTCCATACGGAGAACCTGCCACTCCTGCTTTATCAGAGGACCTCGACGACGACGTGTTCCATGCTGATGATCAACCAGAGCAACAGCAAATCACGGATAAAAATGAGCAGCTTGAACAGAACCTCAAAAACGCAGCAGAGGCAGTAGTCGGAGCAGCTCTTCCCGCTGTCTACGATCAGTATGAGAACGAGCATGAAGAGAACCTCAGTAGAACAGCCCAGGCGATAGTCAAGGCAGGGCTCTCCGCGTCAAATCTTGACGATATAAACATTTATTACGGCGTCCCTGCAGGCGGTGCACTAACTCAGTCTAGCAATGTTGAGAAGACTAGACACGGCAGGACACCGACGCTACCCGCTCCAAATCAATACGGCCAAAATGAAGTCTGTCTCAGCAGTTCCGTGGATACACTCTTTAAATCGGCCATTGTTAAAACCGGCCTGCACCACAGCCAACCAGTTCAGCTCCTTATGCAGACAGCCATTAACAAGGAGGTTAATGGGCAAAACGGCCTAGACCACAGCAGTGCAGCAGTGGCCAGTCGCACTACACAGTTTGAAGACAGTTCCCCAGCAGTGTCCATAGCAGTAGCTTGTGAGTACCGCGTTAATCAGCGGCTGCGCCCGGACTTTCCCCAAGACCAACACAAGCCGCTGATCACCGACATGCTGCTGACGGAGACAGGGTGCCTGGTGCTGCTGGATGTAGCCAACCAGTGTCTGAAGCGTGTGGACCCCCGCCAGCCCTCCTTCCAGCCACGTCGTCTGACAGTGCAGGTTGTCTCATTTTCAGTGTGATATTTTTTGTATGATAACTCACTCGCTCAAACTTCTTCGAGCCCTAAGTAAGCGTCCACTCGAGACCTCCACTGCAGTTGGCTGACAGCTTGTTTGCTGAGGATGTCCCGAGGTAGCACGGTTTCCTTAAGTCGTTTGCATTAGAAAGCAAGCGTTTTGAAAAGGTGACTCTGGGGTTCATTTGCCCGATCTTTTGCTTACTGTGGGCATAGTGTGTAAGACTGTTGTGCGTGTTTAATGACTGTAGTGACGGTATTTGAGGGTTTTTCCAATCATCGTATAAGACTTTTTTATGTTGCAAATATGTTGTATCAATATTTTTGTATTTTTGTAATGACACGACTGAAAAACATTTGCAAATAAACCCTAGTCCCATTTTCAAACTGCTTTATTTCAAATGCAAACATAACCCATTTAGCCCCAACGCCCTACAGGAGGAGATGCATTGACCATGATTCAACGGTAGCGCCAGATCAGCTTGGCGTCTGAAGCTGCCTTATAAGCTTTGCACTATGCTCTAAACTAGTAATCAGGCATTGCTTCGTCTGCAGTGCATCGACTGAATTTACAGGAGCTGCAAGGGTAACCTAACAAAAAACAGTATTCCATCTTTAACCCCTTCACTGCCCGCAGCCAGATAGTGTCTTTAAAATCATCCCAGATTCAGTACCTTATTAACCTCCTCTGCACACGATAGGAATGAGACCAACAAGAGGCATAGATCCTCGTGTGCCCCCGCAGTTGTGGGGGCACATGAGGATCCATTCCTCATGCTTTTGGGTGCTGGTACGGCAGTGAATGGAATAAAGACAGTGACGCCGCTTTAAAAAAAAAAAAAAAAAAAAAAGACGTTAAATTTGCGTGTGCAGCAAGCCATCTGCCTGTGTTCGGCTGGCTGGGAGCGCGTGCTGGTGGCACGTGCAGGTCGCGCGCTCAGCGTGTTCGGCGTGGGAGGTCAGCACGTGCGTCTATTGGCCAGCCGCACCACGCGACACCAGTATCACACCCTGGTGCGCGCGTCGGACTCGCTAGTGGCCGGCGCCTCGCCCGAGACCAAGAGCGTTGACCTGCTGGACCTCAGTGGACGCTTGCTGAGGTCCATTATGCCTGTCGACTTTGTCACTGGTGAGTTGGGTAGATGTTTGTTGCTGTTATTCCTCTTCAGCAAACGACTCCTAAGATCACCCAAAAAGGTGAGAGCATTGCGTGTCTGACTCTACACCCTTTTGATTACAATATAAAGTTATTACTTTCCTTAGATGCAGTGGTAAATTATGAATGTCTTGCATAAGAATAAGGTCAAGAAATGCAATAATTGGTTAGTGTCTGTTAACAGTTTATCAGCCCAGCCTCGCTTGATCCGCCAGTCAGTTTTGGTCTGGCTTTCATCAAATAGAGGCATAGATTCTTTAAAGGCTCACGAGAATGTATATACCTCATGCTGGCAGACACCAGCGCAATTGGTATGGGGAGTTTGAGGGCTATCGCTCGTCAATTGCGTTAACTCATTCTACCCCAACACCGAAATCCCAAAATTTTGCCGTTGTCCTCTGAAGACTGCACTCTAGTGCAGGACACAGATCGACCATGATAGTTCAAGGGTGATGCCAGAATAGCTTGGCGCCCATAGGCGCCAAGCTATTCTGGCATCACCCTTGAACTATCATGGTCGATCCTTATCTTGCTGTGGTGTGTCTGGGGTAGAATGAGTTAAGTGAGCATGGGCTGCAGTACGGGCAGCTCGAACTTGCCTTGCACTGACGGCTTGATCACAGGGCGTCGCACCTCTTTGCATCGACGGCTTGAGCCCATCCCTGAACGCACTCGAGAAGCATCCGGTCCTTCCCACACTGGTTGTCTCCCTCGATTCGCTGCCGCTGTAGCGGTAGCGAATCATAGTCGAGGGAGATGACCTGTACAAGTCCTTCATTGTGTGATCCGATTCTGATACAGGGATAACTTCTGTTTTAGGGGCTGAAACTGATGCAAAAAAATTGTGACTAATTTTCATCAGGTCCAGAGGCGGTGGGAGCCATGTCCACTGGACAGCTTCTGGTTGTGTACCAGCCGGCCTCCCCTCCTACCACTGTCGTCTGCTTCGACATGGTGGGTCATGTGGTCTGGCGACGCGAGCTGCACGTGCGCGACCGTCACGTGACCCTCTGTAAGCTGATTGGCGGGGCGGACGGGCGCGTGTATTATACCGTCAGAGGGGACAGTACTGTCTACCGGTTTTCGCCAGAAGCATTGGATGACGAAGGGCTATGCCTTGTCCTGACTGCTGCTCACGGAATCCAGGTGAGGCCGATCGGTCAGATTATAATATTCGTAGACTTCTAACGTTACAGGGTCTATGGATAATGTAGGAATAGCGACTATTGCTGTCATCGCCACTTATTGACGCAGGTTGTGTTGATAATGATCTCTAACCTTTTGTGTGTCGGTAGCGGTTTTAGTCGCGATGATCCCTTCCTGTAGGACTCATCGCGACTAAAATCGTTACCGACACGCAAAGGGTTAAACCGTTACCGACACGCAAATAATTAATTCCGCGCCACGGAGGAGCCCCAGTCCAAGGAATAGTCGAAATTTCATTTCGTCCCCGGCGAAACGGCATGGATTCAAAGTCATGTCAACAAGAGGGATAGATTTTCATGAGCCCCCGCAACTGCGGGGGCTCATGAGGATCTGTGTCTCTTGGCAGTTGAATTATGTTCACCGTTCGCTTGGCAGCACGGTCAGTGGTTAAAAGGAAAAGCAGGTATGCTGCTCTGTGATTTTATACCTTATGGGTCAGTCGTAAGGTCCAAAATCACATACGAGTGCGCGTGAAAAGTCGCACGTTAGTGTAGGAAAATTTGGCATGCACATTCTAATCTGCTTTTTTATTTCGTCTTATTTGGGGATGGGCGTTGCTTAGCACAGAAACCCCACGTTTACGAAAGATGCGATCATTACATGTGATGCTGTCGTTGAGGTCAGTGGTTATCAGATATTCCAATCGCGTGTAGCCGTCCGGTTGAATCATTCAATGGATTCCATTCCGTTTCATTTGCAAGAGGCGTACCTTCTTGTGAGCCTTAGGGACTCGTGAAAAAATACGCCCCTTGCTCGCAAGAGTTGCCGCGGCATTGACATCCACAGTTCCAACGTTAGCAAAGCATTTTCTGGCCCACGACGGCCGCAGTGGGCCCGTGCGCGGGCCCACTGCGGCCGTCGTAGGCCCGAGGACCTGGGTCGACGTAACAGTACGACTGTCACGAGGACGCTTGCCGTAGTGAACGTGGCAATGCAGGGAAACGTCCTTTCATTGTTGCGTGGCCGTCCTGACTGTAAAGGGGCGTAGCGTGTCTACCTGATTTTATTAATAACTTCTATTTGCAGGCAATAAAGGGGATGTGGACTCCTTTGATAATAATAATAATTACGGTATTTATAATGCGCTTATCTTATAATAATTATAACTCTAAGCGCGCACTCAACTCGCGCACGCAATCGCACGCTTTAGACAACGACTCGCGAACCACAAATAGTGAAATACATTACGACAGTCTGCTTAGGGTGGGGAGTGTGGTGTTATAGTGCTAGAACTGTTGAAAGAGGTGAGTTTTGAGGGCGGACTGGAAGGAGGAAAGAGTGTTTCTGACGGAGAGAGTGGGAGAGTGTTCCAGATGGATGGACCGTATACTGAGAAGGAGCGGGGGCCGAAAGTGCTGAGTTTAGTGCGGGGGATGTGGAGGCGGAGAAGGTCGGAGGCGGAGCGGAGGGAGCGGGGAGGAGTGTAGGGGTGAAGTAAGTTTGAGAGATAGGCGGGAGCGCAATTCAGGGATTTGTAGCAGAGAGACAGAATCTTGTATTGGATGCGTTGGGGGATGGGAAGCCAGTGAAGGAGTTTAAGCAGGGGAGTGATGTGGTCGGATTTTTTCTTTCCGAGGACGAGGCGGGCAGCATTGTTCTGGACGCGCTGGAGAGTGAAAGTGGTGGAGTGAGGGAGGCCGGAAAGGAGAGTTGCAGTAGTCGATGCGAAATAGGATGAGAGAGACAGCAAGTTTGGTGGCAGCTTCGGTAGTGAGGTATTTTCTGATCTGACCGATGCGGCGGAGGTGAAAGTAGCATGCCTGGGCCGTGGCGGAAACAAAGCTGGTCATGGAAAGAGAGGAATCGAGGATAACGCCGAGGTTTTTGGCCGAGTCAGAGAGGGAGATGGGGGTGCTGTCGAGTTGAAGGTGGAGGGAGGGAGGGAGCTGGGAAAGTTTCTGGCGAGTGCCTACCAGCATGGCTTCAGTTTTGTCGTAATTCAGTTTAAGCTTGTTTGCTGTCATCCAGTTTTTCACGTCTTCGTAGCAGTCAGCCGTGCGAGTCAGTAGTGACTGAGTGTTTGTCTTTGTCTAGTAGTTGTGAGTCGTCAGCGTAGAGGTGGTGGTGTATGTGGTGAGACTGGATGATGTTGGACAGGGGAGACGTGTAGAGTGTGAAAAGGACCGGGCCCAGGACGGACCCCTGTGGAACTCCGCAGGAGAGCGTGACTGGGTTGAAGGAGACGCCGTCGATGGTGACGGACTGCTGTCTGTCGGAGAGGTAGGAGAGAAACCAGGAGTGAGTAGAGTCAGTGATGCCAAAGGAATGGTGAAGGCGGTGGAGGAGGATAGAGTGGTCCATAGTGTCGAAGGCGGCAGAGAGGTCGAGTAGCGTAAGAAGGGAGATGTTGCCCGAATCGGTGGAGAGAAGCAGGTCGTTTAAGATATGTAGAAGGGCTGTTTCAGTGCTGTGATGTTTGCGATAGGCAGACTGGAAGGGACTGAGGAGGTTGTCGGCGAGGTGGAGGTTGAGCTGGTTGAGAACGACCTTCTCAAGAAGCTTGGACAGGACAGATAGATTGGAGACTGGGCGATAGTTTTTGAGTTCGTTTGGGTCGAGGTTGTGTTTTTTGAAAAGAGGACGGACGATGGCGGACTTGAAGATATCAGGGACGGAGCCGTTCACTAGAGATGTGTTGATGTCGGTAATAAATGGCATAAGTTTTGGAAGGTCGCCCCGGTAGAGAGAAGCTGGGAGATGGTCTAGTTCGCAGGTTTTGAGAGACATGAGTCGTTGTTCAATGTTATTTTTATGTTTCGTCCACAGCTTCCCACGACTCTTGCAGTGGACGAAAATGGACGCGTTATGGTTACTCGCAGCGAACTGCCGACGTTGAGCACTCCAGCCCCGGTCACGTCAGAGATCGACTTCTTTATGCCTCTGTCGTCCACAACTTGCAAGTGAAAAGGAGTGAACTTGGCCAGCAGGGTGAGTTACGACAAGAACAGCGCAGAAGTTTTTCAGTAACTAAATTTCAACGAAAATAATCACTGCAGCCCCGGTCACTTTAGAGACCGTCTTCTTCCAGCCTTCTTTACTGCGAAGTTGCATTAAGACGGGAGCAAACGTACCCCGCTCAGATTGACGGTCATGTCAGCGGCGCATGCACCTCTTTCCAAGCTTTAGATATCGTCTTATGTTTACATGGTCGCTGAGGGTGATGTGTTGACAGTGATAGTTCAAAGGCAGTGTCAGTTTAGCTGAGCACCCTCTGGCGCCCAGCTATTCTGGTACTGCTTTTGAGCTATCAGGGCTGACCGATCTTCCGCAGCGGTGTCGGGACCGAATGATTTTATATATGTCTTTGGTTTTGTGAGTCTTAAAGTGTTTGTGTCTACACTGAGAAACCTTGTGTTTTATGTTTAATTAATGGCTGTGTCGTTTCAAAGGGGGGTAAAATTTTATCTGATATGTTGTACGATTTATTTAACAAACCTGAGTTTGTATTCATTGTTTACACAAATCGCTTCATAATTCGTTTGGAGTATGGACAGATTTTTTGGGGTGCTCGTTTGCAAAATGTAAAAGGGAAAGGTTGTTTTTTTTTTGGTGTTGGTTTTTTTTCTCTACCAGATGTCAATTTTTTTTAAACTTTTGTATACATTGTCATGTAAATGGTAAGATTTTAACATTTCCAATGCAAAATGTTTAATGAGAACATTTTAACTTTGGGTCAAATGTTTATATTACACTCTGTGGCTGTACCTGTTTGTTATAAAGTGAGTTCATGAAATGACATGTTATGCAAGCGCAAGAGTACCATACAAAAGTTGAAGTATCCTCACATTTTATGCTCCTTTTTTACAAAGTGTAACTTTCTTCCTGTTTTTTTTTTAATTTTATATATTATGTTTGCTGAAGTTTTATTTTGCGGACCTTATCTCTACAACGTAGCCTAAGATTTTTTGACAAGCTGCGTGAGTCATTTTAGCTCTATATTTATATTTATTCTTCGTTTTGTTATGTAAAGTTTTCTGTCTCAAAGTTTCGTTTCAATACTAACGTATTTTTACACTGAAGTTGTATTTTGTATAATGGACTGAGCTGCCCTAGAAAGGCAAAAGACAGTAAGTCCAGGTTGGAGAAAAACGAGATTTTCATTGTATTACAATGAAAAGTTCACTTTTCTCAAATATGGACTTACTCTCTTTTGTCTCACTCACGAGGTAGTAAATGACCTTCACTATACCCAGATGTGTTCATGGACGTATTCATGAATATTGACTTTTGGCAGGTCTGTATATTTTATCTAATTGTTATATATTTTATTAATATGTATTTAATAAACTTGAGTTTTTATTCGTTGTCTTTGTGAATCGCGTATTTGTTTTTGGAGTATGGACAAATTTGCATGTTTGTGCTCGTTCGCTCAATGAAATGTACTACAAAAAGCGTTAAAAGAATGGAAAGTGACCCGCCTAGTAAATGGTCACACTGATGCTGACACAATTAATCCGTTTAACCGCAACGCCGAACAGGAGCTGGAGCAACCATGATCATTCAAGGGTAGTGCCAGATTAGCTTGGCGCCTGATGGCGCCATCGATACATCTCTTGCAACTGATAAACACTTTAGGTGACACATCCAAAAGTCTGGGAAATGGGGCCTTGGGGTTAAATGGGTTAACCCTTTGGCTGTGTGTAGCCTGTTTGGTCGATGTGATTTATGCAAAAATCCCCTCGACCAAACGCGCTACCGACAGCCAAAGGGTTAACGCGCCTCTTATTTGCCATAGCATCAACCGGAAGATTCACAATCATGGACGATGTCTGATACAGTGAAACGCATAAGACGTGGCCGGCCATTTGATTTTATATAAAGTGTATGCACTTAAATAAAATCAAATGCCTTCTCATGTATTTGAGTTATTTGTACAGTGATTATTTCGCTGCGTGCGCAAATTTCCTTGCGCCAGTCGCGTGCGAAAATATTTGAACAAAAGTAGGGCAGCCTCTCATTCTCCTCGGTAGAGTAGATCGAGTTAAGGGCAGTAGGTAGTGCCCCATGACGAGGCCGTCCAGGCGGGATCAGTACAAGCGCAGTCAAGTTATGCTCGACTAATGGCAGCGATATACTGCCACATGCGTCCTTAGTAACTCCTTCAAGGCGCCCCGAACTGAAAGTGCGACGCTTCCGCAGCACTGAATTTCACGGGGCTCCTTCAGCGAGTTAAAACCGTACAGTTCAAGTTGAACACATTCGACATGTGTCGCATTCAGATACGAAGCTTCAGTTTAGCCGGGTATCTGAGTGCAAGACGTCAGTCTGGAATGTCGGTGTTAACATTGACCCCGGATTAGTACCTCGGAGATAACTTATGAGCAAAAAGTCAAATTTCTCATGACCCCCGGCCTTTGCTGGTATGTGTAAACTCGCGGTACAGAAAGTCTCAGTGTGGTCAACATTGCTCGACAGAAACAAAAGGCTGCGCTATTTCAGTGGAAAGACTGAAGGAAAATCCAAGGCAAGGCCAACACGCACGAACGCACGCATTGTGCTGCATTGAATCTCCACACGATGTCACTAAATCACGAACACACAGGCACGCACACACACCGGAAATCTGCTTTGTAAACATAATTATGTGGAGATCCAAGTACAGGCTGGCGTCAGTGCAGTGTCACGGTGCGTGTCACTAGTCGGTGCCGCGTTCGTGCCGGTTCAACTGCCGGCTGCCTGCGGCTTTAGGGGAAAAGTTTGATTTAGGTTACTATTCGACATTAGGAAAAGTACCCAAGGCGCGGGCAGAGAGACAATCGGTATGAAATGTCTGCCATTGCAGCCCGGCTGCATCATGCATAGTATCGACTGACTGCCGGAACGGCCGAATCTGGGCGGCGTCGCCGGCCGACCATGTCTCGGTTGTCAGTCAAGACATTAACAACTTGTTTGCAAAATATGTTTGTATTGTTTTTATTCAGTGGTTTTCTTTCGCGGATAAAAAGTTGCGCAAGGTATTGCTTCTAATTATGCCTGCGGCGTTAGTCCGACCCCTGTGGCGTACTTCAGTCTAGGCCGCCGGCTACCGTAGGTTTTCAGCGTCTGCTCAGGGGACGCAACCGCGTCAGCCTCCTCGCTGCTTTGTTAGTCATTAGTATATAAGTGGTTTTTACAGTGGCGTTTTGCTTGTGTTTTTGGCTTGGCATTCGCCGAAGTCAGATAGTATCTCTTCATACCTGCACCGATTGTTTTAAACCAATATCCATAAGATTCAGCATGATGGACACTTAATTTTGTAACTCGGAGGCTTACCTAATCCGATCAGCGGCATCCGACTCAGCCGCGCCCGGTCAGGTCACCGGCACTGCAGTCAGATTTCGCGGGTAGTAATAGTTTACACAGTTTTGCCGGGATTTTGCGCAGTGCTTCGTCCAGGTCCATCAAGTGTTAAAAAAAAAAAGTCCTTTAAAAATTCATAATTCTATCCCTAATTAATCAAGTCAATATTTGGCACTAGTAAAACTGCATTTGCGGCTCTTTCATTAGGAGCAAACCGCAATGAAATTTCAACTCTCAGTCCAGTTTAGAACCGGAGGCCGCTATAGACGGTCAACCAAGTGTAAACAAATACAGATTTAAGCTTTTCCGCTTCCAAAAGCACCTGTTTTGGAAACGGACAAGACTGAGGGAGTTTCCTTGCGGCGGTCCGCGCGCGGAGCGGGTATATTAAAAAAAAAATAATTAAAAACTCCCGCGGCGCGCACGCCTGTCGCTGACTCGGTGGAATCACTCAGCCGTGCGGCTTTGTGCCAGCCGTGAGACTACATCTATGATCGGTCATTTTTATCACAATGGGCCGGTTTCCCTCGCGCCGCTACTGACGGACACAACTATGAGGTAGCTACAATGTCGACTCCCTTTTAGCGGCTCTGCGCTCAGTGTTTCTCAGTTCAGTTGCTTCACCCGTTTATCAAGACTGGGCACATCACTGCGACCCCTGTCTTGGACGTTTGGATGCCTCATTTCTTGCCTGCTGTCAGCAGTCTACCCGGTTACATAGTTTGTCAGCTTTTTATTTATTCAGTCCGGCCACTAGAGAAGCAAGGTCTGGCATCCGCGATCTTGTGTCAGGTTGAAGGTCCCTGCCGTCAAGCCGGCTGTGTCAGGTTGAAGGTCAGAAAGTAGTTGGACACCCCCCCCCCCTCATCCCCCTCTTTTAAGTCTCGGAGGTAACTGTCCGCCCCTCAGTGACTGTAAACGTTCGATTTTGGTTGGAGGAATGATTGCGGCGGCTGCGTTTGTGCCAGGGACTCGGTGCCGCACGAGCGCACGATGTGTACTAACGAGCGCACGCCGCAACTGAATAGCTGTACACTTGGTGAACTTGATGCGGGAAAGTGTGCCCGACCTCTAAATTACAGCTGTAGCCAGTTTGCGCCGGTGATGACTCGATGCAAACTGATCAACAAGCTAAACTGACATTTTATCTGACAGTTCATTGGCCATGTAAAACAAGTGTGTGACTGATAAACCAAAACAGATTGCTCAGTTGACCTGAGTCTCGAGTAAAAAGTTACCGTTAGACCCCACGCCAACGAGGTCAAACTCAACTGAAACCCAAACTGAGGCCATCAGTTGGGCCGACATCGGTCGCGCGGAGTCGGATCAGTCGGTAACGGTTCGTACATAAAAACAAAGTGAAAAGACTGAAGTATTAAGTTAATGTGTACAGACTAAAGAACAACTTAACGGGCGGAATCGAATGGGCGGTTCTAAAGCCAGAGGCGTCTCTCGGATAATTCCTGCAATTCAGAGTTTTCGGTTCGAGTCACGCCGTACTAGACAATTTACTGTCGTCTGGACCCAAATATTCCATAGAGATCCGTTTTAGTATTTAGTTATTCACGGTTAGGCCGATGACCTATACAGTCTGTATGTCGGTGCCCGTTCTATATAGTGACATACACTAGGTACATACAGGTATCTTCGCATTGTCAACCGGGAAAAAACACATCAGTGGCCAATCAGGAGCCACACTGGTTGTCTCCCTCGGCTCACTACCGTGTCCTCAGCGGTAGTGAATCGAGGGAGACAACCAGTGTAATCAGGAGCCTGCTGATTAACCCTCTTGTGCTTGCAGCCACCGGTACTGTAAACAGTACCGGTGGCTGCATGCACGAGGGGATTATAAATGTACTTAATCAGTGTGGCGACATTGTCAGCTAAAATCATAATCCCAAGGACAATCTGAACACTCGTTGTTGGAGTCAGATACGAAGGACTGCATGACGTCAACTGAGGTACAGGTGTAGATTAGAACAATCGTTTTTGAAGTCGGTTAACCCCTTCTCTGCCACTGGACGCATATTTTTTGGTAATATACCAATATACGACCGTCGTCGGTCCCGCCTCTAGTAGTCTTCACTGCACGCGTACCTTGTATGGCCGACGGGGGTAAATTGCTGCGTCAGTCTGAAATCTTCGTTCATTCACGGATTTTATATAACGTTATATCAGTATCGGTGGTCCGTTTAACAACCAAAAAAATGAAGTCGCCACAACTGTCCAAGGAACATGGATACAAATTGGTCTCGGCAAGAACCATATATCCTCACGAGACCCCGCAGTCGCGGGGGCTCATGATCTATGTCTCTTGCAGCTGGATCGTGTTCACTTTTTCTCGGCAGTGAAGGGTTCAATGCTCTGTGTGTACCGCTGGTCTCGGTCATGGGTTTGTGACCTTACGGCACTAGACCCTGCGTAGGGCGGTCGGGCAAAACTGCGATGGGCTTGTCAGTTCAAATAGCACGTCCGTTATAAAGTCCTGGTAAATCAAAGTGGCACAGTTGCAGTGCGGCCGAACTGATCAGTGTTCAGGTCGTACTCCATAGGTAATAGCTATCCACCCCTCGCCCCCTCCCCTCGCTAGGGCCGTCTATTATCACTCTGGTGCCCGCCGTGGACGATAAACCACGAACAACACATGAACCTGCGTAGGTCGGACGGCCACTAACACGCAACCAAACAGAATCAAAAATCTATTAAACCATCTAGACCCAAGGCCCTGTAGTAGGAGACGGAATGACTATGATAATTCAAGGGTCGTGCCAGATGAGCTTGGCGCATGAAGGCCTCGCCAAGCTCATCTGGCACTACCCTTGAATTACTACGATGATCGCCGATCCATCTCCTTCGATATATAGGTACATAGTCCTTTAAGTACATGTAGCACCTCCAAAATTTGGGAAATGTGGTCTTGGGGCAAGTGGGGTTAACGTCTGTCCACATATCCGTGAGGGGAAAAAACCCGATCACCAATAGGGAAAAAAATAAAACAAAAAGTCCTGACTGGCGAATCTGATGTTGGCCGTCCATTGGCCCGCGCACGGCTGTCGGCGCTGGCCAACGGTCAACGTTGTCCCGATGGCCTTTTGCACATTGGGACGGTCCTCTAGCTCTTCTCTCTCTCCCTCTCCCTCCCCTCCCCCCGTCGGCCCGATGGCCTTTTGCGCACTGGGAAAGGACCTCTTCTTCTTCTCTCTAGCTCTCTCCACTCCCGCAACCCCCACCCGCCCCCCTTTCCCCCGCCCCCCTCCCACCGGCACCCCAACCCCGAACCCCGTCGTTTCAGCCCGGCATTCTGACGCTTGATAATTTCTATAGTCCGAGAAAATCCTGTCTTCCGGCCTCTGGGCTCTGTAAAATGTGCAAAACAAAAAAAGATCTTCGGCAACCCCCCCCCCCCCACCCCGGCTCGCCCTTCCCCCCTCACCCCCCCTCACCCCCCCCCCCCATTCCGCCCCGGCCATTCATTGACTACAGATTCCCCCTTGTAACTTAGGGCTCGACCTTTCAAGTCATAAATTGCACGGCCGGTTAGTATTCAAATTGTTAGGCGGTCACTGCCCTTTGCCAGAACTAAAACTTCAACCTGGTATCAGTGACTGGCTGATCCGTCCACGTGGTTCATTGAAAACGGACAGTTCAATTGGCAGATACACAATATAATGCCGTTTGCCCTCCCATATACTGCGTGAGACTGAACAATATGTTGTTCAGTGATCTGACCCAGTAAACACCTGTATCAGTGCCGGTTCAAAAACTTTTTCCCTGTTGCGGTTTAGGTCACTAGTGTCAGTTGCGACATAATTACCATGTCCCGGCTGTCCTCGTGGCAGGTCACTGTCACTGTCACTGCGCCGATGTGATGCGCAAAAAGCCATAGGGCCGACGTCAGCCGGCGGCCACCGTCGGACCGATGGCCGGCTTTTGCGCGGCCGCATTAGTGGGGCTGATCAGTGGCCGGTTCACGTTCATTAAGTCGTGGGGCAAATAATTGTAAACATGCTCCAGTTATTATTATTATTATTATTATTATTATTATTAATTATTATTATTATTATTATTATTATTATTATTATTATTATTGCACTGCGTGCATTATAAAGAGGAAATGCATCCACGTCATACCGTCAAAACTGAGCAAGTTCGCTGAACTAGTGAGGTCAGTGTTGAGTGACACTTGACACGACGTCCCGTCGGCTTTTGTCATCACCTGACTCTTTTACAAGGTCTCGGCACTGCTACTAACTTTCGTTCAGTTTGATTTTACACGGTCTCGCACTATACGTGGAAATAAAAAGCGTTTATATATTTATACTTGACTGAAATTTAAAGGCTGGATAATACATAGGCAGCACAAAGCGTCGTCTGCTACAGAACGATTACCTCCCTTGTGTTGTGATTCTTCAGATTTGCCTCCTCTTCACTTGAGAACGAGGCAACAGATGACAAGTCACAGACGACAAACCACAAACATGACAGATTCATAATAACTTTCTCGTTTTTGCGGAGTATTGTGTCGCTTTCACTTCCGAAATGGCTGGATTTTACAGTCTGGAGAACAAGGAGGTGATTCGGATTAAAGTGAAGGTAAGTTTTAGCGCTTATTTCCACGGGAGTTTGTTCTTTCGCAGACCATAGATTTTCCCAGACTAATGTTATGAATGGCATCTTTACTTTGCTCAGTCTCACTGCCTTCGTTCCGAAAGAAACTGAAACATCCCTAATGGAATCACTTAAGGGTTCCATGTAGACAGAAGATGTGTGGGTATGTTTGAGCTTGGTGAACAATTGAAAAAATCCTAACGCTCTGACTGCACACTTTCATCCGTGATCTCATACTTTTTTGCTTTCTCCAATTTCTCTAGCCCATGAAACCATTTTTTTCCGAACATCAGAACTGTAACTTGAGAAAGCGTGTTTTCTTTATTGTGATTGACAGCAATAATTAATAAGCAACAATGCATTATTAAATAGTCAAATAAGTAAAAACGAGCCACAGTTGGGGGGGGGGGGGCGAGGGGGGTGGGGGGGGGGGTGGATGTGGCTCTGGCTCTGGCACCACTGGAAGGCTGCACATAAGGACCAACTTAACTTTGAATGTTGTAGGAGAGTTTTCCTGATGCATACAAGGGGCAGTAAAAGAAAAAAAAAAAAAAAAAACCCACCAAAAAACCCTGTTGCGATTGCCTGTTTAAAGTGGATTGTGGAAAGAAGGGTAAAACTATAGGGAGTATAACTAAAGTCTTAGTTTAGGCAAGGCAACATGAAGAAGCTTTGTTGACAAAGTTTACGAATTATAGCCTGCCCTGGATCAGATCGTTTAATTAAATAATATTACTATTTTTTTTCTCACCAATTGGAGCTCAATCAGAACAGTCCTGATTTTTTTTTGTAAATGTGTTCACTACCAGTACACATCCATAATTTTTGTTTACTTATAATGTTTCACTCAGAATAATAAGTGACATGTTATGCTAAAATTATGTTCTCCACAATGTATAGGCCTCTAAATTCTAATGACATAGTAATGTACAATAATGGATAGTGACGGGTAAGGACACACTCAAACTGTCAATAAATCACTAAATGAATAATCTAATTATTTTCGGTGGGAGGGTCGACAACCCCTTATTTAAAGCTTTTTTAAAATGTGAGCGATCGACTGCAGTCTATGTATAACTTATTTGTATGAACAGTCGTTGAACTTGTCTAAAATGTTCCCTTTTTTTTTTAGCACATGGACGGTGGTCTTGTGATATGACAGTTTTCACAGTAAACACTAAAACAGTCTCACTGTAGCTTTAAATTTTCTGAAGAAAATTATCACGTTCTGTTATTATTTGTTATTTTTTTATGTTTGTGCTTGTTCATATGGCTTGTGACAATAAAAAGACGATGAAATTCATCAATTTGTCGAAAGCGTTTTTTTTCTTTTTGACAACTTTTACACGTGTGATCGTGTCGATTACCACAGACGCCATTTCCCTGTGAACATGCACTCTCACATTCAAATATGTGCAATAATCACAAATCAGCAAAAGTTACGTGTCATCTTACGTAACATTGTAGAAATGTGATGTAAAATGCTTTTCCGATTAAAAAATTACAGATTTGATGAAAATATTTCATTGTTAATGGCCCAGCGTAACATGCGATCGAATTCGCCAAAGTCTGCTACCGAGTGCGTCTGTAGCGACCGGCAACACTTTGACGTCACGCTAAAAGTAGAAAGGCAATAGAACAAACGTCAGGGTTTCGATGCACAGTTTTAGTGTGGATAATTTTTTTTTATTAATCATTTAATCTATCTGAAAAATAATTAATTAATCATTATCGCGCTTGGCGTCTGCTACCGTTTGCAACATGATCACGATTTCAGAAAATATAATATTTAATTACAATTTTTTTACACCACCGGAAGTTATAACGCAGAATTCGTAAAACGGAAACCGACTCTTTTGGCGGGGGCAGTGTTAGCAGGTGAGATTAATGTTTCTTTTAATAAATTCATAAGAACAATGGTGTCTGCTTCCAACGATCAATATTGACACGGTCACAACAGTCATGTTAGAATTAACAGTTTAGCAGTTTTTTTTATATAAATCGGAACGCACGTCTTGATTGTGACATTACTCGATTAATTTTACCAACATTCAAGGCTAGCAAGGCAAAAGTGTGTGTTAGCCTGCTTCTTTTCTGTTTTTTTTTTTCCGATGAAATATACATCGAGTCAGCAGTTGTGCACAAACATATCGATTGCTAATTGGTAGCAGACAGATGAATTGCGAATTCCAGGCAGCTTGAGGAGCTACTGTTGAATACACAGCATGTGTTATTGCTCCTCCTCCCTATCTGATCCAAGACATGTGCAGTGATGATGTAACTGTCAAGTACATGAAGTCTGGAAGCAGCAAAAAAATCTTTTTTTTCCCCAGATTTTGATGAAATAAAAATTGTAAATATGTCACAACTGACAAAACTTAAACAGCCTGTTATTGACAATAGAGTTTAATGCATTATGTCAGAATCTTTGTATTATATAATTATATTCTTAAATTTTTTAATGTATTATAGTTGCTGCAACTATATTACATTTAAAAATGTAAGTAATTATATAATACAAGAAGATTCAGACATTTCAATAATAACCCAATTTACAGTATATTTCTTTAAATAGCTGCTATAGGAAAATAGGCTTTTTAAAACTGCATTATCATGTTTATGTTTACACTTCTTTCATGCAGACACATATAACTGATGTGTTTTGCAAAGATAGGCCATGCTTGTATCACTGGTTTGATTCCGTCTTGTTTTCATATGTTTTGTGATTTAGGGGGGGTAGGGTACCATTTCATCTGCTTTTAAGAAATGTTCAAGTGTATTGTCATTTTAATGTTACTAATTTGTCAGCAGGGATCCATTGTACACATTTCTAAAGTTTTACTCATTCTAATCTGTAAAATTATTGCTTGAGAGAAATTATTGAGCAGACGTTATCTTGAAATGTCACCGTATTATAGTCAGTCTGACCCTGCTATATGATATGTCCACTTATATAAAGGTTTTTTGACTTTATTTGTTGCACTTGATGTAGTGCTTTAGTTTTATGCAATTTGTGACCATGTATGACAAGTGTAACATGGTCCAAGGAACAGAAACCTTTACTATGGCTTGTTTTGGCCTTAGAACAGGTGACACTTTGCGCAAGCATACCTCTTTTCAAACCAATGAACCTATATGGTTTGTTACCTTTATTTGAAAGTATTAAAGTTATTCTTTTGAAAAATCACTACAATTGGGTATTTGGTTCAAATTTTTTTTTAAACCAAAAATGTGTGTAATGGGAATGCTCAATACAAATACTGTGAAAGCTGTCACAACAGTCAGAAGGTTGTATCCTGATATTATTGATAGCTACTATTATGAGATGACATGGGGCTGATCTATACCAATAAAAAACATATTCTCATGAGCTCCTTCAGCTGCAATGACTCATGGAAATCTATGCTTTTTGCATGATCAAAGTTGAGTTATGTTATAATTACTTGTACAGTACTAATTAGCAATAGGTATGAGTTTGCAGATTTCGTTAGTACACTTGTCCTTTTCTCCTACTGCTGTGACTGTTACACATAATTGCATCACATTGATTAGCAGCTGATAAAGAATTATACATAATGTATCATTCACAGTTTGTAACACTCGAGCTAGTCAAAGGCTGTAGTGAAAGTTGTACTTTTATCCTTAGGGGAAGTAGCGGTCATTTCTAAGAAAAAAGAAGTTTCCATCACGGAATACTGTTAGTGTTACGTGCAAGCTAGAAGCAATTTATACCACCATGGCCACAATATTCCACAAATTTTTTTTTTTTTTTTAGTACAACAATGAACATGTATGTGTTGTCTGAAAATGTGCACTGATACGGAGTGATTCAGTAAAAATAAAAAAAATAAGAAAGTCACAAAAACTTCTGAATGATAAAAATGGCAGTAAACTCTGGCAGCAAGAGATGCAGATTTTCATGTGCCCCTGGGGCCAAATGAAGGAATGGTAGGACAAAATGTACATTTTGGTCTGGTTTATAGAACAGTAGAACTAGAAGCCAGCTGTTACCCTCCCAAGCTTATGCTTTCTTCCTGTTTCAGATCAGTATGTGCTAGCATAAGTAAATATTGTAATGTACAGGTCGGCCTCAGTACTGGTATATTCTGCAGTACCTGGAAGCCATAAATTATAAAGTCAGCCTGCGTTATCCACGATTGTGTTATTGTAGTGCTGAAATTACAGATTTGTGAAGAAAAGCACTTGCTAAGCAAGGTCCCACACACGGTCAGGCCAGCTACGGCTGACATAGGCCCCAAGACCTTTTGCTTACTATGCATCCCAGTGGGAGCCAGAGATCTGTGTATTGACGTGTATCCGATACTGTAGTACAAGTATACTGGAGCACATATAACTGAGGCAGACTTAACCCTCTTAACCCCACGGCCGCATTTCCAAACTTTTGGAGGCGTTGTCTAACGACTATGTACCAGTTGTAGGAGATGGATTGATTATGATAATTCAAGGGTAGTGCCAGATGGCCCTTGAATTATCATCAATCCATCTCCTGCTGCAGGGTCCCAGGGCTAAATGGGTTAATTGAAACCTCATGTAGTTATCTTAGCTGATCCATCTCCCATGTGTTAAACTTAGTTTCAGTTCAGTTAGTTTTAGCAAATGTTATGGTTTTGTAGACTTGAGTGAAAATAAAACTATGACATGCGAGTTTAGGAATTAAAGTGGACAAAATAACGTATTTACTGGTAACAGTGGTATGCTTCTGTTTTGTTAATTGATTATTTTGTTTTAAACCTTTTTTCGTGCCTTGCAAAAGTATGAAATAAATAGTTCTAGTTTTTGTATAAATATTGCTTAACTTTGAATCTAATTCTATAAATATTAAAAAATAAGTTACATACACAGAAGCTAATATAATGTGAATGTATGATGAAAAAACATCCAACACCATATTGGGAGTATGTGAGCTTTAGCCAGTGTTGTTAAATGTGACTAGATCAGTAGATGTAAAAATAGCATCACAATGTGAACACAGGGCAACGTAATAGGTGATGTAAATGTTCTTAATAAATTTTACATTGACTAGGATGAAGAAGTTTAGTAATTTGTGACACATTGTAACAAGGGAAGAACATAATAATAATAATAATAAAATAATACCGTTATTATATAGGCGCTTTTTCTCAATTTTTGGGGAAATCGACTCAAAGCGCCGCGCCTGAAACCCAACACACACACTCACGAAACAGACGCGGATTTACGCCATTTAAGACAAACACAGTACAAGACAAACGAAGGGCCAGTCAGCTACTGAAGTTACAGAGATTTTTTTATCGCTTGTATTTGAAATTTTGTAAAGTGGCCTGAGACCGGTACCAAAGTGTGGGGGGTGGAAGAACCGGAGTACCCGGAGAAAGAACCCCCGACATAATAGTATGGCATGGAAATTTTTCTGTATGTTTTTTATGATTATGACATGCATCAATACAATAGAAAACAAGATGAGGATTTCATCCCAACGTATGCATTTATCTTTTAGGAACATTCAGAGTTGTTTATATTTTTAGGCTTATTATGCTGATCCATTTCCCTCCTCTCTAAGCCAACCTCTGATCAACACACACGTTGGAGCACATAAATAAAGACGGGACACACAGCGCTTCCCACCATTAGTACGCCCTGTGGGCTCATGTAGCGACAGGAATCCATCTCTTTCTACTCTAACCCACCCTCTGATCCACACACACTGACACACAGAAATAAAGACAGACACACAGAGATTTCCGCCATTTGTAAGCTCTGTGGTCTGGCGTAGCATAGCTATTCTGAAGAAAAATAAAATAACGAGCAGCGAAATGAGGTCACTTCAACACAAGCTTCAGGTCATGGCATCATTAGTCCCAGGACACTGTGTTCATAGTGACGACTCGATACGTCACTCATCACAGTACTAACATTTGACGTATCAGAGAATCAACTTTGCAATTTTCTTGCTGATTTTCTCGAATAGGGCTTACAGATCACAATTTGACCTAATCCTACCCCAGGGCTGGGACAAACAGCGGACTTTTGCAAACACTGTTTATGAAAAATCATGCGGGTATTAATGAGAAGATAGCTTTTTTCGTAAAAGAAAAATTAAAGTTATGTCAGCAGTTTTACAAATGACTCCTAAATAGTGGTGCAGAACATTGTCTGATTTCAGACCTAGTAGGTCACATTTGACCTAATCATACTCGACAGCCGAGACAAAAGTAGGGGTGGGTGTGAATGTATAAGTGCCGCTCAGTTCAGTTCATAAAAGATGTTTGTGTGAGATGTGTAAGAGTTATGTGTAAAGATTTTGTAGTGTTTACTTTATATCCATTTGGAATTTGTAGCTGTGCAAGTGCAGGGAGAAAATGTTCATAATTATGCTATAATGTTTTTATGTCTTGTTTGTACTATTTGTTATAAATGTACCACAACCGAATTTCTCTTTTCGAGATAATAAAGTACTCTTATTCTTATTCTTATATACGAAAAATCATGCGATTATTAATGAGAAGATTGTTTTTTTCATTTAAAAAAATTTAATTGTTTTAAGCTTAACTCGTACAATTCGTGAAATTAATCCCCCAAACGCAAAAATATATTTTTTCAAAAAATATTTAATTAAATACTCAGAAAGTTCTAGAGGTACAATGCTGGTCAGCCCTGTAAGTCTAAAATTGTGCCCACCAGCCTTTGGCTAGTGACTTCCAAGTTTTATTAGCCAAACTGTGTACTTTCGGATTGAGGACTGAAAAAGTACGGATCGGAACACACACGAGCGCACTCGCATTTGACGAGTGGATTTTATTTTTACTCGTCCCCCCCCCCCCCCCCCCCCCCCCCCCCCCCCCCCAGAAAAAAAAAATCACTTGCCATGGCGAGTGAATTACTCGCCATTTTCAGGGCTGCTGGTTAATGAACTCATTCAATACTTCCCTTTTAGCTAGCTATAGACAAAATATAGAAGTAGTACTCAGGTAGTAGTAAAAAATAAGAAAAATTACGGACTCCAGTGTGGGTCAACCGGTTTTTGTGAAACGACCATTTTCTTGCCAATGAGCATCTTGATAAAAAAAATCTAAAAGAGGTCCCGAGATGATTCTTTTACTAGTTTTAGGACAATGTCCTAAAATTTCAGGTTTGTCCGTCTTCAAATGCGGGCTCTAGCCGCTGTCACATACACAGATAGGGCGCTTTGGCGCCCAAAAGACGTTCTCTAGCAAGGTTTGCATAGCTAGACGTGACATCATTTTTATCTTATTACTTCTTTGCCAAACTTTCTGCCCCGCACACCAAAAACGTCATGTCAATGCTCCAGAATGCACTCCGACCAGTCCCAATTCAAAGTCTACCATTTTTAAATACAGTAGACAAAAATGTGTTAGTATCGATTCAAAAGCACGTTTTCAGTGCATGCAGTGAATTATGTTTCAGAAAGTGTGCTGCTACATGTATTGCTATTAGAACTGCTGCACAGTCACTGACCGAAAATGGCAATGATGGAAATCTGTTCAGAAAAACAGATGAACAAATACATTTTCAGGTTGCAGTTTACAGACAGAAACTATTGTATGAAAAACATTAGATTATAATCCTGCAGGCATTTTAAAGTGGTTGGTTTGCAATCCCAGAGTTCAAAATTAACTTTTTCAGCTTGTTTGCCCCATGGGCCCCAGTCACAACAAATGCTGGGGCGGAAGAGCAAAACTTAGGGCCCATCATGTCAAACTGTAAATTACTGTAATGTTGCCTCCATTTTAATCCTTGTTTTCTTCCAGGAAAAGGAATAACGCCATCTCTGTTTCCCAAGTAGCTTCCCTGGTCTGCTTCTTGTTCAGTCCCATTTTAAGTGTAAGTTTTGAGAAATGTTTGTTATTACAATCCAATTTGAGCTTGCGGTGGTTAGAAAACAAACAAAAGCGCCCAGAAATGATAGTATAGCAGCAAGGAAAAGGTTGTATTCTAATAGACTAGAAATTTTGACAGCTGGGGCGGATGTGGCCTCAGAGCGGAGCGCTGATTTCTGGGATGTTCCGTCCCCTGCCCCTACTAGTTTCTAACCCTGGCATCGATGGATCTATAAACTCCCTGGTGCATGCAGCCACTGTTACTTACACTGGTAAATTAGATTATTAATTGTACCAATGGCTGCATATACAATGGGGTTGTCACTTTGGTCAAAATTTCAGGTTTGTCCGTCTTCAAATGCAGGCTCTAGTCGCTGTCACATACACAGATAGGGCGCTTTGGCGCCCAAAAGACGTTCTCTAGCAAGGTTTGCATTCTAGACGTGACATCATTTTTATCTTATTACTTCTTTGCCAAAATTTCTGCCCCGCACGCCAAAAACGTCATGTCAATGCTCCAGAATGCACTCCGACCAGTCCCAATTCAAAGTCTACCAGTGTTAAATACGGTAGACAAAAATGTGTTAGTATCGATTCATAAGCACTTTTTCAGTGCATGCAGTGAAGTATGTTTCAGAAAGTGTGCTGCTACATGTATTGCTATTAGAACTGCTGCACAGTCACTGACAGAAAATGGCAATGATGGAAATCTGTTCAGAAAAACAGATGAACAAATATATTTTCAGGCGTCAGTTTACAGACAGAAACTATTGTATGAAAAACATTAGATTATAATCCTGCAGGCATTTTAAAGTGGTTGGTTTGCATCCCAGAGTTCAAAATTAACTTTTTCAGCTTGGGGCCCATCTTAGCAAATTTTATATGATACAAGTTCAAGCACTACATATTTTGCGTACACTGTCAACTTAACTGTTGCAGAAGTGTGATGGGATGATGCAGCCCGAGTACAAGAAGTTCTCCATCGATCCACAAATCACATCCTTTGAGATGCTGCAGGGCATCCTCGCCAAAGCTTTTGACATCAAAGCGTAAGTCATTCCACATTTTACTCCGCCCTGGCCCTTCTTCACTTGACTTGGTCCATGACTTTTTTCAGACATGATCTTCAGTGTAGAACTAGAAATAATCTAACTACCGTAATTCAAAATCTTCAGTTTTGTTCCTGTTTATATTTAACATTTTTCACTTCTACTGTTCTAGAATATCACATTTTAGATTTGTTTAAATAGCAGTTAGTACAATACTAATTTCAACCTACAGGAGATCAACCAGATCCATGCACAAACTTGACAAAGAGATTGTTAAATTTTTTTTTTTTGTTTTGTTTTTTGATAAGGCATTTGCACTGTGATTTCTATAATCGATCCATCTCATACAACTAGCACCGAAGTGAAAGAGGTATATTCCTCCGCAGTGACGTCCTCCTCACCAGAGTGATGCCCAGCGCAGAGTGCCACACTGACCACCGCCTTGTCCGCTGCAAACTCAGGCTCCACTTCAAGCCAAAACCCAAGAAATGGGGGCCCCCCAAGAAAAAGCTTGATGTTGCGAGCCTTCAGCGTGACGACGTGAAAGCTGCCTTTCAGACAGATTTACAGCGCAGGCTCAAAGACACAGCGGACCCAGCAGACTCCTCCCCTGAAACACTTTGGGAAGAACTGAAAACTGCTATTGCAAAATCCTCTGCAGAAGTCTTGGGTTTCGCTAGAAAGAAGAATAAAGACTGGTTTGACGAAAACGATGTAGAGATCCAGGAACACCTAGCAAAAAAAAGAGCCGCCCATCAGGCCCACCTAGCCCAGCCTTCCTGCCCTGTGAAGAAGTCTGCCTTCCGCCTCGTCTGCAGCAGTCTCCAGCGCAAGCTCAGAGATCTCCAGAATGAGTGGTGGACCAGACTTGCACAGAGGACCCAGCTTTGCGCAGACAATGGTGACTACAGGGGCTTCTACGAAGCATTGAAAGCAGTGTATGGCCCCAGGCACCTGGTACAAAGTCCCCTGCGAAGCGCGAATGGCCAGGCACTCCTCACAGATAATACCTCCATCTTGAACCGCTGGTCGGAATACTTTCAGAGCCTCTTCAGCGCTGAGCGCACTGTTCAAGAAGCAGTCGTCCTACAAATCCCACAGCTCCCAGTAAAAGTTGAATTGGACGAACCGCCCACCGCTGAAGAGACCCTCACAGCCATCCACCAGCTCAAGAGTGGCAAAGCAGCAGGCATTGATGGAATACCGCCAGAGATCTGGAAACATGGAGGCACAGCACTGCACAACAAGCTCCATGACCTCTTTCTCTGCTGCTGGGAGGAAGGAACACTACCAAAGGATCTCCGTGATGCAGTCGTTATCACCCTGTACAAGAACAAAGGTGAGAAGTCTGACTGTTCCAACTATCGGGGAATTACACTGCTGTCCATTGCTGGGAAAATCCTTGCAAGGCTGCTCCTGAATCGGCTGGTACCTGCCATCGCTGAAGACCAACTCCCAGAGGGCCAGTGTGGCTTCAGAGCAAACAGGAGCACCACCGATATGGTCTTTGTGCTGAGACAGCTACAGGAGAAGTGCCGCGAGCAGAACAAAGGGCTGTACGTAACGTTTGTCGACCTAACAAAAGCGTTCGACACTGTGAGCAGGCAAGGCATGTGGCAGATCCTAGAGCGACTTGGCTGTCCCCCAAAGTTCCTCAACATGATTGTCCAGCTACACGAGGACCAGCAAGGTCAGGTCAGACTCAACAATGACCTCTCAGAACCATTCCCCATTCTCAACGGCGTAAAGCAGGGCTGCGTGCTGGCACCGACCCTCTTCACCATCTTTTTTAGCATGATGTTGAAGCAGGCCACAGTGGACCTCGATGATGACGATGCAGTGTACATCAGGTATCGTCTCGATGGCAGCCTGTTCAACCTCAGACGACTGCAGGCCCACACGAAAACCCTAGACCAACTGATCCGTGAGCTGCTTTTTGCTGATGATGCTGCCCTCGTTGCACACACAGAGAGAGCCCTGCAGCGCATCACGTCCTGCTTCGCAGACGCTGCCCAGCTCTTTGGACTCGAGGTCAGTCTGAAAAAGACAGAGGTCCTCCATCAGCCGGCACCCAAGACAGTGTATCGCCCTCCTCACATCACCATCGGCGAGTCTGAACTAAAGTCAGTGCACCAGTTTACTTACCTTGGCTGCATTATCACGTCGGACGCCAAGCTGGACAAGGAGCTTGACAGCAGGCTGGCAAAAGCGAACAGCGCTTTCGGGCGACTTTTCAAGCGGGTGTGGCACAATCAACAGCTGAAAACAGGCACCAAGATCAGCGTGTACAGAGCTGTGGTCCTCACCACCCTGCTGTATGGTTCCGAGTCCTGGGCCCTCTACCGCAGCCAACTACGACTCCTCGAACGCTTCCACCAGCGCTGCCTGCGTACCATCCTGGGCATTCACTGGAGTGACTATGTCACCAATGTCGAGGTCCTTGAACAGGCTGAAACCGTGAGCATCGAGGCTTTGCTGCTGCGGACACAGCTCCGCTGGGCGGGGCATGTCTCCAGGATGGAGGATCATCGCCTACCAAAGATCACCCTGTTCGGCGAGCTTGCTACTGGACACCGTGACAGAGGGGCACCAAAGAAGAGATACAAAGACTGTCTCAAGAAGTCACTTAGTGCCTGCCAAATCGACCACCACCAGTGGTCTTCGCTTGCTGTGGACCGTGACACCTGGCGCTCCACTATTTACAAGGCAGCTGTCTCCTTTGAGGACTCTCGCAGAGCTAGCCTTAAGGACAAGCGGCTCAGGAGAAAGAACAGAGATGCCGCAACTCAGAACTCTGGCCATACCTTCCCCTGCAGCCACTGCGGTCGAACCTGCCTGTCCCGGATTGGCCTCCGCAGCCACGAACAAGCCTGCAGACGTCGTGGGCAACTCCTATAAAATCTTCGTTCGCGAAGTCCAGCCAAGAGAGCATGATGTATTTTTCATTTTTCTTCACACTTGGCAGTTAATCTGTATCCAGCTCCTTCTTTACAGTAAAATCTAAAATCAAAACTGCCTTGTGTCACTTCCAAAAATTCTTTCTTGAAGTCTCAACAGTTGTTAAAATGAAGACAAACCTATACTTCACAGTCGGGCCGATTGTGAGGTCTAGGTTGTCTTCATTTTGACAACTGTTAGGCTTAAAGCTGTCGTTAGTTAATGCAAGCACTCTGTGCTGTGTTAATCAATGTCAGGTGTTCAAAGGATTATTGATTACACAAAACTAATAATTTGCGCTGGTGTTTGGCATGGTGTCACGAGTCTGATTGATTTTTTTATGGGGGGAGGCAGTGATTGGATAATATTGATGTGACTTAAATGACGCAGGTCTGAGATGCAACATAAGGTAAATTTTGATTGAGTCTTTAATTTTAAGTGATTTTGATTTACACCGTAGAACTTTAGTGTAGTGTTTACTTAGAATTTAAGCATTGGCATTTGTGACCATTATTGTTTTTGGTGTTGTTGTTGTGGTCACTGCTTTAGCCATGGCATGTATTCGAGATTTAACCATAGGGAACTCAACTTTCCACTTCACCACTGAAATAGGTAAAACTCTTTTTTTTTTATTCTTCTTTGTTTATATTTTACCTTTTTTGTTTTTGTTGAACGTCGAGGCCTGTTACGTTTTTGAGATCAAACTGACACTTTGTGTATATGTTTGTGTCTATTGATTTTCAAGTTAGCTTTTGCCACCACTGCAGAGGGGTTGGTATCTGTACATATTTTGACTGTGCTGGAATGGTACGTGTCATGACACTGGGATTAACGGGCTGCAACTCAAATGAACTTTGCACATTTATTAGTTGGCTGCCTGTGTCAGTCATAGCACTTTGCAGTCTAAAGGAATTCCCAACAAGAGACAACAAAGAGACATGCTTGAACGAGACAAAAACAACACAACTGTGTTGTACTTGTGCTTTCTATCATGTGTGTTTGATTTTTATTTTAGCGTAGCAGTCACCTTTTGGTCAGGACTCCGCATTTGACAGTTTGTCATGCAGCTTCTGGTAATTGGGGTAATGAGTATTATTATGGCTAATTGTCATGAATCCACATAACTGCTTCACTTCCAATGCCAAATGCAGCAGGTGCCAAGTACATCAAGTCATACTCTTGTGTTTTCAGAGATTTCACCCTGAGTTACCTGGCCAGAGACGCGGAGGGACAAGAAGTGTATCTCAGCATGTTGTCTGACTGGGACATGGATGCAGCTTTTCAGTGTGCTGCTGACCCCTGTCTCAAGCTCAAGGTCGACCTCAAACCCTTTGACCAAGGTTAGTTGAAGGACAGATATTTTACTGGCCCCTATCAAAAATTCTACATGAACCCTTTTAGCCCCAGATCCCTAAAGCAGGAGGTGGCTTGACCAATGATAATTCAAGGGTAGTGCCAGATTAGCTTGCCAAGCTAATCAGGCACTACCCTTGAATTATCATGGTCAAGCCATCTCCTGCAACTGGTACATAGTCATAAATCTCCAAAATTTGAGAAATGCGACTAAAAGGGGCCAAAAGGGTTAAATTGGTTTGTAAAAAGCAAACTGCAGAATTAAAAATAAACAATAATGAAAGCTGGGTCCCGTGGTGTTTCGTCAAAGTTCTCTGTATAAAGTGCATGCCTGTTTTAGATCTGTCACTGTCCACGTCTCTGCATTTTTACTACACAGTCACATGTATACACAAAAGTGAATTAACAAATTTGTATGATCAGTTTATTGCCATCACAGTGTCAGTAGGAATTTGTCATGCTGGAATGTAAATTTGCTTGTTGTCATATATACTGATGTATAGTTCTTGCCAAACCTTTTCTTCTCCCCACCCATCAATTTAGGTGCTTAATCCTTCACACAAGGTTTTTACTTCAGAGTAACGTGAACTTCATCTTTGTTGAACAGTAACATTTTATTCTTTAAATGTTTGCTGGTCTGTGATTTTGAACTTTGTGGCTTGAAGCTGTAAGGTCCAAAATCACAGACCAGCACACAAACAGTTTTCCAAACAGTTGCTCGACTTGTTGTTTGGCGTTTTTTTAATTTCTACTAATTCTCTTCTGTTATTACTTGATTATTGTTGCGTGCTTTGCCTTTAACAGCCGTCATTGGGCGTAAGTTGGTTTTATTTTTAATAATTTGTGGGGCTCTCAGGTTTGTAATATACATTGTTTGGACTGTAAACTTTGCATATAACAAGGTTAAGATGGTTAGTTATTACAAAAGCTGGATATAACAACATTTTTTCGGAGGTCCTAAACCACAGTTTTTCTGTGTAAATTACTTCGGTCATTTCAGTCTTTGTGTATAAACAACATTAAGAAAAATGTAGTCCCCTGGCAATTTGTTTTATCCGAAGTTTACTGTATATGGTCTTTTGGGGTCCAAATGTTATCCTGGATGATTTTGGACAAAGTTAAACATTTTTCTGCTTGCACAATCATCAGAAAAGAGGGTTTGGTTGCACAATTGCCTAAATATCAAATATTTTCTATTCTTTGACTCATTTGTTTATTTATTTCTTCTTGGCACAGACAGCGAATGCATTGTCGACCTTCACATGAAAAGTGTTCATGCTGCTTTAGATAACAATAATAATAATATTGTTCTTGTAAAGCACAGTAACCCAGCAGAACAAGCTAAAGGCGATGTGCATCAAAAGAGGATACTGCTCTAAAACTAAAAACAAGGAAAAACACTAAAATGGCGAATACAGTTTAAAATGCAACACACAGATAATGAAATGGTTAGATGATCAGTTGATACCGTTTCTTCTTATCCCTCTGGTTGTCATTAGTGACTTTAGTCACAATGCTTCCTGCAGGAAGCATTTCGACTAATGTTGCTACCGACAGCCAAAGGGTTAAAATATGTACCAGGTACTGGTCTGTGCTTTTTTGACCCAAATGCTCGAAACCATAGGATCCAAAATCACATCACTTGATGCATTTTTTTTGCCCGTTGCTTGTTAGTGAACAAAGTACATATGTGTACATACTTGATTGTGGTGTTGGTGTAAACATGTACAGTACATGCCTCACTGTTACCCAGTGTGCAAGAGGCCATCGGGCCGATGGTGGGCGACTTCGGCCCGATGGCCCTTGCACACTGGGTACGTTCTGCAATATACTGTGGTATCGGCTATAAGGTGCACAGGTCTCTGGCTCCCACGACTGGCTCGTTGAATGAAAGATCATCAGTCTGACATTTGCCTTTAGCTGGCCCACATACAGCCTTCTGTGGGCCAGCTACAGCTGATGTCAGCCTAAAGACCTATTGCTTACCAAGTGGTTTTTCTTCACAAATATATCAAAATTCAGCAGTACAAATAATGTGATAGCAAACAGCATGGTCGGTTATGTGCACAAGAGATATAGGGTTGATGTGGGTCCTTGCCTTTCACTTATATAGAATTGAAATTGTGGGTCTTGGTGAAATTGTGGGTCTTGGTATGAGGTCAAATTGGTTATTTGAGAGCATGTGATCTGATATGGAAATTGAACCACACAATTCAAATGTATGTGAAGGTGTGTTATTCTGGACTTTACAACACAGTCAAAAGTCCAAAATTACAGACCAGCACAGAGATGTATTACAGTCAACATTAATTTTATAATTTGTTTAACTGTATCAATGATTTATTGGTTTTTTTTTTCTGTGGTGAATTTCATCAGAAATTTAACTCATTCTACCCCAACTACGGATTTATCCGTAAATGCACGCCCAGCATTTTCCGACCAACTACGGATTTATCCGTAATGGGCAGTCCTGAAACTGCATCCCTTCTTATTCGGCTTGTAGTGGTTCCTAATTGGAACTGTTAGCTTTAGCCACTTCTTTGTTCTTCCTCATGTGCACGCGGCAAGTTTGGGCGGTTTTTCGAGCCTTTTTTTGCGGAATTTGTGTACTTTTCTTCGACAATGGCGAGGCGTTCCCGGACTTTGAATGCTAGTCAGGCTGCTGAGTTTATAATGAATTATGACAGCGAAGAAAATGATGAACTGATCGACTGTGAAGTGGACTTAGATGAGTCCACTGACTCAGAAAATGAATTGAATGTTTGGGGTGTATCTTAAAAGTCTGAAATATTTACTTTTAAAAATGTCTTTGTTTACAAGCAAATTGCAAAAATAAACATCTCTTAGTTCTTTCCGGTGTCAATAAACATAAAACACAGGACATGTACATTTTGTAAATTTATTTTTCTGTACTGTCCCAAAATTTGGTTGAGATAGGTTCAGTGGTTTCAAAGTTATAGCAGTTTTTGCGAGACACCCATATATTTAGCACTCAGCTCTCTGCATGGCTGGTCCAGAGGGCAAAGTTGCTGGCTGCACAGCTGGGGTAGAAAGAGTTGGAAGACCTGGATTCACATTGTGACTTTAGTGTAAAAACTAAATCTTACGCATTCTAACTACTGGTCTAAAACGAACATTGTGCATGCTTTTTTACTCTTCAGTAGCGATTTTTGTCACATGATTTCTCCAAGAATCGCCTTAATAAAAAGCCTTACCACTGCCAAAAGGTTAACGCATTCAGCCCTGACACACTACAGCAGGAGATGGGTCAACCATGATAATTCAAGGGTAGTGCCAGATTAGCTTGGCGCCGACATGCGCCAAGCTAATCTGGCACTACCCTTGAATTATCATGGTCGATCCATCTCCAGCAACAGGTGCATAGTCGTTAGATGACGCCTCCAAAATTGGGAAATGCGGCCGTCGGGATGAATGAGTTAAAAGTGTATTATGTTTGACAACAGTAAACTTGATTTGACCCCTTTGGCTACAAGGCACATCTCAGAATCTCTGATCGAATGACCTTGTTTGCCTGAGGCATGTACTTGTAGATATGAACATGACCAGCAAGAGGCATAGATCATGAACCACCGTAACTGGTGAGGATCCATGCCTCTTGCATTTGGGTATTGTGTGTGTGTATTTCGGCAGTGAGGTGGTAGAAGTAGAACAGGCGGTTGCACAATTTGCTGACATTTCAAGGATTCAATGTTTTGCTAGTTTTTTTGGTGTTCGTTTTTTTTTTTCTTTCTGGCCAGAGTAGTTTAACCCTTTCATTTTTCGGAGGCACATAACTGCAAGAGGCATAGACTCACGTGATCCCCCAGTCATCGGGGTGTCTGTGGATCTATTGTTCCTTCAGTCTTATTTATGTCATGTTCCTCTGGTGGTCAGTCTGTGCATTAAGGTTTTAGAAATCTGTACATCATTTATGACTTATGGCAGCTAAGGGATTAAACGTAGGAAGATAGCAATCTTGAAATTTGACAACGGGGTTGGCACACATAAAGAGAGACCAAGATAAGGTTTTGACAAAATGTCAGAGTCAAACTTTAAAAGTTTGTTTTCCCTAATACCTCTCAAAATGTAGTTTCATGTTTCATGCTCTCGATTTGGCACATATATTGTATTTGCTGATGTAGCAAGATTGAACTGTTCTGATTTTAGATGTTGGATACATAACACTCCCCCCCCCCCCCCCCCCCCCTTCCCCTCCCTCAGAAGAAAACAGTTGTCTTTTGACAGTATCAGTTTTTATGGTCAGCACTATAACACCATACATAGCATACATAACATGGATACATAATACTCCCACCCCCCCTTCCCCCCTTCCCCTCTCCACCCCCCCCCCCCTCCCCCTCAGAAGCAAGCAGTTGTCTTTTGACAGAATCAGTTTTTATGGTGGGCACTATTTTGGCCAGGTACTACTGAAAGAAAATACCAATTGTCAAAAACCCAAGAGTAAATACACTGAGCTCAATGACTGGATATAACGCCAGCAAAAATAGATGCCACATAGGTATTCGCGGCAAATGAAACCTCATTTACCGTGCATCCTGATACAGGACATCTTGAATGAATTAACCCATTTAGCCCCAACACCCTACAGCAGGAGATGGATCGACCATGATAATTGAAGGATAGTGCCAGATTAGCTTGGTGCCATCAGGCGCGAAGCTAATCTGGCGCTATCTTTGAATTATCACGGTTGATCCATCTCCTGCAATTGGTACATAGTCATTAAGGTACACCTAAAAAAATTGGGAAAGGCGGCCATGCGGTTAAATGCATTGGACGTGTACTCCCAGATCTCCTACCCAGACTGTTGATTCAACTTTTTTTCTGATTCCACAGAGCTTGATGACTGGGACGTGATAGCACCGACAGAAATTCCCCAGCACCGCATCAGCAGCCTGCTGGATCGCAACTCTCTGCTGGGCGCCATCACCAGCAACATTTCCTCGCAGGTCGGCCGCACCATGTCCTCTGTACAAAGAGTCATGGGTAGGTGGAGTTTGTTATTTAATCCATTCAGCCCTGACACACCGCAGAAGGTGAATTGATCATGATAATTCAAGGGTAGTGTCAGATTCACTTGGTGCCAGGCTTATTTGGCACTACTCTTGAATTACCATGCCTGCAGCTGGCACACAATCGTTGGGCGACACCTCCAGAATTTGGAAATGCAGCCGTGGGGTTAAATGGATTAACCTTTTAGCCCTGACATGCTTCAGCAAACAATGCATGAATCGATGAAACTTTATTTGACAGCAGTAGTGGTATTTGACATCATGGTCTCTTTTAAAACCTGCCGTTTGGAGATAAAGTTTGACCATTATAGTTCAAGATTAGTGTCAGAATTGCTTGGCATCTGAAGCTGCTGTAGCATCATTCTTGAACTATCATGGTCAATCTGTCTTCAGAACAGAGAGATGGACTCTCATCCATAAGGTAATCTGTTACAACTCGGTTAAGGTGAAAGTTTGTTCAGAGTCTTTAAAGTGCTCGTTTTTTTTGTGTTGCCTTCATGCTGGCGAAAAAATACTGGCTGTGATTCTTACCGCAAAATTGCTTTATATTTGCATCCATATAACAATATGTGTTTCCTCCGCCTTCTGTGTTCAGGTCTGAAGCAGACAGATGAGGTCTTCAAGCCACTCAAACCTCCAATGTCTGACATGGAATTCCACAACTACCTGGACTCTGCAGGCTTCATGGTAAGACCACACGAGTTTCGTTTGAGCATCTACCAAGGCGGCATTGAGGGATCGCTGCGAAGGGTTGCGTGGAGGCATCTTCTCAACATTTTCCCTGCGCAGATGTCAGGTCGTGAACGCTTCGACTACTTGAAACGCAAGGAGCAGGTTAGAGACACATTGCAAAAATAAAAAATACGAATAAAAACAATGTTGTTGACTGCATTCTAGAATAGGAAGCTTGCTGTTTAGCTTTCCCTAATATCAGAATGATAATACTGTTTAAATTGTGTTCGAGGAAGAACAAGAAGAATACTGTTTAAATTTGTAAAATGATTTTGTTTCTAACAGATAGGTGGCTTTCAAAAACTTTTATTACAGATTATAAATATTGGTGTGCTCAACATACAGTTTTCTGCACGAGTTTACTTGTAACCGCTGGAAAAAAGCAATGCATCATGTATACTAATGGTCAAAACTTAAGGGCCACTTTTTATCGGAGACGCACCGACAACACCACACAAATAATGTAACAATACTTGGAGTCAGTACTTTGCTAATTTATTCAGTAACAATTTCATTTAAGTTTTGAGTAAATCAAGCAATTGTTACAACGGCAGTACGTTAGAATGTTCACCCACCCCTCATTTGAAAAGTCGGACCAGACTGGTCCAGTCAGTAGCGAGTGTACCCACCATTTGCAGCCAAGCATTCAATGCAGTGTTGACGCATGGAGTTTACCAGGGTTCGGAGAATATGTTGTGGAATCACTTCCCACTCTTGATGCAGGAACTGAGTCAAATGGGGGACACCTTGAGGTGGGGGGTGGTTGCTGACTACACGTTGCCCCAGCATGTCCCAGAGGTACTCGATGGGAGCCAGATCAGGTGAACGAGCTGGCCATTCCATCCTCATGATGCCCCGTTGCTCAAGGTACTCATCCATCACACGGGCGCGATGAGGTCGAGCGTTGTCGTCCTGCAGAACAGCATTGTCGCCTATGGCTTGGAGAGCTTGCTGGATGAGGGGCTGCACAATTTCGTCCCGATAGCACAGTCCAGTCAAGGTGCTTCGGATGACGTGGAGGGGAGTCCTGCCTTCCTTGCTGAAGCCTGCCCAGACTATGACTGAGCCTCCTCCGTAGCGATCCACCTCTTGGACGCATCCATCCGTGAATCGCTCGCCCTGGCGTCTCCAGACCCTCACCCTGCCGACGTTGAAGGACACGGTGAACCATGACTCATCAATAAGCAGAACCTGAATAAACTGGAGTCTGTTCCACCTCAGATGTTGACGACACCAGGCAACCCGGAGTGAGGGGTATTCTCACTGCTGTTCTGCATAAAGCCAGGCTAATTTCGCGCAGACGTCGGCAGACTGTGCTTCTGCTGACGTTAACGTTTGCAGCTTGCATCAGTTGACGTCGCAGAGTGGTTGACGTGACAGTTCGGTCACGCAGAGCCACCACACAGAGGTATCTGTCCTCCTTTCTGCTGGTCTGCTCGGCGTTAAACCCAAATAACTAACTAACTTTCTGCTGGTGCAGCGCAGGCATTGTCGTTCTGCCCTTCCAGTTTCTTAGAATCGTGCCAGCAGCCTTTGGATCATTGAATGGGACACCTCAAGACGTCTCCCAACTTCTCATCCGGAAATTCCATCCTGCAGCCATGCTAGCGCCCGGCCTTGATCTAATGGCGTTGGGCTTCGTCGTGGTGGCATGGTTAGGAAAGTGACAATTGTGCCCCTACTGTACCGGTATTTGTAGTGAAACAGAATTGCTCAGTGTTCACAACTGACCCCTTTAGCACGTGCAACACGACTTTGCTGAGTTTTTCCACCTGCCTGCCTTTGGTACGCTTGCCAATATTGCACAGCTTTTCACAGAAACTGACGATGTTTGATGTGCATTTGACACGTTCGTGGAAATTGATGAATTGTTGTCTAGTGTTCCCTGTACAGTAGACTGTCTAAGGTCAACTTTAACCCATTAGGATCGAAAAAACATTGTATTTTAATAGCGTACTTGCGACGATAAACACTGACACAAAAAAGTGGGGTGGCCCTTAATTTTTGACCATTAGTATATATGTCAACATTTTGTATACTGGTTCTGTGATTTTGGACCTTACGACTGAAGCTGTAAGATCCAAAATCACAGAATCAGTACACATGAAACTTTCCTCTATATATTTTAATCCCCAGGAGTACTACGCTCTGCGGGACGAATGGAAAGAGAAGTTTGCAAGTGGAACCACCACAGAGGAGGTCAAGTACGTGGCCTCCATGGTGAAAAAGGATGTGCTACGGACAGACCGTTCACACAAAATTTATGCTGGGGGTGACGACAACAAAAACATCTTGAGTCTTTTCCACATCCTGGTGACCTACGCCCTCACACACCCTGATGTCTCCTACTGTCAGGTTAGTGGATATGGGATGGGGTGTATTTTTGTCATCTTTTTATCATTTTCATCAATTTATATATATCTGTAGCAGGTCAGAAGTGAATAAGGTGACCATCCAGCAGACTAAACTATACAAAGGTAACATAAACAACAATAAAGGCATGGGTGAACATGGCCTGAAAATTTGACGATTCAAAAGTCATTAGCTTCAGACAAAATTCATTCAGCCGTGAAATGAAAATGTCCTTCTGAGAGGTCCAAATTGTGTGAGGTTGCCAGCCAGGGTACTGTTTGTGAAATTTGACAGTCTGCTAGATACCTTCACAAGTTGTGAAAGTCATTATCCCATTCAGCCCTGACGCACTACAGCAGGAGATGGGTCAACCATGATAATTCAAGGGCAGTGCCAGATTAGCTTGGCACCTGTCGGTGCCAAGCTAATCGGGCACTGCCCTTGAATTATCATGGTTGATCAATCTCCTGCAACAGGTGCATAGTCATTAGATGATGCCTTCAAAATTAGGGAAATATGTGTGCACGTCTCGAAAGAGTTAAGAGGTGTGAATGAGCTATGACACATTGATTCAATGGCTTCGGTCCCTAAACCTTTGAAATTGGAAAGAAATTTCAAATTCTTTCTTTGTCTGTAATTTCTTTGCATTTTACACTCTTGGCAGTTATCCCAGTGCGCAAAAGGCCATCGGGCTGATGTTGGGCTTTTGCGCATTGGGATCTCTTTGGTCTGGATTCTTTGGAACTGGGCTGGTAAAAACAGCTGACACTATATTTGCACTTTTCACTACTGTCTTTCAAGCACGCACAGTGGTGGTACTGCGTATTGACTGCAACATAGAGAGCAACATGGGTTGCACCTGTTGCAATGTCAATTTGAGATTGCTTGTGGCTCAGTCCTTTCCAGGGTCAACTATAGATGACCTTTGTGATATCTCAAGTGTAGTGTTTGATTGACTTGCTGCCTTTTGACACCAAGCTATCAGCCACTACCCTTGAACTATCATAATTTAGTCAGTTCATTTGTGCTGGGCTTGTGCTGGGCACATGTTTGTAACATTTAATCTGTTGGGCTGAGGTAGAAGGGGACAGTGACGTTGACGGCTGCTTTTCATCACTATGAGCCCTTCGCTGCAGAAAAAATGTGAACACCACCCAACTGCAAGAGATGTAGATCCTCATGAGCCTCTGCAAGTTGAGGGGGGCTCATGAGGATCTGCAAGAGACATAGATCCTCATGAGCCCTACACTTGTGGGGGCTCATGAGGATCAGTGCCTCTTGCTGAAAACAATTTGTGTCCAAGTTGCTTTGACGGTGCATGGGGCTATTGATGTTGAATTTACAGTGATTTCCACAACAGTCTGTGTCCACTGCCAGTAAAGGGCTTAAAACAGATCACCTTTGTGCACAACTTCTAATGTGTAGAAGTGGACACTGGGTTGGTCAGGCACTTTCCTTCAGCTATCATGGTCAAACCCATCATCAGCAGTTGGTCCCAGGGAGTGAAAAGAGATAATGGATCAGGCTTGCTGCCTCCTATATCATTCATTTCAATGACTGAAAATCGACTGACTTTATTAATCTGCTGACTGAAAATCGACTGACTTTATGAATCTGCTAACGTCACTCAGTTTTGCATGAATGGGCATTTCTGACAAATAAGTACATGTCAGGTGGCAAGCTGGTAACAGTTGGCCTGCCTTTGGAAACTTGGCAAAACTGTCATGTACATTGATTTAATGTTTCTGGTGTGACGGAGCAGGAGTGGTGGACATGATTAGAGGGAGGGTTTGGGGTGGGATTGTTGATGTAACAACATGTAGCCAGATGCTTCGGACCCCACACCTTTTAACCCATTTAGCCCAGACGCACGACAGCAGGAGATGGATGGACCCACGTTACAGCAGGAGATGGATGGACCATGATAATCCAAGGGCAGTGCCAGATTAGCTAATCTGGCACTGCCCTTGGATTATCATGGTTTATCCATCTCCTGTAACTGGTACATAGTTGTTAGATGACAGCTCCAAAACGAATTCATGACATGCGGCCTTGGGGTTAAATAGGTGAAGTTCAGAAATGTGTTTCTGTTCATGATTAATTATTGTAGCTTGTCCAGGGAAAGTTGTAATTGGCATTCTGGTCTGTGACTTGGACACTGCAGCTTTTGTTTGTGTGTTGTTGTGTGATTTTGGACCTTATGTCTCAGAGCTGCATGGTTCAGAAGCACAGACCAGCGCACATTTTACAAGCCTCGCATTGCATACCACTCTGTCCTGATGAAACTCTCCTTTGCGTGCAGGGTATGAGTGACCTGGCCTCTCCTCTGCTTGTCATTCAGAAGGACGAGGCACAAGCCTACATCTGTTTCTGCAGCCTGATGCAACGTCTCCGCAGTAACTTCTCTGCTGATGGCTCCGCCATGATGACCCAGTTCCGGCACCTGGCCGAGCTCCTGCAGGTTCATGACCCTGTGTTCTATGAATATTTACAGAGCATCAATGCCCATGACCTGTTTTTCTGCTACCGCTGGCTGCTGCTGCAGCTCAAGAGGGAGTTCCCGTTTGAGGATGCTCTTTACATGCTCGAGGTGAGAGATGGTTGTTGGTGAGTTTTACTCTTCTGATTTCACCGTATTTTCTTACGCCAAAATTAATTTCTTAAGATTTTACGGCCAAATAAATTATCTTCCGGCGAAAAAAGCGCTGAAATTGTCCGCTAAAAGTTATCAATTTCTCTCTGACTTTGCTGCTCTTATACCCCCGAGCCATCACGTTTCCCTCGAGATATATAATGAGCCAATCAGAAGTGTCCTCTGATTAGCGCAACCAATCGGAATCTGAAATATACATGTTCGGAAATGGTGTGATTTCAGTTCAGTTCAGTCAGTACTTTTTGGGACTTTGCTGTTTTAACACTGTAAGCATGGGTGACAAAGTGAATCGTTAAAACGTAAAAGTGCTGATTGCAGCAGCAATGCTGAGGCAACAAAGGCGAAATCTTCCTGTCAAATTTTATTTCTTCCTGTCAAATTTTGAAATGGTAAGGTCTGGTTTTAACCCCACCACCGTCAAAAGAACAAAATGAACAAGAGACACAGATTCTCATGAGTCCCTGCAGTTGTGGGGCTCATGAACGCCTAAGCCTCTTGCTGACACCACTTCATTTCTGTGTTCTTTGGAAGGCTGGGGTTCTTGGATTTAGCCCCGGCACCCGAGGGCAGGAGATAATTCGACTGTGACAATTCAAGGTTAATGCAAGATTAGCTTAGCGCCGTCAGGCGCCAAGCTGATCTGGCACTACCCTTGGAATTGTCATGGTCGATCCATCCCCAGCAACTGGTACATAGTCGTTATGTGACATCTAAACAAAATTGGGAAAAGTGACAAGGGGTTAAATGAGTTAATAAAGATGTTGGGAACACAGTTTGCATCCAGTGGCAGAGAAGAGGTTAAAGTCTGTAGGACAGCTTGACATGAAACCAGATGTGTGCACTGGTCTGCTTTTACTGGATCAGGTGACTATCGCTGTCTCCAGGGGCCAGTTGCATGAGTGAGTGAGCCCAATCCTGCAGAAGCCACTAACCGTGGTGCTCCACTTCAGCGAGGCACTTTGCTTAGTGGCTTGTGCAGAACTAAGCCCACTCATGCATCTGGGCCCAGGGGAGAGTTGCATGAGAGAGCTTAGTCCTGTGCCAGCCACTAAGCAAGGTGCTCCACTATAGCGGAGCACCTTGCTTAGTGACTGGTGCAGGTACTAAGCTTGCCCAGGACCCTAGGATTGATCACTGGACAAACCAGAGAGCGGAGGATGATGCTTGCTATGTAGAAGTGTGATAAATATGTGTGCAGTCTGCTTACAGTCACACAGAAGTCTTCAGTCTTGTAACTCAGATGAGTTCTCTGTCTTAGGATACCAGTTGAGCTTGTCTCTGCCAACAAGAGGCATTGATTTTCATGAGCCCCAGCAGCTGTTGCTTATGTCCCTTGCAGTTAGATTGAGCTGGATTAGCAGCCTATGTATTATTTGTGGTGGTCTCTTGTTGTTTTTATCTAATTTTTGTTAACGCCTATTGTCCTTGTACATGTGACTGAGTGTATATTTCTTTTTGATTACCAGGTGATGTGGAGCACCCTTCCCCCATCACCACCAGAACATGACCTGGCACTAGTGGACCCTGACTACAATGTGAAGCTGCTGTCTTCCTCCCCCTGCTCCCCCAGCTTCTCCTTCCAGCAGTCCGTTTATGCTAAGCTGTTGGCCATGAGATGCTCTAACCGCATGAGGGACTTTGCTATCTCAGGGCCCACCAAGCCAGGATTGGCTACTCTAGCACCGACAAACGCCAGGCTGAACAAAGAGGCGTCATTTGACATTTCACCTGCGGACGAGGATCGGGGAATGGATTACCCGCAGATTGACGATCCCATGACGCGGTCGTTGAAGCGCAGGTCCAACAGCATCGATCAGGTGTTGCAGGATGTGAGTGGGGGAGGTGGAGGGGCCTCATCCACAGAGCGGCAAGAGAATGGGGCATCAGGTGTAAGTAGCGGCGGTGATAGCAATGAGAGTGAGAACTCGACGCCAGTGTGTGCCACTGTCAACCACATTGACGCCGACTCTTACAGCAAAGGGCAGAGTAACTCAGGTACTGCCTTCAGCAGCAGTGACTCCAGTGACTCTCTGCCCTTTCAGCAAAGTGAGGACACATCAGACACTAGTGATGGGCATGTGAAGTCTCACAAAACCTACCCAGTCCCAAATTATACAGTGACAGTGGGTGGACGGGAAGTGAAAGGTAGCGCGGACACAAACAGCAGCTATGCAAACATCAGTGTGGAGGTGGGGACAGCTGACCTGCAGGATAATAACGATGATGAGTCCTGTCAGGATGCAGATGTGGAAAGACAGATGCAGTTCAGTATGTCACTAGAATCAGATTCTGCCTCTGCTGGTACAGGGGATCAGGAGAGGAGAGACGGAGAGGATGAAGGGTACTCGGGTTTCTTTGGCAGCATGAAAAAGTTGCTGACCTCGCCAAAACGCCGCCCAGCAGACATCATCATCCCCAGTGAAATCTCCAGCAAAAACAGTTCAGTGTCAGGCACCAGTTCAAGGGAGCAGGCCATTGGAGACACGAATCTGCACCATGGTCACTCCGACTCGGGCGTCTCTGACGGCTTAGAAGGTGAAGCCTCTGGTAGCTGGTCAAGCAACCATCGCCCAGCTCACGGTCAAACCTCCGTGTACAAACCTCCCCAACCTCGCTCCCAGCCTGCCTCCATCACCCTTCCCCCACCCCAAGAGTTTGGAAATGGAAACCCTTTCCTGATGTTTCTGTGCTTGACGTTGCTGCTTCAGCATCGCGACCACATCATGCAGACACATATGGACTACGAAGACACAGCCATGTTTTTTGACAAGATGGTGCGCCGCCACAATGTTCAGAAAGTTCTGCACCAGGCCCGGGAACTTTACTCCGAATACTTGCGTGCGCAACAGTCAGTAGCTGATCAGGAATCCAGTGAAAAATATGGCTGTAGTGTGTAGCATGATTTAATTTCTTTCTGCAACTATCTGCCTGTGCAACAGTCTGTGGCTGAACATGTATCCAGTAATAAATATGGCTGTAGTGTGTAGCGATATTTCAGAGGAAAGTGTAATAGTTTTGCAGAAAGCTGACACATTTTTAACACTCTCAGCCCGCAAACTTTGACGCGTGAGTCAACATCAGAGGGCCACATCTGATGACCACTAGTGGCAGTGGGTTGACCTTGGCAGTGTAAGTATAGTGCCTGATTGGCTTGAAAGCTGGAAAGACTCAAACTCAAAGCCAATCAGGCACAACCCTTGAACTCTGAAGTTTTATTCAACTCACACTGTGACTTGTCATGGCTGAATCGGAGAAGTGCATTGCATGCTATAGTTAGTCGTCACATTTTATTCCCACAATAATTGTCACTCAGATCTATCGGTGATAGTCGCTTAACCCTTTGCACGTCGGTATCGGTGTTAGTTGTGATGATTCCTGTACCTACTGACACGCAAAGGGTTGAGTAAGACAGTAGTGTTTGCATTGGGTGTCCAAGAAAGGTACTCTGGAAAACAGATCGGGTCCCAGACAGGTGACCACATAATACAATCATCCAACATACTAGTAATGATTTATTAACCCATTTAAACCTGAAGCTGATTTGTTTTCAAATTTGCTTATTTTCCTGCGAAGGCTGCATTACAGATTGGGAGATAGATCAGCCAGTTTAGTTTAAGGGTGGTGCCAGAATAGCTTGGCACCTGAGGTGCCAAGCTATTCAGGCACTACCCTTGAACTGCCATTGTCGATTTTATTTCAAGCAATAGTGTATCAGGATGAAAAGGGTTCAATTTGGGGTTAAAACCATTTGTCAAAATAGACAGAAATGGACTACATGTAAATGTTTTTCAGCAAGACAAGAATTAAGTGCCAGATTAGTTTCACACCTTCCATGGCATCACGCTAATCTGGCACTATCCTTGATGTATCATTGGAAGGCAGTAATCGGGCACTTCCTGTGAACTATCAAAAGTGAGCATGATAAGACTGGCCAGAAATTTGATGAGTACCACAGGTAGTCCTGTACACATATCTGCCTCAGACCGGACCTTATCTCTTAAACTCCCAGAACTAAATGACTTCCATTCTGTAGAATGGAAGTCATTTAGTTCAGGGAATTTAAGAGTTATGGACACAAGACTGCTTTGTGTAGGTGTTTATGAGAGGACAGAGAAAGACTGTTGCGCCCAGAAGACAAAGAAAGACTGTTGTGCCCAGAAAGACGACCACTGTAGACAGATGGTTGCTGCTCAGAGGTTCTGTTTCTGTCTGATTATTGTTACTCATTTACAGCTTAGTCTGTAAGGATAATTTGATACGTTTGTTTTGAGTCATAAGTCAGCAAGTTTTGTTTATGTGTAGTTAACCCTTTGCATGTTGGTAGCGATTTTAGTCACGATGATTCCTACAGGAATCATCTTGACAAAAGCCGCTACCAACACGCAAAAGGTTAAAGCTTATTTCCAACACTCAAAAGGTCAGATAAATAACTGCTAAAAAAGGAATTGAAACTTATGTTTCTTTGCAAGTTAAATAATAGTTTCTCTGGGTATGCTAGCAGAAAAGGTCTGGAGGTAAAGTGGTATACACTGTTCACAAAACTTTCCATGTTCATGACATATACACAGTGTGTAAGGGTGTTAGTGTCTTAACTGGTCCACTTGTTTTCCTTCTTTTCTTTTTTTTTTTGTCTTGAATAATACATCGACTTCTCATGAACTTGCTTTTGAGGTATAACATTTTTTGGTGATATTATTTCTATGGTTTTCTTCACGTTTGTGTACATTTACGTTTACAACCTTTAGTTGTAACACTTGAGCGTTCCAGCAGTGAACATGTACCTACAATACAATACTATAATACTTTATTATACCCGAGGGGAAATTTTGGCGTAGGGGTAACATACACAAAGAAACAAGAATAAAAGTAATAAAAGTTAAATGTTCACGACATCCGCAGCACCCTCAACGATACCCTTCCACATACATACAAACAAACAACCTAAACTCACTAATGTACATAAACAATAGGCTAAGACTAAACTAAAATAATTACATGTGTAAAGTCATGGAGGGTATCGCAGCAACATAAACTGATAACTAAAAATAAACTATACATAAACCTGCACGCACGCACGCACGCAGACACAGACACACACACACACACACACACACACACAGAGAAGGCTGTATGACATGGTACATGCAGGTAAATGCAGGCAGTGAGGTCAGCTCATCTCATCGTTTAGCAGTCTGATGGACATGGGGATAAATGACTACTGACGACGATTTGTAACTTAAAATTAAAAGTTCTGAACCGCCGAGCTGATGGTAACTGATCGTATTCACCATGCAGAACGTGACTGTCGGCTGAAACGATTCGACAAGCTTTTCTCACTACCTGCTTCGCGTACAGAGAAGTGAGAGTGGACTGCTGTACGCCGGTAAGCGTGCTACTGATGTTCACTATTCTCTGCAGTTTGTTCTTGTCCTTCACACTGACGTTACCAAACCAACAGAGAAAAGAAAAGGTAAGAGCACTCTGAATAAAAGACTTATAAAACATGGACAGAATGGAATTGTCGATGTTAGAAGAACGCAGCTTTCTGAGGCTGTAGAGACGCTGCTGACCTTTCTTGTAGTTGTACACAATGTCACAGTGATGGTCCCATTTCAGCCTGTTGTTGATCGTCATGCCAAGGTACTTATAATGGTCAACAATCTCTCTACCCTCTCTCCATTGATGACCATCAACACCAGTTTACAAAATCATCCACAACAGATCCATGCCCAGACTTGCAATCAAACGACAAGCTGAGTAATGCGGTATCGTCCGAAAACTTGACAAAGTATCTGTTGGGATGTGAACTGACGGTCATCAGTATAAAGAATGTAGATCAGGGAAGATAATCCACATCCCTGTGGAGAACCAGTGGACACAACCCTAACATTGGACAATGTTCCATTAACACGCACCTGCTGCAACCTACACACCAGAAAGTCAAGAACCCACAAGGCCAGTTCAAACTCTAGTTTCAAACTCATTAATCAGTTTGTTAAAAAGCAATTGTGGCTGCAGCATATTAAAGGCAGAACTCGTCAAGAAAGAGGATCCTGGCATGAGCTTTACCCATTTCCAGATGTGCATGGATCATGCTCGGTAATGTCAGCGTAGCATCCTCCACTCCTCTCCCAGGCCTGTACGCAAACTGCAGCGGGTTAAGCTGACCTAGTGTGTGGGTTGTGATCATGGCTTTGACAATTTTCTCAAAACTTTTCATGACTTGGAAGTGAGAGCAATAGGGCGAAAATCATTGAGAGTGGTAGGGGATGCTTTTGGGGGGATCAAAACAATTGTTGACATTTTCCACAACATGGGGACTTTCTGTAAGTTAAGCGAGACCTGGAAGACTGAGTGGAAGATACCACTCAGTTGAGCAGCACAGTTTTTTAGGACATGACCTGATATGCCATCTGGACCAGGGCTTTTCCTCACACATTCCTTGAAACACACTGCGTACATCATTCTCATCAATTTCTAGAGGTGGACCCTCAGTCTTAGGGTCGTTTAATTGATGTCAATCTGTGTGCTGGTCTGGGGTTTTGAACCTCATGGCTTGAAGCTATAAGGTCCAAAATCAGAACATAAAATCTGACTGTACAGGCACTGTGAACTTTTACCCTCCACCAGCTCATGGCATCTGCAGCAAAGCTGAAGGAAGATGTACTGCCTGTAGCATTACACATGTGCAGTATTACCAGTACTGATGAAGTCGGTTCCAGTGTTAACTCGTTTAGTATTTCCCAGATTTTGGAGGCGTCATCTAATGACTATGCACCAGTTTTCCGGAGATGCACCAACCATAATTCAAGGGCAGTGCCAGGCACCAAGCTAATCTGGCACTACCCTTAAATTATCATGGTCGACCCATCTCCTGCTGTAATGCGTCAGGGCTGAATGGGTTAAATTAACTTTTTTAACTGCCTTGCACATGCAGCTACCAGTATTTACAGTACCGATGGCTGCATGCGCAAGGGAGTTAAGCTGTGAACCCTTTGGCAGTTGGTAGCTGTTTTTGTCGAGGCGATTTCTGCAGAATCACCTCGACAGATACCACTACTGGCAGCCAAAGGGTTAAAAGGCAGGCCAGAAAAAGTCATGCAACAAGGGTTTAAAAAGATTAATAGTTTGGAGAAATTGGCAGATTAGCTTGGTGCATTCTCAGGAGCCAAGCTTATCTAGCACTATCTGTGAACTAACAGGGTTTATCCAGCACTCAAATCAGTTGACGATGTCTCCTAACAGAAACGCAGGCTGGAAAGTGATACGGCAGTCAGCTTGTGATGATTTTTTTTCTCATGACATATATTGTGGTGAATCCTCTCAGTCTCGCCCTCCATAAGTTGTATTTTCTTTTTCTTGCCTCTTTTCTTTTTCTTTGTACAATCACAAAGATGTGGGTCTGCAGAGTCAAAATTTTGTTCAGACCCTTTAAGCGGTCTCCTGTTGTATTTACAAGATATTAATCCCTTTAAATAACGTTTGTGTTCCTATGTCCATGCTGAATCAGTTTTGGTTTTAATTTATTTGATGCATGTTTCTGATGCTAGTCTCCAACATGCAGGTCAGACATGTTTATTTAACCCCCTTGTGAATGCAGTCACCGGTACTGGTCACAGTAACGGTGGCTGCATAGAAATAGGGGTTAACTTGTGTAACCCATTGAACCCCACCGCGGCATTTTCCAAATTTTGGAGGTGTTGCCTAATGACTATATACCATTTGCCGGAGATGGAGTGACCATGATAATTCAAGGGTAGTGACAGATTAGCTTGGCACCTGAAAGACGCCAAGCTAATCTGGCACTACCCTTGAATTATCATGGTCAGTGCATTGATCACCTGCTGTAGGGTGTTTTGGCTAAATGGGTTAACCCTTTTAGCCCCAAGGTCCCATTTCTCAAATTTTGGAGGTGTTGCCTAACAACTATGACCAGTTGCAGGAGATGGAATGATCATGATAATTCAAGGGTAGTGCCAGATCAGCTTGGTGCCTGAAGGCCATCTCCTGTTGTAGGGTTCCAGGGCTAAAAGGGTTAAGATGCTAATTTGCATGTCTTTGCACAACTTACTTGAAAGTATATTTTGTTTATTTATATACATGGTTTAAACTTAAAAGGGTCTGCAATATTCTAAAACAATATGATGTCACTCCATTTCTGTTTTCTGTAATTTTGGATCATACGGCTGCAGGTTGTATGTTACAAAATCACAGGCAAGCAGACCAAAATATTTTTGAAGTTTGATGCACTTTTGTTGTCTGGGAAAGGAAGAAGTTTGATCTGTGTGTGTGTGTGTGTGTTTCTGATGTATTAAGTATTGCAATTTATTGTTTCATCCCATTTATGAGCATGACAAAATCATGTTCATTTTGTCTGATGTATACTGGACTAGTTCATGTTTTGATATGATGCATGTATATATGGAGTGCTACTTGAGTACGGGCACTTGTCTTGCTGCAGATGAATGATATGATCAGAATTGATAGAAATGAAGGACATGGCTGGTTCAGTACTGGCTTCCTGGACGTAGTATAGTCTAAATATCTGATTTTTTTTTTTTAATACCCAGCATGATGGCTTGGGGCTGCGGGAACTACCATCAAGGTCAAGGCTGGAGTGGTCATCATTGTTTTCATTGATGTTTTGTGTTCTTGTCTAGGATGTCCAAAAACATTTAGATTCGATAGACAATTTCTTTAACCCATTCAGCCCTGACGCACTACAGCAGGAGATGGGTTGACCATGACAATTCAAGGGTAGTGCCAGATTAGCTTGACGCCTGTTGGCGCCAAGCTAATCTGGCACTGCCCTTGAATTATCATGGTCAATCCTACTCCTGCAACTGGTGCATAGTCATTAGATGACACCTAAAAAATTTGGGAAATATGGCCGTCGGGCTGAACGAGTTAAAACAGATGTAGGTAAATAGCCTGAACAGACATGTAATATAACACGTGTTTGTTGGGGCTTTTAAAATTGAATACATGTGCAATTTTGAACTATTTCTGATTGTTTATCAAGTTATGAAAATGTTTCATGCAAGATGATACCCTTAAGGGTGATTTTGGCCATGGTGTCGTTAGTCTTTATCACAGTTTTAGGAACCCATCTGGGTGTGCATATTTGGGGTCATTGTCGTCAGTTTAATTTTTAGCAATGCTTGTTTCTTAAAAAGTGAGTTAGGTAAACATATTGTTCATGTATGTAAATAGTCTCATTTGCCATGCTTGTTGTCGCCATCGATTTTCAGAGCGAATCGAGGGAGACAAGCTTGTATACTTGTACAAGCTGTTCCATGTGCATGAATTGCAATGTTTCATGTGTTCATACGACGAATGTGCAATGTCTCAAACAATGATACCTTACTGTTTTTGGCTCACGTGTGAAGCAAAAGTGAGTCTATAGTCAGGGCTAGTAGTCGTCCGTGGTAAACTTTAATGTTGGCATTTTCTTGGAGACTATTCAAGCCACAGTCTTCAAACTTGGCCCAATGATACTTTGTGGCAAGACCTTTCTACACATACCAATTTGATTGACCTGAAAGGTCAAGGCCACAGAGGATGAGACAATGGGTAAAAAAAATAGAAATTTTTTGACAAAATTTATTTTTTCTCAAATACTATTCACAACTTCCAACCCAAGCTTGGTACAAAGATAACTAATGGTAAGACCTTCCTCTGCTTACTAATTTGGTTGATCCCTCGGAAAGGTCAAGGGTCACAAGAGATCAGGAAATAGGTGAAAAATAGCCATATTTTGATAAAAGATGTTTTTTCTCAAATACTCTTCACAGCTTCAGACCCAAACTTGGTAAAAAAAACAAAACCTGATAATAAGACCTGTTTATGCATATTAATTTGGATGACACCTCGGAAAGGTCAAGGGTCACAAGAGGTCGGCAGATGCGTGTAAAATGCCAATTTTTGATAGAATTGTAGCTTTCATCATCATTTTGTAAAGTTGTCAATCAAATTTGGCTCAAAGGTAACTGATAAGATCTTCATACGCATACTAATTTAGTTGACCCATCACAAAGGTCAAGGGTCATTGGATGATCCAAAAACAGGTTTAAAAAAGCTGTATTTTGACCAATTTTTTCTCAAATACTGTTTTCAACTTCAAACCCAAACTTGGTAAAGAGATAGATACCTGATGGTAAAACCTATCTATGCATACTAATTTGGATGACCCCTCGGAAAGGTCAAGGGTCACAAGAGGTTGGTAAATGTGTGAAAAATACAATTTTTTTTGTTAGACTTGTAGTTTGCTGATGGCAAGACATTTTTATGCATACTAATTTAGTCGACTCATCGCAAAGATCAAGGGGGGTTAACAGATGTGTGAAAAATGGTTACATTTTGAGACAACATGCATTTGGCTGGTGCTGAAGCGAGCCCATTACTTGTCACAAAGGTCACATGTGCATCAGTCATACATGTGAGCCATAAGGGTTTTGCCTTGTTTTCTTTGGGTGGGGTGGGAGGGGGGGGGGGGAAGATTTGTACATTTATTATTTATAATTGTACTGCCATCTTAACTCTTTCGAAAAGTGCCGCATCCGGATTCACGGCTTTACGCCGCGAATCTGGATGCGGCACGTCTCAAGAGTTAACCCCTGCACTGTCAAGATAAACAAAAACATTATCCCGGTGCAAGAGACATAGATCCTCTTGAGCCCCCGCAATTGTGTGGGCTCTTGAGGACCTATGCCTTTTGCAGACAACACCCTTTATCCATGTTTCTCAGCCAATGGGTGCTGTTTGGCATTGAATTAACAAAGACTTGGAAAAAGAAATCTGCGGCCATTGGCAATGAAGGGGTTAATCTTTTTGTATCATTCAGACTGCTGGTCATTGTTGATCAGGTAGTGATTCTTTAACTGTTTATGTGCGGTGTATATTCCGGGTCACATGAGAATTTCTTGTCTCTTTGTCGCAGATATATCGTCGTTTGCACAACTTTTCTCTTTCACAAAATTTCTCGTAGTTTGTTAGACGGGACTATAACCCCTTCTCTGCTGGTAAAGTGTGACCACCACCCAACTGCAAGAGGCCAAGAACCTCAGGAACCCCCCCAGATGTGGGGGTTCATGAGGCTCTTTGCTTCTTGCCGACACTATTCGTAACCATGTTGCTTGAATGGATGGGGTTATTGATGTCACATTTCAAAGACATCATTATTAATCAACTTGCAGTTAAGGGGTTATCAGGATGATTTCCCTCAGTCGGAGGATGCAAATGGGAGCCAATCCCCAGCAGGAAAGAGAGAGATTCTCAGCAATCACTGGAGCCACAAGGGTTCAAGAGAGTATACTGAATTGAGTTTCTCGGGATGTGAATAGGTAGACTTGCATGCCGCATTGTCAAATCAAATATAGTCATTTTTATTGCTTTCACTTTTTTCCTTTTCAGCTTACCTGTTCTTCGAGAATAAGGGTGGTATTCTGGGCTCGGCTAGTTTACAGCTGTTTAGTTGAACATACTCAGTAGTTTTTGGAGATGTAGCTAGAAGATTTTTGCGTACCACTTTGTACATTTGTATTGCTCTCAGCTTTGTTTGCTTTCAATGTACAGTGTACATTTGTACAATAATGAACATGTCTTTCATTCAGTCATTCCATCAGCTCAGTACTACCCTTATTTCAAGCCATGTCTGGAGGAGGGTTGTGTATTGGTGTGCTAGTCTATGATTCTGAACCTTACGACAGAAGCCGCAAGGTCCAGAATCACAGAACGGCACACATTGTATGTTCCTGTACTGTGTACAAGGACGCGCAGTAGTGCTTTTTGCATTTGTTTTCTGACATTGTGCCAGTCTTTTTGTCAGTCTGTGTAATTCCTTAATTCTGTATAAACACATTTCATCCATTAAAATGGCTCAACAAAGGATGGGTGTCAACTTATTTGTTCCTGTTGACGGCTTGGCAGCATCAAATCATCATGCTTGGCCCGCCCCAGGCATTGTTCTCCAGCACACAGCCATCAGCATAGCGTTCACCCATTCTCCGCCACACTCTTATGCGCCCATCTGCATGATGCAGCAGCTGCTCTCGTCCGTGAACAGGACGTTCTGCCACGGTCACCAGGTCCAGTCGACATGATCCTGTGACCACTGTTGGCGTGCGCGGCGATGACGGTCTGTAAGAACAGGTCCAAGGGCTGGACGGCGTTTGTGCAGATTATGCTCCATTGCCGTCGTCGCACTGTCTGGCCACACTGATGGGTGCTTGCTGTTTCCTCGGCCGGCTGAAAGCGATTTCGCACGTGAGCCCGGAAAAATGTGCTGGTCTTGCCACGTAGTTGTCGCACGTGGTCGTCCGCTTCGGGGAGTGTCGGCAGAAGACCCGTTGGCATGTTAGTGTTGCTGCAGCCTTTAAATGGTCGAAATGTGACATTTAAAGGCCACTGCTAAAGCTTGTGGATCTTCTCCGGCTTCCAAACGCCCAAGAGCTCGTTCTCGTTGGAGAGCACCAAGTCTTGGCATGGTTGATGTGGCAACGGCAAAAGTGACAGAAGGCTGATTTTTTTATTGCCTTGCATTGCTGAACACAGTTCATGACCCAACATCACCCTGCAGTGTATGCACGTGCGTGGAAAGCATAATACGCCCTGCGTCCCAACCAATACGCGTGCCTCGTGCACAGGGAGGTTAACACGGTTACTACAGTACAGTGACTGCATGCTTACATGTTGTTGCTCATACACCGACTATCAAAAATAGTGTAACTTAAGTATTTTCGTGGATTTATCATACAAATACAACATACACTCGAATTTTTTTGTTGTTGATCAGTATATGTAATCAAAGCACAATGACATATGATAATGATATATGATAATAGAGTTAACCGCTTTCAATGACACTATTTATGGCAGAGAGAAACATTCTCTGAAGTAGTCCGTAATACCCCAGTGGCAGGGATGGGGTTAAAACACCAGGTCCCAAAAGCACAGGAACAAGAAAAAGTTCACAAACGTAGATGCAAACAATTCGCCGATTCTGAAAGCTAGCTAGTGGGGGAGTCGTCGTCATAATAATAATATGCAAAACATCAAGTCCACCAGACTGGTGCTGCAGTGGATTCCTTCACACTGTGGCATCTACGGCAATGAAGAAGCTGACAGAATGGCAAGTGGGCGCAGAGAAAGAACAAGATGAAAATGGAGTCGGCTTCACAGAGATGAAGACCATCATTAAGTCTGTGTACAGACCACCACAATGGCCCCTAGACAGTTACCATCAGCTGTCCAGAGGACCGGGCACAACAGACTCAATTTCCACCTGCAGAGATGCTTCCACCTCGTGCCATCTCCCCTGTGCCTTTGTGGAGAAGCAGAGCAAACCACATCCTCTAGGACTGTGGGAACCACCAGTTGCTGAGGGAGGAGATATAGCCAAAGCTCGCCACTCTACAAGAGAAACTGTACAGGCCTGTGGAGGCTCTACAGAAGACCACAGATTTCATTTTGACAGCCAAACTCCAAGTGTGATGGCATTCGAGAAGAAAATATGTAGTTTTTATATAGCACCCTTTCCCACAGACAGCAAGCTCGGAGCGCTTTACAACACATAAATAAAAAATAAAACGTTTGACAGAACATTATATCACATTTCAAATGGTATCTAACAATTCATAAAACATCTTCCATCTGATACCAAGCTCACTTCCAGCAACACTGTGGCTGAACCCCTGTACTGGTTTGTTTTTTTAAAAAAACATTGTAACTTCAGTATCGCAGATCCCAAGCTGTCAAAGGAACAATGCGATTTCAGCAAGAGGCAAAGATCCTTATGAGCGGGGGTTCATGAGGATCTATGCCTCTTGCAACTGGGTAGTGGTCAGTTTATCTCAGCAGTGAAGGGGTTTATGAGGTTTTGCTCAATAGGCCTTGCACAACTGATGCACCTGCTACGTCCTGGGTCATAAAATGTGTGCAACTTTAACTCTAGAAGGAAGAAGTGCAAACAAATCCTTGTCAACATTTTAACAATAATAATAATAATAAAGATTTACAAAGTGCTTAATTTTTCAAAATATTCCTCTACAAACTTCCTTTGACCTACAAGAAAATAACCAAGAAAACACAAACACACATCAGAAAAACAGACAAAAGGGTTACTGTTCGTTCATCTGAAGAATGTTTCTGGCTTTGTTGATCATTTCCTTGCATTTACTAATTTAGTCTCTTGACTGCTACCGACGATATCAATTTGCGCAACTCACACACACTTAAACCCTTGACTGCTTATGACAACACCACGCAGCAGAAAAGACACGTCCTATGTGTCATTACTGCTGAACGGTATCGTCAGGAGCAGTTAAAGGATTAACCCATTACATCCTGAGGTTGACTTTTTTATTTGCTTATTTTCCCCCCAAAGGCTACAAGACAGACCAACCATATTAGCTCAAGGGTGGTGCCAGAATAGCTTGGCTCCTCAGGTGCCAATCTATTCTGGCATCACCCTTGAACTATCATTGTCAATTTTATTTCAAGCAATAGTGTATCAGGATGAAAAGAGTTAATATGCATGCCAGACACCACTTTTGCTCTGCACTTTCCCCTACAATACCCCCTCAATCATTTCATGTGTCATCAACATCCACGCTATCTACCATCAATATCAATCCTTGCATAACACGAACAAAACCCCTAAAAACATAGAAGTCTCTCTATCAAATCCGCACGTTTATGCTATGGCTGTTGCCAGGACTTCAGACACGTGGGGATCGGTGGAGCGAACCGTCAGCTGCATTGTGACTCCACCTGACGAGTCGAGGGCCAGTTTAGCACGAACAAGAGCGTCATGACCCCCACGGTACATGCCGGCCAAGAATAATGTGTGGGCGCTTTTTCCTTCTGGAACTTTGTCTGAACGCTCGCAAGGCTGGAGACCCAAGTACTGAATAATGTTCTTGATAGCCTCTGCAAAAAAAAAAGTATTGAAACAATGAAAGTCTTCAAATAAATTTTTCTTGACAAGAAGATGCTAAATAAAATTAAATTTCTAATAAGAAAGGCAAAGCCCTTATGGCTCACGTGTATGACCAATGCACATGTGTGACCTTTGTGACAATAAGTAAAGGGCTGACTTCTGCACCAGCGAAATCCATGTATTTTATCTCAGCAGTAAGCAAGAACCCAGACCGACGTGATATACTGCATCTTTGTCTAGGCTTTCAATACCCTGTTTGCATTGAGATGTGTGCAGTTTTGACCTACTTTTCATTTCCAAAAGTCTATTTGCCGACATGAAAAAAAGAAGTACAAAGTACTCAAGGCAAAACGTATAGCCTCCTTTAGTACAAATCAAGGCTATTACTAACGTGCAAAGCATACTTGACATGAAATATTAATCAGGAATTTTCAGGAGATGAATGTGTGCCGCTCTGCGTCTTTGGTCCACCACTTTGACTCCTGGATCCTTATTCATGTGCTTGTAGTTGTATGTGATTTTGGTCCGTAATCGTACATGAATAATGATCCAGGGGTCAAACTGAACCACACATAAGCAAGAATAATGATACAAGAGTCAAACTAACTCATTCAAGGGGCCCAGCATCAACAGCTGTGGAGGTTCTGTATTCAGCAGGGTGCCTTAAAACAGATAATGTAAAATAACCAAGAACGAAAGGAACACCATTCAGGACAGCAAGGACAACACAGCCTACCAAACTGACAGGATTAACACCTTCAACAACTGCTGTATCCACATACAGCACATCTCAAATGAGTTAACCGCATGGGTATTGTCAAGACATCTTTTTTATTCGACCACTGTCTGGAGCAATGAGGACTGAATGTTCTCTAGCATTCTAACTACCATCCAAGTGAATCTGGGACCCAAATTATTCTCTGGTCACTAGAACCATGTCATGTGTACACATGCACTGAAACCTGCTCACAAACCAGATAGCTGAGGCTAGTGCTGGTAGAATTATTAGCATCCTAAGGGAATTACTCATGAGGTGGCGGGCTAGTGGACTTGGTTCTCCTTCCTGGAATTGGAAGACATGGCCACAGCAGAAAACTTATTAGTTACATTAATCCATTTCAACCAACGGACGCATTTCCAACATTCTGGAGGTGTCACCTAAAGACCCTATGCCCACTGAAGGAGATAGATTGACTATGATAATTCGAGGGTAATGCTGGGTGTCTATAGGCACAAGGCTCATCCGGCACTACCCCTGAATAATCATGGTCGATCCATCTCATGCTGTAGGACGTTGGGGCTGAATGGGTTAACCACCTTGATTTGACATGAGCTTCTCACCTTCCAATGTTGGCATGGAGGACAGGGCGTAGGTGTCTTCCAGCTCATTTTCAGGCCCCACCTCCTCCCATGAGGCCGCAAAGTTGGGCTTAAGAACTTTCTGGACGTGGTCAGCCACCGACACCTCGACATCCTCCAACTGTGAGAGAATTTTTTTATGAGTAAACCTAACTTTACGCCTGTCAGTAGCAGTTTTCTGTCACGGTGATTCCTACACCATGACAAAAATTGGTACCGACAGGCAAAAGGGATAAACTCATCTGCACATGACAAATTACTGCAGGAAATGGACTTCAATGATCATTTGAGCAAGCACTAAATTAGCCTGGCACCTGAAATGTGCCAAGCTAATTTGACCATGCTTTGGACTAACACAGACAGAGGGTGCCAAGCAAATCTGGTACTGCCCTTGAACTATCAGGGTCATCAACCATTCAGTTTTATTTCGAAAGCAATACGAAAATGGCAATTATGTGTGCTGTCTGCACCAACATTTTAACCCTTTGATTGTCAGCAGCACTTTTTGTCGCGATGATTCCTGAAGGAATCATCGTGACAAAAGGCGCTACTGACACCTGTGATTGTATCCAAAGGTCCAAAATCACAGACCAACCCACAAATGTTGCTTCATCTTGTGCTCTTGTTACCTGACTTACCTCGCCTCACTCACATGCTTACATGTGAACAAAGTTGCTACTCACCACATATTCATCACTGTATCCCTCATCATCGGGTTCTCCTGTGTTGGGATCACAATCTCGCACCACAAACTTCAGTGTGCAGGGGAATGTGCCAGTCACTAGACAAATGAAACACAAATGAAAGAATCACATAATATTTCTGTCAATATGTTACGGAATTACAAGGAAAAAGAATAATAAATTCTAGGGGCATGACCAACCCCTTCATAGCGACGATATGTACATTGTATGTCTGAAATTTGTGTCAATTCAACGTGAAAGAGCACCAGCTCAACCTTCGTAAACTAAACCATAAGTGACTTATACTGTGATTGCACTAAATCATTTTTCCATCAGTATGACTGTATGAGTACTACAATTAGTACTGTGAAAACCTGTACTGTCCCTCATCCAGCCATTTCCATCTGTAAGAGACACACATTCTTAAGAGGGGTGCATGCAACCCTAAGCCTTTCGCAACCAGGACAGGCACCAGATGTTCGTCAAACTTAGAATGATATTTTATGACCGTGTAATCAAAATCAGATGACACACAAAAAGGCAGGAAAAGTATTCTTAATTCTGGTTAACCCATTACATCCTGAGGCTGATTTCATAAAATTTGCTTATTGTCCTATGAAGGCTACATTACAGATCAGGAGACAGATCAACTGTTTTAGTTCAAGGTTGGTGCCAGAAAGGCTTGGCGCCTCAGGCGCCAAGCTATTCTGGCACCGTCCTTGAACTATCAGTCAAATTTATTTCAAGCAATGGGTGTCTCGCAATCATAAGGATTAACTGATTTTCTTCTTTCTTCTCTCATCAGTTTTTCTTTTCGCATGTTGTACTTTTAAAATTTAACCCTTTGGTGCCACTTTGTGTCACGACTATTCCATAGCTGCCAACTTTGGAGAAATAAAAATCCTGACTGGCCGGGGTCCAGGGGCCGCCTAGGCCCCGGCAGGGTGCAGGGGCAGCGCCCCGCTGGGGGGTGCAGGGGGGCTATGCCCCCCGCTCGTAAACGAAAATCAGCATTTTGATGGAAGTTTGGAGGCCTCTCCTTGAAGCAAAATTCAAAATAATAACCAGTTTGTATCCTTTAGTTTGAAGTTATTTACATTCACATCAGCACAAAAAAATCATGGCTGAACAAAATAAATCAATGGAAACGAAAAATCAGCATTTTGAAGGCAGTTTGGAGGCCTCTCCTTGAAGCAAAAATCAAAATAATGACCAGTCTGTATCCTACAGTTTGAAGTTTATTTACATTCACATCAGCACAAAAAATCATAGCTGAACAAACTAAATCAAGGACAATGGAAACGAAAATCAGCATTTTGAAGGCAGTTTGGAGGCCTCTCTTTGAAACAAAATTCAAAGTTTATCTACTCTTTTGATGGTGGGCAAGGGTTTTTGCAGCAGCCTTCAGGGACTGAGATGTTGCTGATTTTGCCTTCAACAGCAAGTCCTCTCTCTCTCGTCTCTTTCGGTTTGTGTTCCACACTTTCATAATTATTTCACAAGATGCTCTTACTTTTTCATGTATTCCTTCGTTTATTCAATTCATCATTCAGTCTGACCGCCAGACAGTCTTTATTTTTTCTTCATTATACTTCGCTACTTATACTTATACTTGGTGTTTCTTACGTTTTTCGTGCAGACTGATGTCTTTTTGGCCGCCGTGACCGATGTTTATGTCCGCCCGGCACATTTTACAAAAGGCAAAGTGTTCCCCCTTTCTCGATTCGTCGATGTAAGGAAAGGAACGCTTGTAGTCTGGATGGAACTTCACCAAACACTTCTGCTTCTTAGGAGGCATGATTTTGTTGAAAATCGAAAATACTCTGTGAGCAGTTGTGAAGATCGTTGAGCATGTGCTCGAGGGCAAATTCGAAGGAACCGGAACAAACAGAATGGACGGAATTTGCCGCGCATGCGTAATCAAGACTGGCTGTGGGTCCCCGAAAGCTTAGCGGTACAGTATAGCGGTAGGCTCTCAACTACAGGCGCTTGACCCCGCGCGGTACGCCAAAATGCCTCGAATTTTAAAACAAAGCTTGAAAATATGAAAATCGGGAGAAATGTACAGAAAACCGGAGAATCGGGAATTGAAAAAAAATCGGGAAATTCCCGATAAAATCGGGAGGGTTGGCAGCTATGCTATTCCTGCAGAATAAAAGTGCTACAGGCAGCCAAAAGGGTTAATGCTGTTTATACAAAAAGCCAGTAAATTTCAAAATCCAAAAGTGAAAACATCTTCAACACAAACCTGCTGTTGGGTCCTCTGGGAGGTGAGCGAGGGTGTAGGTGGTGCCCGGCTTGTTGTAGGGCAGGCTGGGGCAGGCAATCTGCTTCACGATCTCAAAACCATCAGCTGCCTCCATGTCCACAGTCACTTTCTCCAGCACTTGGTCGTTCAGCGTGTTCGTGCAGTCAAACTGGGGAAAAAGAATATTAAAAATATCTACATACAGAATCATAACAATTCCACGCATAACACCAAACTAAATAGAAGAAAACCACCAAAGAAAAACTGTTCAAGTTGCACTTGATCAGTTTTATAACACCCCTCTCAAAAAAGCTAAACAACAGAAACAATCTCTGGCCTAAAATCTACAACTGCAGAACACAAGAGATGCAGGCCTCACCAAAACAATTGCTATCTAACCTATTTAGCTCTGACGCACTACAGCAGGAGATGATTGACCACAATTCAAGCTAATCTGGCACTACCCTTGAATTATCATGGTCGATCCATCTCTTCCAACAAGTACTTAGTCATGAAGTAACACCTTCGAAATGCAGCTGTGGGGTGAAACGGGCTAAGATCCTGAAGTGTTATGGCAAATGTATGCCAGAGTCAAGCCAACAAAGTGCTGGTCTGTGATTTTGAACCTTACAGCACTAGAGCCGTAAGGCCCGAAATCACAGCCCATCACAAGTTTCTGCCCATGCACCTGGAAGACGATGTAGTTGCTGAAGGTGTGCTTGATGCACTGCACGTAGTACTCGGTCTCGGACTCCGTGATCTCCAGTGGCTGTGATGACTTGAACAATGCACCAAGGTTGGCCAGCTCAGGCACGGCCGCCAGTTGCTCTGCAAATATAAACAAAACAATTATCACATAAACTGACAGGCAAAAGACAAAAAATGATTTAACCCTTTGCCTGTCAGTAGCGGTTTTTGTCACGATGATTCCGACATGACAAAAACTGCTACCGACAGGCAAAGGTTTAAAATCATCATTTGTTTAATGAAACCTGAGTCCTGAAACACAAAACAGGAGATGGCTTGACCATAATAGTCCCAAGGAGCTTGAAGCCTTCTGGCACCAAGCTATTCCAACCATACTGTTGAACTACCACAGTCTACCTTGAACTACAATGATTAAGCTATCTGCTGAACTGTGATGTAGTTGATAGAGGACATCTTTCATTCATAGGAATTGCAAACACAAGGCTCACTATGTTAACCCCCTAGTGCTGATTACAGTACTGATGGCTACATCCACAAGGGGGTTAAAATATTAGTTTGCAAAGGTAGTGACTACGTAAATTCTGCTCCTAACCTTGGTAGACGTCTTGTCGAGTGGCCAGGGCTTTTTCCGTCTTCGACCCCACCTCTCCTGGCAAACCGGGAACCTCCCGCACTTTCTGTTCCACGAGGGGCTGGGTGGCCAGGGGCACCGTCTTCATGTCGAACGGGTTCTCGCTGGGCTCCAGCGTGTACTGGTGAAGAGCGCGCTCCAGTCCCACAACGGAGACTTGCAGGCCTGTAGCCAGGGTGACACGGTTTGTTTAATGATGAGTGTGCCGGTCTGTGATTCTGGATCTTACTGCTAAGGGCCGTAAGGTACCAAAATCAGACCAGCACACAATCTCAGAGGCGTCATCCCTGGGTATGCACACATAGCATTTACACTGTTGTCTTTTGGGTTGGAAACAACGGCTTTTGACACATTAACTCATTTAGCCCCCAGCACACTACAGCAGGAGATGGATCAACCATGATAATTCAAGGGTAGTGCCAGATTAGCTTGGCGCCTGATGGCGCCATGCTAATCTGGCACTTCCCTTGAATTATCATGGTCGATCCAACTTCTGCAACTGGCAGTCATTAGCTGTTGCCTCCAAAATTTCGGAAAAGTGCCCATGGGGTATTAATGGGTTAAAATATTCACCGATCAACGCTCAAACATACAGGGTGTCCCTACATCAGACAAAAACTAAGAGTCCACACACATTGAAAGGATTCAACCCTATGGCAGTTGGTGGCGCTTTTTGTCAAAATTATTCCTGCCATTTTGACATAAAACACTGCAGACAACAGAAGCCAGAGATCACAAATCACTGCACAGACCAACATTCGTGTAAAGAACACAAATTAAATGGGACCTAAAATAGGCGTAAAGAACATAGAACTAACAAGAGATATTAATCCTCAAGAGCCCTTGCCACTTTGAGGGCTCATGAGGGATTATGTCTCTTGCAGCTGGGTAATGTTCAACTCGCCACGGCAGGACTGTGCAAACTTTACTGTTGATAGATACAGTGTTATCATCATCATCATCAATAATGAGTTCACGAACTCACCACTGGTGATGTTAAGTTACTCTCCAACTGACCATTGAGAATGTAGGCGGAACCGAGGGCTCGCTGCTGCTGCTTCAAAACGTTGACGTAGAATGTGGCTCGGTCACGCACTTCATCATCTGTGTCCATCTGGCAGCTAAGCAAAAAAAAAAATTTTTTTAAATACATGGGCAAGAGGTCATGAAATCATTCCCCCCCCCCCCCCCCCCCCAAAAAAAAAAAAATCTGACTGCTTATTTTGGGGTTAACCCCTTCACTGCAAGTGATCCCAAGCTGCATGTCTGAAACCAGTACACACTGACTGACATACATGTGAGGAAGACAAAGCAAATGTGTAAATGGAAAAAAAAATAGGCATAAGATACCTAGAACTAACAAGAGACATTAAAACTCATGAGCCCCCCGCCCCCCCCCCCCCCCCCCCCCCCCCCCCAGTTTTTCATAATCATCAAACAAACCATTCAGCACTTACCGCTCAAGTAGCACAACACAGCTGTGCAACAGCTCCTCACAGTGAGCTCCAAACTTGGCAAGAGCGCTGACAGCCGCTGCAGAAATATGAATTTTTCTCTAAAATGTATTTTTTCAAAAAATACTTACCGATGACATTGCTACTAGGAAGCTTCACTTAGCATATCAATTTTAGCCCCCAAAAAACTTAGTGTTACTCTCCCTAAGGGAGGCAATCACTGATGTGCCATTACCAGGGTACCCCCGAGTGGCCTCCCATACTACAGTATCCGGTGGCGCACTCACCCTTTCCCGCCAGTATCTGAGCCTTAGCTCTACAGCGGCAAGCAGGGTAGGAGGGAAGGACCTCTGAGTAATGTCATCGGTAAGTATTTTTCGAAAAAAATACATTTTAGAGAAAAATTTATTTATTTTCTCAAAATCATTACCGATGACATTACTACTAGGAAGAACAGCGAATAGGAGGCGGGTGCCACAACTAGGAACACCTCCCATTGCCCGCGCTAACTGCGCATCGAGGCCTCTCCCTACACGCCAACTCACGACAATTTTAGCTAGGCGGACCTATGACGCCTGGAGGGAGTGCTGTGCAGCCGAGATGTCCCCCACAAGGCCAAGGTTGGTGCGCTGGCCGGATAGGTCTCGTAGGTAGAAGCGGGTGAAGGTAGACTCAGCTCGCCAACCCACGGCTGCCACAATATCCTTCACGGCACAGTTTCGGTCAAAGGCGATGCTCGTCGCCACTGCTCTGACTTCATGAGCCCGTATCCGTATTGTTTTAGCTTGCTCTGGGGCAAGCTCCTCGTAAGCTGACCGAATTACCCAGCGGAGCCAGGACAAGATTGTCTGTGCCGATATGTCCCTTCTGCCCGGAGCCAAGGGCAGGAAAAGGCATAAGCGCCCTTGTCTTAGTTCTGCGCTGGTACACTTTAAGGGCCCGGACAGGGTCCTGTAGTTGGGAGTCCCGAGGCTGATCCGTAGCCTTGAGAGGTCAAACGATTACGACTTGTGCAGCTGATGCAGGAAGGCGGTTCTTAGCCAAGAAAGCTGGGTCCGCAAGGAGCTGTACCGGACCCATCAGCCCTGCGATGGAGACAAGAGGGACAAGTCGAAAAGGCATGAATCTCGTTCACCCGCGAGGCTGTGACAAGTGCAAGCAGGAAGCAGGTCTTCTTGGTAAGGTCTCCCAATTGTGCTAATGGTAGAGGCTTGAATCTGTCAGTGCTGAGCCAGGTGAGCACCCAGAACAGGTCTCAGCGTGGGACCAATGAACGGGAGGCCGGCCGCTGCAGATCAAAGTGTGACATCAGATCTGCCAAGTCTTTGCATGTCCCCGGATCTGGCCGTCCCAGGTGTCGGTATGTGTCTACCACCATCGCCAGGTAACTCCGGATGGTGATGGGCGCTAAGTTCTGCCTGAAGAAAAGCCACAGGAAGAACTCGGCCAATGGGGGTTGGTTAGGTCCGTGGGGGAAAGCTGCTCTGCCGCGCACCAAGATTGGAGGACGCGCCACTTTCCTTCGCAGACATTACGAGTGGAGACCCTCCTGGCTGCAGAGATCGCTTCCACTGCAGCACCTGAGAAGCCTCAAGCAGAGAGAGGGCCTGCTGGACAACCTCCAAGCGTGTAACCTCAGTTGCTCTGGGCACGAGAGGAAAAGCTGTTGCCTTGGCTGCTTGAGCATCGTACTCGGAGTGGGAAGAACAAGGGGATGGTCCGTGGCGAGAGCCAAGAGGTCGGTGGTCCAACTCTTGGACCAGTTGAATGGAGCGACTAGAATTGGTATCGTGTTGCTGTCCCTGAGTTTCTGAATGATCTTGGGCACCAGCACTGTTGGAGGAAATGCGTACGCCAAAAGTCCTTCCCACGGTATGGAAAGCGCGTCCACGGTCCAGGCGAGCGGATCCGGAATGGGGGAGATGAACAGAGGAAGCTTGTTGTTCCATCTTGTGGCGAAGAGATCGATCATCGGCGTCTCCAAAGTGCGCAGATTAGCTGGAAGATATCTGGACTTAGGGACCACTCCGTGTGTAACATCTGACCTCGACGCGAGAGAGTCCGCTAGCACATTTAGATGTCCCGGAATGTGTCACACCCAAAAGGTTATGACCCGGTCCCTGCACCAAAGGAAGACTTGGTACACGAGGATGCAGAGTGAGGGAGCGCGCGTTCCCCCTTGGTACTAAATGTAGGCTACGACTGTCGAGTTGTCGGAGAGTACCAGCACCTCCGTTTGCGCGAGACGATCTTCCCAAACGATGAGCGCCATCCCCACCGCTTTCATCTCCAACCAGTTGATGTGTCTGCCTGACTGTTCTTCCGTCCAGCTGCCCGAGGTCTCGGCAAACTGTGGCAGCAGGTGGGCACCCCAGCCTGAGTGACTCACGTCCGTGCAGATGGAAAGCTGAGGGGGAGGGGAGAAAAAGGGGGAAACCCGACGCCAGCCAGGCACTGTCCGCCCAATGCTGAAGATGAGGCTGTACTAATTCCATCACCGGTACCAAGGTGGATAGATCGCTCGAGAAGGGGCGCCAGTGTAGAAGCAAATGAAGCTGAATCGGCTGTACGTAGAGTCTTCCTAGGGGCAGAAGATCCGCTGCCGCGCTTAGCAGGCCTAACAGTCGAAGCCAGCCCCTGGCCGGGATCGCGTCTGCACGTAAGGCTCCGAGTGCAGCTTCCGCTATGCTCTGAATCCGTTCTACTGGCAGTCTTACTTGATTGAGGTCGGTCAAGAATTCCATCCATAGGAGGACAAACCAGCGCAAAGGTATCAAGTCGGACTTTCCTCCATTGACTAGGAAGCCTAGGCGATGGAGAAGAGCCCGCAGTGTATCTCTGTCGGTCTCCAAAACGCTCGCCACCTGGTTCCGTAACAGTAGGTTGTCCAGATAATTGGATGTCGGGCTGGAAGCCGCTTGCCAGAACCTTGTCATCACCCCGTCCACAATCCTGGTAAATACCCATGGGCTGAGGTTGAGTCCGAAAGGCAGGGCCCAAAACTGGTAAACTACCCTGCGGAAAGCAAAGCGCAGGATGGATGGGCACATGCAGATACGCGTCTGCTAGGTCGAGGCTCACTGCAAAGTCCTGTGGTCACACCGCCGCCTTCAAGGCTCTGGCTGTCTCCATCCTGAAGCGCGGGGCCAAAACGAACTTGTTTAGGGCAGAAAGGTCGATAATTGGCCTCCACTTCCCTCCGGGTTTGGGCACGAAAAAGAGTTGACTGTAGAACCCCGGGAAGCTCAACGTCATCCAGTGTTATGCGCCCACTAATGACAGTGACGAGGAAGAGAAACAAGAGTTCTACGACCGACTCCAGAGTGCTGTGGACAAATGTGCGGAGCGAGACATCACCATCGTCATGGGCGATTTTAATGCCAAACTAGGGGAGGACAACACCGGATACGAAGAGGTGATGGGGAGACAGGGACTAGGGGAGATGAGTGAGAATGAGGAGAGGTTTGTAGACTTTTGTGCTCTAAACAGACTTGTCATTGGAGGCAGCATCTTCCCACACAGAAGAATACACAAAGCAACTTGGGTCTCACCATCATACTACAGAGAACCAAATAGACCATTATTATCTGCATTAGCAAGAAATTTAGAAGATCCCTTCAAGATGTTCGAGTGAGGAGGGGAGCAGATGTCGCCTCAGACCACCATCTGCTTACCTTAAGAATAAAGCTCAAGTTAAAGAAAAGCCCCTCGCGCTGGGACCATACGACGTTGAGGCGCGTCCCCTGGGTGGTGGATAGGGGGTCCCTCGTGAGAGGGGTGCACCGAATGAAATAAGGTGCCGTGAACCAACATGGTCTAAGGGAAGGTGACCCCGACAGAAAACCCCTGGTCCTCCTAGTAAGGGGGTTGGGCGTGGGGGTAGCTTCCCCACCCTGCAAAAAAGGAAATAGCTACAAAAACGCCGACGAAAAGATTAATAATAATTCCTTTCCTGGAGGAGGAAGGTTCTTCTACTAGAAGACTTATGACGTCCTGTGGTGAAAGCCGGAAGTCTTCGGAAGCCACAGGACTGAGCCGCCTCTATCTATCCAGGGATACAACCATGGGCACATGGAACGTCAAGACCATGTACCAGAGCGGCAAGGCCGCCCAGATAGCAGCGGAAATGCAAAAGTACAACCTTTCCCTGCTAGGCATCAGTGAAGCCAGATGGACGCAGTCTGGCCAGAAAAGGCTGTTAAGTGGGGAGATGATTCTGTATTCAGGTCATGAAGAGGAGAATGCCCCCCCATACAGGAGTAGCACTCATGCTGTCACCAGTGGCACAGAGAGCGCTGATGGGCTGGGAACCTCTTGGGCCAAGAATTATAACAGCAGCCTTTAGAACCAAGAAAAAGCTCAAGCTGAACGTCATCCAGTGTTATGCGCCCACTAATGACAGTGACGAGGAAGAGAAACAAGAGTTCTACGACCGACTCCAGAGTGCCGTGGACAAATGTGCGGAGCGAGACATCACCATCGTCATGGGCGATTTTAATGCCAAAATAGGGGAGGACAACACCGGATACAAAGAGGTGATGGGGAGACAGGGACTAGGCTCGAAGATGAGTGAGAACGGGGAGAGGTTTGTAGACTTTTGTGCTCTAAACCGACTTGTCATTGGAGGCAGCATCTTCCCACACAGAAGAATACACAAAGCAACTTGGGTCTCACCTGACCATACAACAGAGAACCAAATAGACCATATCTGCATTAGCAAGAAATTTAGAAGATCCCTTCAAGATGTTCGAGTGAGGAGGGGAGCAGATGTCGCCTCAGACCACCATCTGCTTACCTTAAGAATGAAGCTCAAGCTAAAGAAAAGCCGCACAGAGACAACAAGAAGACAGCGCTATAATGTAGGCCTCCTGAGAGAAACTGGAGTTAGAGAAGAGTTCAAACTGGTGCTGTCCAACCGGTTTCAAGCGCTACAGGAGCTAGTAAATGAAGAGGAGGCGGTCACCACAGAGCAGCAGTGGAAGGCAGTTAGAGAGGCGCTGAACTCAACCTGCAAAGACACTGTAGGGTTCAGGAAACACCACCACAAGGACTGGCTGTCGGCACAGACCTTGAAGAAGATAGAAGCGAGGAAGCAGAAGAAAGCAGCGGTCAACAACAGTCGCACGAGAGCAGCCAAAGTAAGGGCACAGGGGGAATACTCGGAAGCCAACCGCGAGGTGAAGAGGAGTATCAGGGCAGACAAGAGGGCCTACACAGACAGCCTGGCAGCAGAGGCAGAAAAGGCAGCAAGCAGCGGCAACATGAAACAGCTCTACGACATTACCAGAAGATTGTCGGGTAAGTATGGCCATACAGAAAGACCAGTAAAAGACAAAGAAGGCAAGACTATTGCAGACAGAGCAGACCAACTCGACAGATGGGCCGAGTATTTTGAAGAGTTACTGAACAGACCTAGCCCACCCGACCCCCCCGACATCCAGCCGGCAGAGACCGACCTACCCATCAGCTGTGACAGACCCAGCCGGGAAGAGATCAGAAAAGCAGTGGCATTTTTGAAGAATGGCAAAGCAGCAGGGCCAGATGGCATCCCAGCGGAGTCTCTGAAAGCAGACCTAGAGACAACAGTTGAGATGCTGTACCCACTGTTTGGAAAGATCTGGGAAGAGGAGGTGATGCCAGCTGACTGGAAGGAGGGGTACCTAATCAAGCTTCCCAAGAAAGGCGACCTCAGCAAGTGTTCCAACTACAGAGGAATCACCTTGCTGTCAGTACCAGGAAAGGTCTTCAACAGGATCATCCTAGAGAGAATGAAGAGCTCCGTTGACCCCCAGCTGAGAGACCAGCAAGCAGGATTCAGGAAGAACCGATCATGTACAGACCAGATCGCCACTCTCCGCATCATCGTGGAACAGTCTCTGGAGTGGAGCTCCCCGCTGTACGTCAACTTTGTGGATTATGAGAAAGCATTTGACAGCGTGGACCGAGAGACTCTGTGGAAACTCCTACGACACTACGGTGTACCCACAAAGCTCGTCCGCCTGATCAAGAGCAGCTATGATGGCATGACATGTCGCGTGATCCACGAAGGGCAGTTCACCAGAGAGCTCCAGGTCAGAACTGGTGTCAGGCAGGGGTGTCTGCTGTCTCCGTTCCTCTTCCTACTGGCCATAGACTGGGTCATGAAGATGACCACAGAGCACAGACGAAGTGGAATACGTGGACACTGTGGACACAGCTTGACGACCTCGATTTTGCAGACGACTTGGCATTACTGTCCCACACTCATCAACAAATGCAGGACAAGACCACGAGGCTTGCTGACATCTCGTCCCAAGTGGACCTCACCATTCACAAACAGAAAACAAAGACAATGAGGCTGAACGCAACCAGGGAAGAACCAGTCTTGCTTGCTGGCACCCCGTTGGAGGAGGTGGAGTCCTTCACCTATCTCGGGAGCATCATAGACAAAAAAGGCGACACTGATGCAGATGTCAGAGCACGAATCGGCAAAGCCAGAGCAGCCTTTCTCCAGTTGAAAAAAGTGTGGAGTTCCAGAGAGCTGTCACAACACACCAAAGTCCGGATTTTCAACTCCAATGTAAAAGCAGTTCTCCTATATGGAGCAGAGACATGGAGATTGACAAAAACCACAGTCAACAGAGTACAGACCTTCATGAACAGTTGCCTTAGAAGAATTTTGAAAATCCACTGGCCAGAGAAGATCAGCAACGTCAGACTCTGGGAGAGAACAGAGCAGATAACAGCAGAGAATGAAATTGGGCGAAGAAGATGGGGATGGATCGGTCACAGTCTGAGAAAGCCAGCTTCCAGTATCACTAGGCAGGCATTGTCATGGAACCCCCAGGGAAAGAGGAAAAGAGGTAGGCCGAGAAACTCCTGGCGTCGAGACCTCCAAGCAGACATCAAGAGACTGGGAACCACCTGGAGTAGAATCGAAGGAGAAGCACAGGACAGGAGTTGCTGGAGGTCTCTCGTCGACGGCCTATACCCGGGTAGGGGTGACAGGCGTAAGTAAGTAAGTAAAGAAAAGCCGCACAGAGACAAGAAGACAGCGCTATAATGTAGGCCTCCTGAGAGAGACTGGAGTGAGAGAAGAGTTCAAACTGGTGCTGTCCAACCGGTTTCAAGCGCTACAGGAGCTAGTAAATGTGCGGTCACCACAGAGCAGCAGTGGAAGGCAGTTAGAGAGGCACTGAACTCAGCCTGCAAAGACACTGTAGGGTTCAGGAAACACCATCACAAGGACTGGCTATCGGCACAGACCTTGAAGAAGATAAAAGTGAGGGAGCAGAAGAAAGCAGGTTGTCAACAACAGTCGCACAAGAGCAGCCAAAGCAAGGGCACAAGAGGAATACTCGGAAGCCAACCACGAGGTGAAGAGGAGTATCAGGGCAGACAAGAGGGCCTACACATACAGCCTGGCAGCAGAGGCAGCGGCAACATGAAACAGCTCTATGACATTACCAGAAGATTGTCTGGCAAGTATGGCCATACAGAAAGACCAGTAAAAGACAAAGAAGGCAAGCCTATTGCAGACTGAGCAGGCCAACTCGACAGATGGGCCGAGTATTTTGAAAAGTTACTGAACAGACCCAGCCCACCCGACCCCCCAGACATCCAGCCAGCAGAGACTGACCTACCCATCAGCTGTGACAGACCCAGCCGGGAAGAGATCAGAAGAGCTGTGGCATTTTTGAAGAACGGCAAAGCAGCAGGGCCAGATGGCATCCCAGCGGAGTCTCTGAAAGCAGACCTAGAGACAACAGTAGAGCTGCTGTACCCACTGTTTGGATTGATCTGGGAAGAGGAGGTGATGCCGGCTGACTGGAAGGAGGGGTACCTAATCAAGCTTTCCAAGAAAGGCAACCTCAGCAAGTGTTCCAACTACAGAGGAATCACCTTGCTGTCAGTACCAGGAAAGGTCTTCAACAGGATCATCCTGGAGAGAATGAAGAGCTCTATTGACCCCCAGCTGAGAGACCAGCAAGCAGGATTCAGGAAAAACCGATCATGTACAGACCAGATCGCCACTCTCCGCATCATCGTGGAACAGTCTCTGGAGTGGAGCTCCCCGATGTACGTCAACTTTGTGGATTACGAGAAAGCGTTTGACAGCGTGGACCGAGAGACTCTGTGGAAACTCCTACGACACTACGGTGTACCCACAAAGCTCGTCTGCCTGATCAAGAGCAGCTACGATGGGATGACATGTCGCGTGATCCATGAAGGGCAGTTCACCAGGGAGCTCCAGGTCAGAACCGGTGTCAGGCAGGGGTGTTTGCTGTCTCCGTTCCTCTTCCTACTGGCCATAGACTGGGTCATGAAGAGGACCACAGCACAGACGAAGTGGAATACAGTGAGCACTGTGGACACAGCTTGACAACCTCGATTTTGCAGACGACTTGGCATTACTGTCCCACACTCATCAACAAATGCAGGACAAGACCACGAGGCTTGCTGACATCTCATCCCAAGTGGGCCTCACCATCCACAAACAGAAAACAAAGACAATGAGGCTGAACGCAACCAGGGAAGAACCAGTCTAGCTTGCTGGCACCCCGTTGGAGGAGGTGGAGTCCTTCACCTATCTCGGGAGCATCATAGACAAAAAAGGCAGCACTGATGCAGATGTCAGAGCATGAATCGGTAAAGCCAGAGCAGCCATTCTCCGGTTGAAAAAAGTGTGGAGTTCCAGAGAGCTATCACAACACACGAAAGTCTGGATTTTCAACTCCAACGTAAAAGCAGTTCTCCTATATGGAGTAGAGACTTGGAGATTGACAAAAACCACAGTCAACAGAGTACAGATCTTCATAAACAGTTGCCTTAGAAGAATTTTGAAAATCCACTGGCCAAAGAAGATCAACGTCAGACTCTGGGAGAGAACAGAGCAGATAACAGCAGAGAATGAAATTGGGTGATGAAGATGGGGATGGATTGGTCACAGTCTGAGAAAGCCAGCTTCCAGTATCACTAGGCAGGCATTGTCAAGGAAACCCCAGGGAAAGAGGAAAATCCATGAGTCGTCCGTGAACAGCTGCCGCCACACGCTGCTGTACTGTGCTACCCTCCCGCCGACCCAACAGAAATCGGCAGGAGGACCGGAGGCCGGTCAACGAGCCCGGCCGCGCCCTCGCCTCTGGGTGCCTCTGGACCAGGTAGTGGGGGGTGCAGGGAAAGCGCAAAAGCGCGCGGGATGGGGAAAGGTTCCGCCTCGGCCTCGGGGTGGGCGCGAGGAGGAGGGTCTAATGAACCGCAGGGCACGACCCAAGGCTCTGCGGGCTGACTGAAAGCGTGCGGCGGCAGCACCTGGTGGAGCTGGCCATGGGTCCCTGGAAGACTCCCTTACCGACTGCCAAGTAGGTCGGAAAAGCAGAGTTCCTCCCAACAGTGCCATCCGCAGCTGTGACTTCACCGTAGCTGATAGAGAAGGGCAGAGTCTCAGGAGCTCATCCCGTCGAATCAAGTCGCCGTTGGAGGGCGCCGCCATGGAGTTGACCGACGAATGGAAAGCCGCCCTGTTCGCTGCCACCACCACCATATGGATCACTCGCAGGGCAGCCGACGCCGAAAGATCCCATGTGTTCCCCAGACGCTTGACCACGGACTGTGTCGCCAGCTCCAAGAATCCTGTACACACCAGTGAGTTGCGAACCAAGGAAGTTGTCCTATCCACTCCTCTTGTCAGCGAACGTTGGGTGACGCCCACCTACACCAACACTAGAACTTGTCCGCCAGTCCGGCGAAGAGGAAAGGGAAGATGATACCTCAACACGAGTACGGTGTCCTATACGCGCCGTCTCCCTGCGCAGTGATCACTCCTTCGATCGCCTTCCATTCCTGCCATTATTTTCAAGACGGGGGTGTATGGTACCAGAATCCTGCCCTCGGAAGGACAGCCCGTCTTGTCAGCCATTTGCACTCACTACACTCGTACCGCGGAGGTGGTTGTCAGTGTTGGTGGAGCGCCTATGGCTCCACTCTCTAAGTAGGGACCCCAGAGGATACTCCCTTGGCCTGTCTTGTCGGCGACTCAATCTTCGATCCCCCTCTTGAGCGTTGCCTCAAAAGTGCGGCCCTGTCCCGGCGCTGGTCTGTCCTATGGCCAGAGAGTTCAACGGTCTCAGAGGGGTGGTCCCACGTGTCTGCTGCCTGAGGTCTCTGCCTGCCAAGAGGGCATGTACGAGACCCAACAAAATCCGTGCTGGGGGACCGAGCTCTCACTGCCTGTTTGACTTTAGGTGGCGGACCACGGACAGGCGAAATTCTTGCCGAATTGTAGCTCTGAGCTCTCGGTGCTATGCGAGATGGCAAATCTCGTCCGCTGCCTGTAGTCTCCACCATCCGCTGGGGATGTGGCAGCTCCTTAATTTGCACCGGAGGGCAGCAGGACCTTCTTTTGCGCCGACAAGCACACGATATCCGAAATTGCATTTCTCTGCTTTACCTCTACAGCAGCGGTTGAAATCAGTTTGCGTGCTGACCTTTCTCTGCGGTAGAATGCCCACAGCTGCGACCAAAGGTCTTCCTTCCACGCCGCGCAACGAATGCAAGGTCGACTGGAGGAACAGCCCGAGCAGGGAAGGCAGATATCGTGTACATCACTAGGCATCATGTACATCACTAGGCCATTGGAAATCGCCACACTTGGTGCAGGTCCTCACCTGAGCACTGTAACATAGGACAGACAATAGGCCATTGCGAGCACTCAAAGCCTCCTTGGAGGGTCCGAGTTCCCGGTCGGTCACGTACAAACAAACCAGAGCCAATGATGCAACCTGGTAAAAACAGAACGCCCACTGAGGCTTTTAGTAACCGAAGCTTTACCTTGCCATGTCCTAAGTCCGTAATCCACAAGACCCAACACCAAAATAATCCTTGCACCAAGAACCACACACACACAGAAGAATCCTTCCTTTCCTTTTCTTTTTTCCACAGTAAATCCACGTAAGAAGAGTTCACCAACTACCGTCGGAGCACATGTGCACACGACCGGTCTGACTGAGCTAAGCGAAGATACTGGCGGGAAAGGGTGAGTGCGCCATCGGATACGGTAGTTCGGTAATGGCACACCACTGATTGCCTCCCTTAGGGAGAATAACACAGTAAGTTTTTTGGGGCCTAAAATTGATATGCTAAGCGAAGCTTCCTAGTAGTAAGGTCATCGGTAATGATTTTGAGAAAATAAACAGCAAAATTATGAAAATGTTCTAAAAACAATTAACTTTACAAAGCCCACGAAGACTCAAAAAGTCAAACATACAAATAGTCTAAACAGAATGGCTTCTTTCAGAAAATTGAAGCTTTTGTCCAAGATGACACTCGGAATGCAAGAATCAATGAAACTTTATTTTTCAAAGATAAAGTCATTTAGACAAGCCATTTTCTGCACCTGCTGCTGCTACAACTACAAAAAAATAACTAAAGGGGGAAAGGGGGGAGCAGGAGTACATCAATGATGAAAAAAAAACAAACTCACACACACAAAAAACAACAACAAAGACCACGAAAATACAAAGGTACACGCACGCACAAATAATACACACGCATGTGCTTTTGCATGTCTCCTAATGTACATGTAAATGAATGTAAACAGACAAACAAATGAATAAACAAACGAATGGAAATGTGCATCATACTGACCAGCGCGAACGGCAGCGTTCTCCAAGATGACACGGTTGTAGATAAAGCGGATGTACTTAGAGGGGGTGGGGGTGCGTGGCCCTTCCCTCCCCAGCAGGTGCAGAATCTTGGTGGCCAGAACTGTGTGCTCACAGTCCTCGATGAACTCACACAGATGGGCAAGACCTGGATGTAGAAATGGGAAGTGTGCCATCAAGGGAAAGCAACATTTAGCTCACTCAGCCCCGACCCACCACAGCAAGACATGGATCGAGGTGCCAGAATAGCTTGGCACCCATAGGCGCCCAGCTATTCTGGTACTACCCTTAAACTATCATGCTCGATCTGTCTCTGGAATTGTAATACAGTCCTTCAAAGGGCAACTTGAAAATTTGGTCCAGGGGCAGAATGTGTTACAACAATTTCAACAGAAACCTGACTGTCAAATATCGGCCATGTAAAAGCAAAAGACAGCAAGTCCATTTTTTGGGAGAAAAGCAAGATTTTAATTGAATTTCAATGAAAATCTCCCTTTCCACAAAAATGAACTTACTGGCCTTTGCTTTCACAGGGCACAGCTCTCGACTTGCAGTGAGTTCTGGTCCAGCAGTCTTCTTGCCGCTACTATACCCTTGCACCGCCGAGCAGAGAAACCCCACCCAACTGCATGTGGCATAGCAAGAGACGTAAGTCTCCATTAATTGCGGGGGCTCATGAGGATTTATGTCTCTTGCTAGCCCTTGTTCTGTCTTCATGTTCCTGGGACGAATGGGATTCTTCAGTGTTGAACAAACAGACTTCAGAAACACAATCTGCGAACATTGGCAGAGATGGGACTAAAAGACTAAAACTGTGGCTTCAGCCTACCACCACTGAAATGAAGGGAAGAACGTTTTAAACAACTCACCTGCTTCTTTCGCCTCGGCGTTTTCTTCAATGGTGGCAATGATGCAGTCAACGATCTCCTTCTTGTACTCAAACCCACCCTGCAGAATAAAACACATCCTGTACTTCAGATTAAAATAAAGAAATGTAACCACACACACAAACCGACATCGTGTGAAAAGATGTGCACTTTGTATGAACTGCAGATGAGGGTCAGCATAAGAAAGCAAATTTACAGTGTCTGTATGTACGTAAGGCATCTCCCATGGGTACATATATCCATCTTTTCAAATGCTGAAGTCGCTGGTGGGCTGCTACTAAGCGCTACTTTATGTGTAAACTTTTACCCTGTTATTACCCCTTTCAGCGCCAACACTTTACAGCAGGAGACTGATTGACCATGATAATTCAAGGGTAGTGCCAGATTAGCTTGGCACCTTCAGGCGCCAAGCTAATCTGGCATTACCCTCGAATTACCCTTGAATTATCATGGTCAATCCACCTCCTGCAAGTGGTACATAGTTGTTAAGTAACACTTCCAAAATTTGGGAAATGCGCCCATGGCGCTAAAAGGGTTAACTTCAGTGCATGTAAAATATTACTGTTGTCCATTCCACCGGCCATAATGGGACTTTTCTTTTCAAATGCTGGTGATGGATTTTAAATGTGCGTAATAATATTAATAAATTCAACAATCTACCTCGTCTCTGAGCATGGAGGCCAAGAAGTTCATGAGAACGCTGTGCTTTCTGGGGAACTTGGCACACAGAGACCTGCAAAAAAACGAATCAGTCTTAGACTCACCCCTGAAAGATCTCATCATAGGATTAACCCACTGAGGCCTGACACAACAAGATACAGATGGGCCAAGATAGTCTAAAGGAGGTGCCAAAATAGCCTAGCGCCTGGAGGCGCCAAGCTATTCTGGTACCATACTTGATGGGTTTGACACTATAAGATACAAATGGGCTACAATAATCCAAGGGAGGTGTCAGAATAGCCTGGCGCCTCCAGGTGCCAAGTTATTCTGGCACCACCCTTGAACTAGCAAGGTCAATCTGTTTCCTGAAAGGAGGACACCTCCCAAATTCTAAAACAGAACCAATTTTAAACAACACAAATTCTTAAACAGAACAAGTTCTATAACCCCCAAAAACATTCTGAAACAAAACAAGTTCTAATAAAAAACAAATTCTAAAATAGAATAAGTGTTAAAACAGAACTTCTAAAACGTATTGAAGTTTAAAACAGAATAAATTCAATAAATCCATTCACCTGATAGCCTGCACCACCACTATCTTGAACTCATCTGAGATCTCAGACATGAAGCTGGAGATTTGCTTCATCAGGCGGTCCACAGACGTTTCACTGCCCGTCTTCAGCAGGGTGGTGATAGCCAGTGTAGCAATGCTGCGATTTACGTCTGTGATCAGGTTTTCAAGATCAAGGTTGCAAGCTGTCACCGCAGCTGGGTGCTTCATTGCCACCTGCAAAATAAAAACAACAATAAATCACCATTTTACTTCAGGATTCACCTACAATAAGTCAAATATGTAAACAATGTTATACAGCACACAAACATAACAAAATAACTGCATACATTTATTTTTTTAAAATAGAAAACTGACACAGTTTGTATCATGTTTTATGTAAAATATTATTTTCGCCCACCCAAAAGTTTCATAGTGGACATGAGCTGAAATTAAAAATTGCCTTCAATACAATTAGAGTTCATTATTGTATCCTGTAAAAGCCACGAGACTAAAACCTCCTCACCTTGTTGAGGGTCCTGACGGCAGCGAACCGCAGTGTGGGTTTGGGGGAGCTGCAAAACAGTTGCAGGACAGACACAGCTGGCGCCAGATCCTTGGCTGTAGTATTCTTCAGCTGAACAATGGCATGGGCCGCCTCGTAGATCACCATCTCACTCTTGTGGCGCAGGCAGCTCTCAATAAAGTCAAACATTGGACTACCAGATCTGTGAGAAACAGATGATATCGATGATAAACATAAATTTCAGGACACAAGAAATGTACCTTAGTTCATATATATGGTCCAGTTTGCAGAGAAAAAATGGTGATGGTGTCCACATGCAAGTTCCCACAAAATCGTGTTTTGATGTGGTTGCCTCCATGGATTTTCCCCCAATATTTTGATGAAATCTGGAACCTGTAGCTCATGATTGAATGCTCATAACTGCCTTGTGAATAAAGCCTCGGATCACATATTCTGACCAAACTGTAAACAGTTTTTTCCCAAAAAAAAACAACTATTGTTAGTTACAAGGTTGCATGGGAACACAATATTAAAAGAGAAAGATGTCATTCAAAATTGCAGACAGACACATTTAGCCTCAATACACCACAAAAGGAGACAGAACAATCATGACACTTACCCAGCATCCTCTTCTTCAATCAGCTTGGTTGCAATGCGGATCTGAAAAAGTGCAACAAGATACAATTAAACACTGAAAATAGCATAGCACTTTTGACAATCCAACCCAGAATATAAGCACGGGTCAGCCTCAGTATGACCCAGTAGCCATAAAGTCAGACTGTCCCATTCTCGACAGTGCTGCTGCAGTTAGCGAACAGTCCTTCGACTGATGTCAGCCTCAAGTGGCTTGTGCACAGCTGTGGGCAGGCTGGGCATCCTCCGTGGCAACCACAGATCTATGCACATTTTACCAGATACCACTATATACAGGAGCACGCAATACTGAGGCGACCCGTACATAGAACTTTCCCTCCTAGGTTTAACACTTTGCCTACTATCATTGGAAGCAACCAACAACCAGCTGTGTAGGCTGGAGCCAGATCCTCCCGACAGCCGTAGGCATGTGTTATATAAATGTCATTGAATGCTGTATGAAGTTCACAATTAATGAGACCATGTGTTTTACAAATACATCAAGATAATACTATTATTAATATTACTTTCATTATCAATCCTATTCTCTTAATCATAATATTTTATTTTACCATACTGAACTTTTCATGTATAATACACAGCTTTTTCAACCCAAAAACTTTCTTGTAAATAATAAACTTCATAAAATAACAGTAACAAAATTTTGAGTCCCCTGCCATTTAAAGTTTACTGTACTATTATTATCATCATAATCACTATTAAAATTGTAATCGCTGTTTTTTTTTAACCCATTCAGCTCTGATGCACTACAGCAGGAGATGGATCAACCATGATAATTCAAGGGCAGTACCAGATTAGCTTGGTGCCTGTTGGCGCCAAAGCTAAGCTGGCACTGCCCTTGAATTATCATGGTCGATCCATCTCCTGCAACTGGAGCAGTCATTAGATGATGCCTCCAAAATTTGGGAAATACCGTTGTCGGGCTGAATGAGTTAATATCATTATTAACATTTGTCATTGTGTGCTGGTGTGATTCTGGACCTTACAGCTTGATGTCGTAAGGTTTAAAAAAAAAGAAAGGCAAAGCCATTATGGCTCACGTGTATGACCGATTTACATATGTGTGACCTTTGTGACAAGGGCTGGCTTCTGCAGCAGCAAAATCCATGTTTTCTGAAAATGTAAGCATTTTTCACACACATATCAACCCCCCATGACCCTTGACCTTTGCGATGAGTCGACTAAATTAGTATGCATAGGAAGGTCTTATCATAAGCTATCTTTGTACCAAATTTGGTTGAAAAATTTGCAAAAATTTGGGAATACCTGCAATTTTATTTAAAAAAATCAGCATTTTACACACATTTGCCAGCCTCTTGTGACCCATGACCTTTCCAAAGGGGTCATCCAAAATAGTATGCATAGCTAGGTCTTACCATCAGGTATTTCTGTACCAAATTTAGGTTTTAAGTTGTGAATAGTATTTGAGAAAAAAACATCTTTTGTCAAAATATGGTTATTTTAGACCTATTTCCTGAGCTCTCGTGAGCCTTGACCTTTCCGAGAGATCAATCAAATTAGTGTGCATAGAAAGGTCTTCCCTTTAGGTATCTCTGTAGAAAGTTTTGGTCTAAAGTTGTGAAAAGTATTGAGAAAAAACATCTTTTGTCAAAATATGGCTATTTCAGACCTATTTCCTGAGCCCTTGTGACCCTAGACCTTTCTGAGGGGTCATCCAAATTAGTATGCATAGATAGGTCTTACCATCAGGTATCTCTGTACCAAATTTGGGTTTGAAGTTGTGAATAGTATTTTGGAAAATAACATCTTTTGTCAAAATATGGCTATTTTTCACTAATTTCCTTAGCTCTCGTGATACGGCGGTTTCTCTCACCCACTTAGCTTCAACAGCCACATGTGTGTGCGAGCTAACCTGCCACTTGCCCGCGTGCGCAGAGAAATATCCACGCATGCGCAGAGGATAATATACATGTACAAGACTACTAACCTAGCTTTTCGGGAGCTGTGGGGAGCAAGTGGCAGAAATTGTTTGGAATAGCTAGGTTGTCGTTTCCAGCAGTGTGCGTGTGTGCTGAACTTGGGCCTCTCGGGAGAAAGGTTACAACACAAGTGCTGGTCTTACCAAGTGTTTTATTCAATTCCAGTGTAAGTGCAGGAAATAAAATTATAACCTTGATAAAGGCAGACCATTTGCCTTCAAGGTGAGAAAGATGTTAGTGCTGTAAAAACCTGAGAAACTTGCTAATCTTTAGTTGTTTGCAAGAGGTATCTGATTTTGCTTCTTTGTTGCTACTGCGGCGCTTGCAGCCACCTGGAGTCTGGCAATGCGCTGGTCTTACCAAGCAGTTTTTCGCTTCCAGTGTAAGTGCAGGAAATAAAATTATAACCTTGATAAAGGCAGACTATTTGCCTTCCAGATGAGAAAGATCTTAGTGCTGTAAAAACGTGGAAAACTGGCTAAATCTTTAGTTGTTTGCAAGAGGTATCCGTTTTTGCTTCTTTGTTGCTACTGTGGCACTTGCAGCCGCCTGGAGTCTGGCGATGCCTGCACTATGCAGATCAGGTTACTGCTATCGGCAAACTAGGTGGACTAGGGGAAACTGCTGTGTGACCCTTGACCTTTCCGAGGGATCAACCAAATTAGTACGTATAGAAAGGTCTTACCATCAGGTATCTTTGTACCAAGTTTGGGTTTGAAGTTGTGAATAGCATTTGAGAAAGCTATCTAGCTATTTTTGACATATTGCCTGATCTCCTGAGACCTTGACCTTTGTGAGAGGTCACTCAAAAGAAAAGTCTTACCACAAAGTATCCTTGGGCCAAGTTTGAAGAATGTGACTTGAAGTTGAATAGTCTCCGAGAAAATGCCAACGTTAAAGTTTACCACTGACGACGGCGGACAGATGACAGACGGATGACCACTGGCCCAAAACATACTCACTTTTGCTTTGCACGTGAGCCAAAACTCACACACTAGTCAAAATGTAACATAGACTCACCAGCAGGCAATATGCATATGGAGACTTGAGTGTGTGCTTGGAGAATTTGCTGACCAACTTGGTAACCGCTAGCTTGTCACTGCGTCGGATGTGGTACAGGAGACCCAGGGCGTGGTACTGTACAATTAGAAAAGAACAGAACAGGTGAAAATGGTGGATTAAAAGCCTGGACAAACATGCGATCAGGGTTTTAATACACCATTTTCATCTAAACACAGGCAATGTTGACCTACTTCTGATTTCCAAACATCTACATGCAAAACATTTATCTCCTTTATCCCATTCAGCCCTGACGCACTACAGCTGAAGATTGGTCGACCATGATAATTCAAGGGTAGTGCCAGATTAGGTTGGTGCCTGTCGACGCCAAGGTAATCTGGCACTGCCCTTGAATTATCATGGTTGATCCATCTCCTACAACTGGTGCATTAGATGACGCCTCCAAAATTTGTGAAATACGGCGGTCGGGCTGAATGAGTTAAAAATGTTCGGAGTATGTCTGACAAATGGGGTAACCTAACTTGTCATAAATGAAAAAATCCTCTGTTCTTCTCCTCCATACTCAGGAGAGCTCCCCCGATGTACACCAGGGGCAGTAACACCTCTGTTACATATGCCTGCTCCAATGGTTTATGAAATTAAGGGCAAGAGAACACTGAGAACCCATTATATCAGCAAATTTTAGCGTTCAAAGCCACACTGAGCAGACTGATTTAACTGTGGTAGTCGTCTGTGGTCCTGGACTTTACAGTATGATAATTGGCTCAAAACCATAGATCCAAAATCAGAGACAAGCACAAGTTTGTAATCATAGTGTTTGTTTCCAACAAGTAGGTTCAATTAAAAGTGAATTGTAACTGAATAGCTTACCATGGTCATAGTACTGTAAGAACAGCAAAACAGATCAATATGTGCTTTGTGTTTTTGAACCTTATGACTATAAGCTGTACTGTTCAAATCACAGATCAGCACAACTTGCCGCAAGTGTTATTATTAACCATTTAGCCACGATGCTCTACAGCAGGAGATACACCATGACAATTCAATGGTAGTGCCAGACTATCTTGGCACCAGATAATGTCAAGCTAATCTGGCACTACCCTTGCATTATCATGGTAGATCCATCTCCTGCAACTAGTACATAGTTGTTAGGTGATGCCTTCAAAATGCGGCCATGGGGTAAAATGGGTTAACCCGATACATCCTGAAGTTGCTTTTGTAAAATTTGCTCATTGTCCTATGAAGACTACTTACTATACAGATTAGGAGATAAGATTCGGAGATAGGCCAGGCATTTTAGTTCAAGGGTGGTGCCAGCATAGCTTGGTGCCTCAGGCGCCAAGCTATTTGGGCACCATCCTTGAACTATGAAAGTATCATAGTCCAATTTATTTCAAGCAATGGGTGTATCAGGATGAAAAGGGTTCACATGCTGCTCCACTGCAAAAGGCACAGTAGACTCATGGCAGGGCAATGTAACCCGGTCATAGCACCATGCCACTGGACTTCTGTTGCAACAGCAAAATTAATTTTTCTCTTAAATGTATTTTTTCGAAAAATACTTACCGATGACATTACTAATTGAAACCTTCGCTTAACTCATCAATTTTAGCCAAGAAACTTACTGTGTCCCTCATCCTAGGGGAGGCAATCACTGGGGTGCCATAGCCCGATACCCCGAGTGGCCTCCCGTACTACCGTATCCGGAGGCGCACTCACCCTTTCCCGCCAGTGATTGAGCCTTAGCACCACTGCGGCAAGCGGGGTTGGAGGGAGGAACCTCTGAGTAATGTCATCGGTAAGTATTTTTCGAAAAAATACATTTTAGACAAAAATTAATTTATTTTCTCAAAATCATTACCGATGACATTACTAATTGGAAGAATTGTGAATAGGAGGAGGGTGCCGCTAGTTTGTAATCCCCACCCAAAGCCCGCGAAGCAAGCAGACTATCGAGGCCCCTCCCAACGCGCCCATTCCCGACAATTTTAGCTAGGCGTACCTATGGTGCCTGAGGCGCCGGGAGGGAGTGCTGCACCGCCGAGATGTCCCCCACAAGGCCAAGATTGGTTAATTGGCCGGATAGGTCTCTTAGGTAGAAGCGGGCAAAGGTAGACTCAGCCTGCCAACCCACAGCTGCCACAATGTCCCTCACTGCACAGTTTCAGTCAAAAGCGATACTCGCTGCCACTGCTCGGGCTTTATGAGCCTGGATGCGCATCGTTTTCGCTTGTTCAGGGGTGAGCTCTTTATACGCCGAACGGATAACCCAACGTATCCAGAACGAGATAGTTTGTGCCAAAATGTCTCGTCTGCCCGGAGCCAAGGAAAAGGCATGTACGCCCTTGTCTTAGTGGCTTAGTTCTGCGCAGATACACTTTAACCCTTTCATTACTGAATTTTCTGGTTTGTGAATACCACTGAGTACTGCTTTTATAAAGTTCTGTATTACCCCTGCATACTGAGTTTAGAGACTAGAAAAATACCAAAATATAGTAGTGTACGGGAAAGGGTGATAGCGGAGTACCCATCCACCGCAGATACCCATAACCCTATATTGCTGTGACGGGCTTTGGAAGGGCTACACATTGACGTCATGTCTAAGTGTCGTGTGGTTGATTTGGTGACACACAGGTGCAAATATGTGACAAAATGACAGTACATTAACAACACACACCTATGAAGCAAGCAAACATGCATGAAAATGGGTCCAAAAGTGTTTGCATGCTCTTACCATGACAATGATGTGTTGGAAACTTATAATTCAAACTTGTGACTGTGTCATTGTCTGTTTATTGATGTCACATAGCAGTGTGCCCAATGCACACAAAGGTGTAAAAAAAACAACAAAAAAAAAAACTGTTCAAGATCCACTATTATATACACCTTGATTGTCCATGCTTATGCATTACACTATGTACAGTTACTGGGAGTCTGAAGATGAAATTACTACACTGTTATACACCGTCATACACTGTCACACACTGTCAACCTGTATTTACAGTTCTACCTGTGTGTGGCACCCAAAAAACAGTTATTGTCACTAAAAACAAAGGTGCACGTCACATTTCCGGCACATAACAACAGATTTGCGCCTCTTGTACGGATTGTTCGCATAGCTAACCACTGGGTTTGCGTCAATAGTAGCGGGTGTGTCGCTTGTAGCATAGATGGTCACGGCCCTCCCCTTTGACAGGTAAGTGGCCAACTCGGTCAACGCGAGTCTCGTTCAGTGTTGGCTGGCGGCAGAGCAGGAACGGCTCTTTGCTACATTCGCGTTTGTGTACGTTGTGATCGTTTCGAACACACTCTCAGAGTAGACATGAGAGGCCAAAGTACCCGGACTATGCACTGACAGATGTGTCAATTACATGTGTTGGACCGGCTGGCCTTCGGGTAAATGTCACCCGCTCAGGTGCAACATATGGGGTCCTACTGTCCTCTCAAATTGTGGCATGATTTCGGAACCACAGTCGCACATTGTCATCATCAAGTTCATCCCCACTTTCGTCGGCATCGCGACCACTATCGTTGTTGTCGTTAGCCTATCTTGTCGCACAATATCGGCCCTTTCCTGCTCTGTCCACTGAACTAAATCCAGTCTCCAAAATCGCCTCTATCCCAAAACTCATCACTAAATTCGTCGGTCAAGGTCACTTTTTCCTCTTCGCCATTTTTGCAAGCACAACCAAAGTTCTGGAAGAAATTTTTGATATAAACTCCGCATCCTGTTTCCCAAGCGCCGAACCGGCTATAACATAAACACTGCGCGCCTCGCGGTACCATTCCAGGGCTGTCAAGGTCGCCGCTAATCCGTTAGCCACTCACAGCAGGCAGCGCAGATTTCGAACGCGGCTAGCGCAAACCGCTTTAGCGGGCAGCCGTACGCGGGGGAGTAGAAGCTGCGGCCCCGCTATACTGGGAAGCTGTAAGCAGAGGAGGCGTTTCCCATGCCCGCTATAGCGGGCGTCAGTAATGAAAGGGTTATGGGCCCTAACAAGGTCCTGTAGGCATGAGTCCCATGTCTGATTCGTCGCCCTGAAAGGTCGAACTGTTACGACTTGTGGGGCGGAAGTAGGAACGCAGTTCTTAGCCAAGAAGGCAGGGTCCGTCAGCAGCTGAACTGATCCATCAGTCCTACGTTGGACAAGAGGGATCTACCAAAAAGGCATGGATTTCGCTAACCTGTGAGGCTGTGGCAAGTGCAAGGAGGAAACAGGTCTTCCTGGTAAGATCTCCCAAGCGTGCTAAAGGTAGAGGCTCAAATTTTTTAGAGCCGAGCCAGGTGAGTACCCAAGACAGGTCCCAGCGAGGAACCAAGGAGCGTGAGGCCGGGCGTTGCAGATCAAGACGGGACATCAGATCTGCCAAATCTTTGCAAGCTCCAGGATCTGGTCGTCCCAGGTGTCTGTACATGTCAGCCACCATCGCCAGGTATCCACGGATGGTGATGGGAGCCAAATTCTGCCTGAAGAAAAGCCACAGGAATAACTCGACCAACTGGGGAATAGTTAGGTTCGTGGGGAGAAAGTCGCTCCGTGATGCACCAGGACTGGAGCATGCGCCAATTTCCTCCGTAGACATTAAGAGTTGAGACCCTTCTGGCTGCAGAGATTGCCTCCACTGCAGCACCCGAAAAGCCTCTAGCTGCGTGGGCTTGCCGGACAATCTCCAAGCGTGTAGCATCAGTCGTTCTGGGCACGGGTGGAACAGGTGCTGCCTTGGCTGCTTGAGCATCGTACTCGGAGTGGGAAGTACCAGAGGTGGGTCCGTCGCGAGGGTCAAGAGATCGGTGGTCCAGCTCTTGGACCAGCTGAACGGGACGACTAGTATCAGTATCGTATTGTTGTCCCCGAGTTTCTGAATGATCTTTGGTACCACTGTGGGAGGAAATGCGTACGCCCGGAGTCCTTCCCACGAAATGGATAGCGCGTCTACGGCCCAGGCTAGTGGATCCGGAATGGGGGAGATGAACAGAGGAAGCTTGTTGTTCCATCTCGTGGCAAAAAGATCGATCATCGGAGTCTCGCAACGCGCGCAGAGTAGCTGGAAGATATCTGGCCAAAGAGACCACTCCGTGTGTAACATCTGACCCCGATGAGAGAGAGAGAGAGAGCGTCCGCTAGAACATTGAGGTGTCCCAGAATGTGCCGCGCCCGAAGGGTAATGTCCCGGTCCCTGCACCAGAGGAAGACTTGATACACAAGTATGCAGAGGGAGGGTGCTCGCGTTCCCCCTTGGTTCTGAAGGTAGGCTACGACTGTCGAGTTGTCGGAGAGCACAAGCACCTCGTTTTGCGCTAGTCAATCTTCCCAAGTGATGAGGGCTAGCCACACCGCTTACATCTCCAGCCAGTTGATATGCCTGCCTGTCTCTACTTCTGTCCAACTGCCTGAGGTCGTGGCAAACTGCGGTAACAGGTGAGCTCCCCAACCTGAGTTGCTCGCATCCGTGCAGATAGAAAGTTGAGGCGGAGGGGAGAAGAGCCAGCCAGGTACTGTCCGCCCAACGCTGCAGATGAGACTGTACTTACTCCGTCATCGGGACCAAGATCGCTAAATCGCCCAAGGAGGGGCGCCAGTGTAGGAGTAGGTGAAGCTGAATCGGTCGTGCATACAGTCTGCCTAGGGGAAGAAGTTCCGCTGCCGCGCTTAGCAGGCCTAACAGACGAAGCCAGGTCCTGGCTGGTAGAGCTTCCGCACGTATCGCTCCAAGCGAAGCTTCCATTACAGGCTAAATCCTTCCCACCGGCAGTCTTACACGATTGAGGTCGGTTAAAAATTCCATACCCAGATGGACAAACCGTCGAGACGGTACCAAATCGGACTTGCTTCTGTGGACAAGGAAACCCAGTTGATGGAGTAGGGCGAGTAGGACATATCTGTCGGTCTCCAAAACGCACGCCATCTGGTTCCGTAACAGCAAGTCGTCTAAGTAATTGGACGTCGGACTGGAAGCTGCTTGTCAGAACCTTGCCATCACGCCGTCCACAATCCTGGTGAAAACCCAAAGGCTGAGGTTCAGTTCGAAGGGTAGGGCCTGAAACTGGTAAACAATCCCTTGAAAGGTGAAGCGTAGGTAACGCCGCGATGCCGGATGAATGGGACATACATACATATATATATACATGCATGCCTGCGTGCATGCATGCATGCATACATACATACATACATACATACATGGATGGGAATGTGCAGATACGCGTCCGCAAGGTCGAGGCTCACTGCAAAGTCCTGAGGATGTTCCGCCGCTCTCAGAGCTTTGGCTGTCTCCATCTTGAAGTGCGGAGCCGCAATGAATTTGTTCAGAGCTGAAAGGTCGATGATCGGCCTCCATTCCCCACCTGGTTTCGGGACGAGGAAGAGACAACTGTAGAATGCCGGGGAATCTGAACGCAGAACCACCTCCGTGGCCTCCTTCTGTAACAGGGCCGCCACTTCACCCTGCAATGTTGTTGCTCTGTCTCGTTGTGTCGGTACTCGTGTCCAAAGGGGGGAGTGTCTCAGTGGGGGGAGGGGGGGGACTGGAAGGAGATCCTCACGCCCTCCGTAACTGTCGAGATGATCCAAGGGTCATCCGAAAACAGCTGTTTCCACGTTCCGCTGTAAAGAGTAAACCTCCCGCCGACCGGAGACCCAGCAGGTATCGGCAGGAGGACCGGGCTCAGGTCAGCGAGCCTGGCCGCACCATCGCTGCCGAGAGCCTCTGGACCAGGAAGTGGAGGGTGCAGGGAAGGCATGCGAACGCGTCGGAAGGGAAAAGGCTCTGCCTCGGGAAGGTCAGAAAGAGGGGGGTCTGACGAAGCGCAGGGCACGACCCACGGCTCTGCGGGCTGACTGAAAGCGTGTGGCGACAACTCTTGCTGGGGCCGGCCAAAGCTCCTTGGAGGTCTCCCGTATCGCCTGCCAAGTAGGTCCGAACAGCAGACTGCCCCCCAAGGGCGCCTGCCGCAGTTGTGACTTCACCGAAGCTGGTAGAGCAGGGCACCATTTCAGAAGCTCGTTCTGTTGCAACAGGTCGCATTTAGAGGCCGCCGCCATGGCATTGACCGAAGAATAGAAGGCCGCCCTGTTCGTTGCCACCAGCACTGAGTGGATCTCTCGTAAGAAAGCTAAAGCCTAAAGGTCCCAGGTGTTCTCCATCCTCCTGACCACCGACTGCGTCGCCATCTCCAGGAAACCGGTGCACGCCAGAGAATTCCGAACCAAGGAAGCCGCCTTATCGAGTCCTACCCACAGGGAATGCTGGGGAAGTCCTGCTTGAACGAAGGCATCCTTGTCCACCGCCGGGAGAGTACAGCCAAATGCCTGGGAGTGACCCACATACCACTGTTGACGGAAGGTAAGGTCGATCCCCTCCGGCCAACGTCTGTCCGAGAAAAAAACCTGATCCCCAAATCTGTCAGAGCGAAGATGTGCTGCAAACGCCTCTGCGAGATCCCGGAAACCTGCTGGGTGGGGTAGAGATTTGATGCGCTTGGCCTGCCGAGGAGTGTCGACCATCGCCGCAGCCTTCCTCTTCACAGGTGGAGACGGAGGGCAGTGTTACGGAGGCAGAAAAGCAGCGATGAGGCGAGTCGCTTCATCCAAAGCACGACGAGTAGAAGACATCGGCACCGTGTCCACTGAGATGTTGGAGATAGGAGAACGCTGTCCAGGTGAAGTTGGTGCGTCATCGTCATCAACTCCCAGCACTGACACCGAGTCCTCCGGATGAAGACAGAGAGCCTCCTCTTCATCTGCCTCTCGCCGTGAAACAGAAGCAGTAGTAGGTCCGAGCACAGACCGGAACGAAGTCTCCGCCGGACGTCTGTAATCACGGGCTGCGAAAAGTCGGTGAGAGCTGCTTCGGTCCCACCGGGAAGTCGTCTCTGTCCACTGGCTGTCACCCGAGTGGTCCTTCCACTGTTGTCGAACCTGCGCCTCCTGAGTAGAGCAACGGCTGCCCAACCGGTCCGAGGATCTGCTGCACCTAGCTGGAAACTCTGATGCCCGCTGCCGCGGCGAAGTCCGTTGGCGCGAGACGCTTGAACTAGTCCTCCGATCCGACGATGAAGAGCGAGAAGACGAAACGTCAACACGATTAAGGTCTCTGCCATGTGTAGACTCCACACACTGTGACCGTTCCTTCGATCGCGAAGATCGAACTCTTTGGTATGTCTGTGCTTCAGGGGTCCGCCGTCTATTAGGACTCTCAATACGACGGCTCATCAATCTGACCACACTGGTCCTCTCCCGAATGAGGTTATCATCGCCAGTGGATTGCCTGTGGCGCCACTCTCTATCTCGGGACCCCAAAATCTTACTCTGTGGCTTATCGAGTCGGCGTCTTGATATCCTGTCCCCCTCCAAGAGAGGTCCTGAAGGTGTGACCCTGTCCAGGCGCTGGTCCAACTCCGAAGGGGGGAGGGAGGGGGGTCCCCCGCTTCTGCTGCCTGGGTTCTCTGATTGCCAGGACCCAATGTAATCTCTGCGGGGGGACCGAGCTCTCAAAGGCCTTACTTGGAAATTATAGAGTGGCAAACCCCTAGCTGGCCTATTCCCTTTTCTGTTGGTCGAAAGGTGTAATTGAGCTGTGAGGGATGGCGAATCCCATCGGCTGCTATAAGGCTCAATCGTCCGCGCAGGACGAAGCAGCTCTGCACAAGGCACCAGTGGGGGCAGCAGGACCCTCTTTTGCGCCGACAAACACACGATGTCTGATATATCATTTCTCTGTTTAACATTCAAGGCTGCAGACGCACCCTTGCGTGCCGGCCTTTCTCTCCTGTAAAGGCCCAAAGTTGGGACCAACGCTCTTCCTTCCACGTAGTGCATAGCGCGCACGGTCGACTGGAGGAACAGCCTGAGCAGGGAAGACAAACATGCACATCACTAGGCCACTGGAATTCTCCACACAGGGTGCAGGTCCTCACCTGAGCACTGTAACATAAGACAGACAAAGGCCTGGCGAGCGCTCGGAGCCTCAATGAGGGTCCGAGATCCCGACCGGCAGCGTACATACAAATTCGGAAAAGCCGTCGCCCGTTCCAAACGCCAGCTGAGGCAGTAACCGAAGCTTTACCTGTCCATGTCTTGAACACAGAAACCACTCAACCCACACAAGCTCAGAATAATATCCTCTTTCTTTCTTTTTCTTGTTCCTTCCTTCAAGGACCCAGAATCACAAACATACGAGTTCACACAGTACAAGGTCGGAGCACAAGGTGCACACGACCGGCCTAACTGAGCTAAGCAAAGTCACTGGCGGGAAAGGGTGGGTACGCCACCGGAAATGGTAGTACGGGAGGCCACTCGGGGTATCGGGCTATGGCACCCCAGTGATTGCCTCCCCTAGGATGAGGGACACAGTAAGTTTTGGGGCTAAAAATTGATGAGTTAAGCGAAGGTTCCAATTAGTAATGTCATCTGTAATGATTTTGAGAAAATAAACACATCATGTGTGCTGGTCTATGATGCTGGAACCGTAAAACCTCGAGTTGAGTTTCAGAATCACAGGCCATCACACATTTCTTTCAACAGTCACAACCTTCATTTTTGTTTCAAGCACACAGGCCAAAGCTCAGTAACTTGTCATGAGGTAAATAAATGAGACTAAAGACAGGCATTGCAACCGATACAGGGCTGCTATCAAGCGATCAAGATAAGGACAGTCTGTGCAACCTGCTCACACCACAGTACTTTTCTGTGCTCATCTCATATGAAGAGAGCCACATACAGAAATGCAGCTTTTAACACATATCTGTAGGTGGCACGTCTCAACATGTGTTAAACCATTTAGCCCCAATACCCTACAGCCAGAGACAGATTGACCATAATTCATGGGTAGTGCCAGATGAGCTTGGTGCCTGAAGGCACCAAGCTCATCTGGCACTACTCTTGAATTATCATGGTCGATCCATCTACTGCTACAGGTACAGTCCTGAAGTAGCACCTCCAAAATTTGGGAAATGAGGTCTTGGGGTTAAAATGGTCAACATGGATAATTTCCTGTCAACCATGGCGATCTCTGCCAGCAAGACTAAAATATTTATCTTAAGGCTTTGTTTCCTCAAAACACATTACCGAGGACATGACTGTCTGGAAATAGTCTACTTGCTTACCAATTTTAGCCTAAGACCCAAAGGGTCCCCCCAGGAGGCTCTCGGGGATCCCTAACAGGGACGAGAGTAGCCTCCCCTGCCCATCCGGTCACGTGCCCGGTGGTGTCTCCTTTAGCCAGTTGTCTACTTCGCTGTTAGCGTTCGCACGCGTTTTCTGAGCCTCTGACCCTGCGTAAGCTGTGTACGGTTCGACCGTCCTTACCGGCCTGTCTTCGCCTAGACACTCGTCTCTGCTTCTGGCGTCGCCTCCTTCTCTGCTAGCCCTCGTCTGTGCCTCGTGCTGTTAGCTGGGCCTGGGGCCTTCTTCTGCTTCTCGGCTTCCATCGCTCACGGTGGTTTGTGCTTCGGCGCTCCGCCATGGAAAGGTAACGTCTCGGCCGCCGCCTACGTCTCGCCCGGCTGGGCCGGACGTCGGTCTCGTCTCGAACTTTTTGGTTCTCTCTCGCGTTTCGTCGTGAGCTTCACTCGTTTACCTGGTTCGGAAGTTATGTAGGCGGGTTAGTTCCCGCCGCCGGTCGCCTTTCATCTTTGGGTTTGTGTTGCAGTCATCAAGTGCGCACCTGTCCCCGTTGCGGCGACTTTCAGTGGCCTAGTGACCGGCATGAAGTCTGTCTTCCGTGTTCTGGCTGCTCCTCGGACCTCGCCTGCGCTGTCTGCTCTTCGTGGCCGGAGGTTCGTTGGTCGGAGCTTTGGAGGTTCTACCGGCGCGAGCGACCTGTCACAGCACGCCGGGACCCAGTCAAGCTCCCCTCCTCGGAAGTGGAGAAACGCACGCCTCGTCTGCCTGGTAAGACTATTCCTGCTACGGTGTCCGCACCGCCCTTGCCCGCTGACTCCTCCGGCGAGTCGCCAAGCCGGCATTGTGCCCCCCTCCTTGAGCCCCGGGCACCGCGACTGTTGTCGCCTGTTAGTAGACGCGTGGGCCTTGTGGCCCCCCCTAAGCCCGCTGACTCCTCCAGCGAGTCGCCAAGCCGGCTCCGTGCCCCCCTCCTTGAGCCCCGGGCACCGCGACTTTTGTCGCTCGTCGATACACGCGTCGGCCTTTCGGCCTCTCCATCTAGTTGTGCCCCCCTCCTTGAGCCCAGGGCACCGTGACCCTTGTCACCTGTTACTAGACGTGTTGGCCTTATGGCCCCCCCCCTCCTAAGCCCGCTGACTCCTCCGGCGAGTTGCCTAGCCGGCTACGTGCCCCCCTCCATGAGCCCCGGGCACCGCGACCGTCGTCGCCTTCTACCCTTCACCGTGGCCTTTCGGCCCCAGCTGCTAGTCCGCAACGTGCCCCCCTCCTTGAGCCCCGGGCACCGCGACAGTTGTCACCTTTTCCTCCTCCTCGGGACAGAAGAGACCGTCCCCGTTCTTCCAGGCGCCATGAGGTCGACCGTCGGCTTAGCCCTCGTCGCGTGGATAGGAGACGTAGCCCCCGGCATTCGTCGTCCTCTCGCTCGACTTCCTCTTATGCCTCCCGTCGGCGCAGCCGTTCTCCGCAACGCTGTTCCTCTCGGCGCCCCTCACCACACTCCTCTCGTAGGAGTCGTAGAGACGACAGGACTCCGCCTCGTTCTCGGCGCAGTAGTTCTCATCGGGATCGACGCTCTCATCGTTCCCGACGCCCTTCTCCTCTTACTTCCCCGCGCCGGCGTCAGCGTAGCCCCTCGGCTCCTCCTCCACCGCCTGCGCGCGTCGGTTTACCTACTGTGCTTCGGTCTTCCCCGCCGCCATCGCCTGCCATCGATGGAGAGACCTTAAGCCTGCTGCTGGAGGACTCCGTCGGCCTTGCTTGGGTCCGGCAGCCGTTCGCCCTCTCAGGCGTCTCCAGCTACCCTGTCCACTCCTGGTGGCGACACTCTCCGAGCCTTGGACGACGCCGCCCGTCTCATCGCGGCGTGCCTTCCCGCGGATTCCTGCCCACCTTCCCCACCGCTGAAGAGGAAAGCGGCCGCCTTTGTGGACGCTGCTTGGCAGGTTAAGAAATTCAAGTCGCTTCCCCAGCCGCCTGCCTTCTGCGACCTAACGGACGCCCTGTCTGCGCACCTCCAGCGAGATTCCGCTTCCGACTCGGACTTCTTCTCTGACCGCCGCTGGCCTTCCGGTGTCGACATCGCCTTTCGGCAGTCCTGGTACGCCGGCCACTCGCAATCCTTCTCGTGCTCACTGCCTCCGGTGGATCCGCCTGCGCTGGTGCTCGCCGGCGGCTCTTCCCAGCTCAACCGTGTCCTGCCTCGCGGCCTGGAACGTACCGCCTCACTCGTCCGAAACGCCCTCGCTTGTTCGGGTTTTTTGGAGCTCCTCACACAAGCCTTCATTAGCCGTATCGAGGCAGCCTGGCTTCCCTCCGCTCCGCCCTTGCTGTCGGATCTTCACACCTTGGCTGTTGCAGCCAACCGAGCGGCCTACCATTCGTCTGTCAACGCCATGGCAGCGGCCGCCAACTGTGACTTGATGCGGCGTGATGTGGTGCTCCAGTCCTGCCCGGGTCTTCCCCGTGATGTGAAATCCCAGCTACGCCGGGCCCCGGTCGGCGCTCCGCTCCTCTTCGGCCCTTCCTGGCAGTCCCTGAAGGAAGCTAACAAGGACCGTTGGCCCAGCGCCCCCTCGTCTCGCTTTCCGCCAACCCGCAAGGCCTCGGGTCGCGCCCTGCGGTTCGTCAGACCCTCCGTGACGGCCCCTGCCTCCGCCTCGGCCTCCCGTCCTCTCTCCTCTTCCCATGCGCCCGGTCCTGGCCGCGCCCGTCCTGCCCGTCCTGCCGTCCCGGCCTGGCCCAAGCCCACCCGCCGCCCTGGGCGTGGGAGGGCCCCCTGACTTCTGCTCGCCTCCGCCCCCGCCGACCGATTCGGGGACGCCTGTCGGCGGGAGGCTCGCCCTGCACGGAGACGTCTGGCGCTCCCTGTTTCCGGACGACCCTTGGATCCTCTCCATTGTCTCAGACGGTCTTCTCATCTCCTTTCGTTCCCCGCCCCCGCTTCGGCGCTCCCCCCTGTGGACCGAGATTCCGTCAGATCCGCCCAAGGCCGATGCCCTTCGCGGAGAAGTTGCTGCTCTTCTCCAGAAAGCCGCTACGGAGGTCGTCTCCTGCCACGACTCCCCAGCCTTCTACAGCCGACTATTCGTAGTCCCCAAGCCTGGAGGCAAGTGGAGGCCGATCATTGATCTCTCCGCCCTGAATCGGTTCATCGCCGCCCTGTCCTTCCGGATGGAGACAGCCAGGTCCCTCCGTGCTGCCGTCCAGCCCATGGACTTTGCCGTCAGCCTGGACCTGTCCGATGCCTACCTGCACGTCCCAATCCATCCTGCCTCCCGCCGGTACCTCCGCTTTGCCATCGACGGGACTGTTTTCCAGTTTCGGGCCCTCCCCTTCGGTCTCAACCTCAGCCCGTGGGTGTTCACGCGGATCATGAACGCCGTGGTAGCCAGAGCCCGTCGTTCTTCTTCCAGCCCAATCTCCAACTACTTGGACGACCTTCTTCTGCGGAACCAGTCGGTGACCTCTCTTCTCCTGGACAGGGATGCGCTTCTACTCCTGTTATCTCGCCTCGGCTTCCTGGTCAACGCCGGCAAGTCCGACCTCACTCCCTCTCGCCACTTCGTGCACCTGGGGATGGAGTTTGTGACCGACCGCAACCTAGTGCGTCTTCCCGAGCCGCGGATCCAGAAACTCGCCGATCTCGCCCATCTGGTAGCTCAGCAAGCGGCTGTCCCCGCCAGGGTGTGGCTCCAGCTCCTCGGCCTGATGAGTGCTGCGGCAGATCTCCTTCCCCTCGGTCATCTGTACTCTCGTCCTCTTCAATTGCATCTTCTCCTCCACTGAAGACCGTCCTCCGGCGACCTCTCCACCCTGGTGCCGATACATCCTATGCTGCGGCCCCATCTGCTTCGCTGGACGGACGTTGCTTGGCTCGGCTCCGGGATTCCCCTGACCTCACCACTGCCCCGTCTCTCTCTCTGCGTCGATGCCAGTCTCGCCGGGTGGGGCGCTCACCTTCTCCCGAGTTTTCGCTATGCGGCCGGCCGCTGGAACGAGGACCTGGCTTCGCGGCACATCAACTGGCTGGAGCTGAATGCGGTTTGGCAGGCCCTCCGCGCTTGGGAACCCGATCTTCGGACGCAGGACCTCCTTGTCCTCTCCGACAACTCCACGGTCGTCGCTTACATACAGAAGCAGGGAGGGACCCGCTCGCCCGACCTCTGCATCCTTCTCTACCGACTCCTTCGCTGGTGCGAGGACCGCGGCATCTCCCTACGAGCCCGTCACATTCCAGGTCACCTGAACGTTTTGGCGGACTCCCTCTCTCGGCGGGGCCAGCTTCTTCACACAGAATGGACCCTGCGCCAGGACATCTTTCGCCTGATCTGTGAGCGTTGGGAGACTCCCCTTGTCGACCTCTTCGCCACCAGGTGGAACCACCAGCTTCCCCTCTTCGTCTCCCCGATTCCCGACCCGCTGGCCTGGGTGGTCGATGCGCTCTCGATCTCTTGGGACGGACTAGTTGCCTACGCCTACCCTCCGACGGTCCTGGTCCCCAAAGTCCTGCTCAAGCTCCGGGGGTGCAACGCAGTCCTTCTCCTGGTGGCCCCGTTCTCCTGGGACAGATCTTGGACCACCGACCTGCTCAGTCTCGCCACGGATCCACCCCTTCCACTTCCCACCCCTCGCACGATGCTCAAGCAGCCCCGCCAGCCGCTCTTCCACCCCTGCCCCGAGCGCCTTCTCCTACACGCCTGGCGATTGTGCGGCACGCCCTCTCCGCTAGAGGCTTCTCGAGTGCGGCAGTGGACGCTATCGCTTCAGCCCGCAGACCTTCCACCAGACGTGTCTACGAGGGAAAGTGGCGAGTGCTTCGTGCCTGGTGCTCTGACCGTCGTCTCTCCCCCGTCGATCTGACGACCCCTCAGCTCGCGGACTTCTTCCTTTGGCTCTTCCATGACCAAGGTTTGGCTCCCATCACGATCCGTGGCTATCTCTCCATGATTGCCGACACCTACCGTCACCTCGGCCGTCCCGACCCTGGTGCCTGCAAAGACCTGGCCGACCTTATGGCACATTTCGGCTTGCAGCGTCCGGTTTCCCGCTCCCTCGTTCCACGCTGGGACCTACCCTGGGTCCTCACCTGGCTGAATTCGGACCGTTTTGAACCGCTCCATCTGGCCAGCTTCGCGGACGCGACTCGGAAGACCTGCTTCCTGGTGGCCCTCGCCACGGCAGCCCGCGTCAGCGTGCTCCACGCGCTCTTGTCTCGCCCTTCCTGCCTGCAGTTCCAGGTGGATGGCTCCGTTCAGCTTCTCCCGGATCCGTCCTTTCTCGCTAAGACTAGATCTCCCTTGACGGCGCCTCAGGTCATCGCTATTCGCCCGCTTAAGGGGCCCGACCTTCCTCGGGAGACTCGGCAGCAAGATCCGGTGCGTGCACTCCGTATCTACCTGCGTCGCTCCAAGTCCGTACAGAGGGGACGGACTCGTCTCTTTTCGCTTCTGACCGCCGGCAGAACTGACATCTCTGCCCAAACGATCTCCTCCTGGCTCCGCTGGGTAATACGGTCCGCCTATTGCGACCTCTCCCCACAGGGAGCCGAGGCCCTCAGGATATGCGCCCATGAAGTTCGCGCTATGGCCGCAAGTCTCGCCTTTGACCGCAACTGCGCGGTTAAGGACATTGTGGCTGCAGTGGGATGGCGGGCCGAAACCACCTTTGCCCGCTTCTACCTCCGCGACCTGATGGTCCAGCGCGACAACCTCTCTCTGGTGGGCGACATCTCTGCGGCACAGCCCCTGGCGCCTTAGGTATGCACTTCGCTAAAATTGTAGGGAGTGTGTGATCAAGAGTGACGGGCCGTCCTCGTCCCTAATGAGGTTTCAGAAAGGGATTCTGCGGCACCCTCCTCCTTTTTGGCATTCTTCCAGACAGTCATGTCATCGGTAATGTGTTTTGAGGAAACAAATTAATTTTTCTCTAAAATGTATTTTTTCGAAAAATACTTACCGATGACATGACTCGGAGGTCCCTCCCTCCTCCCCGCTTGCCGCTGGTAACTCCGTAGACAACTGGCTAAAGGAGACACCACCGGGCACGTGACCGGATGGGCAGGGGAGGCTACTCTCGTCCCTGTTAGGGATCCCCGAGAGCCTCCTGGGGGGACCCTTTGGGTCTTAGGCTAAAATTGGTAAGCAAGTAGACTATTTCCAGACAGTCATGTCATTGGTAAGTATTTTTCAAAAAAATACATTTTAGAGAAAAATTAATGTTTTTATCTTCTTTGAAGAGAAGTATTCACCATACCTGCACCATGATGTTGTCACTGTTGACTGCCTCCTGGGCCTCATTCACCCAGCGTTTCACCACCTCCTGGCTGCTCTTACTGAGGTGCTGTGCGCACAAACCAACAATGCCACAATTTTAATTACACATACTCTTAAAAGCATCGACACAACAGTCATATGCTGCACACACACCCCCCCCCCCCCCCCAAATTAATCTGAACAACAACAGGTATTTAAATTAAACTGACCATGGACCACCACCCCCTCCCACCCCCAACAATTTGAATCTAAGGATGCAAATGGGCTTTCTTGATAGCAGGATGTAGAGATTATCATGAGCCCCTGCAGTATGCAGGGGTCATGAAAGTCTATGCAACATAACTGAACAGACAAGTTGAGAAACTGAGCATGGAAAAACACAGAAACTCACATATATGTGCACACACACACAGAAATATATATATATATGCAAGCCAAATCAGCCTACTGATTTAAGAGACTTTAAGAGAATACTGTTAGGGAAAAAATACCACAAAAGATCCATGACAATTATGGACTGAAAATTTTGAGTTTCACCTGCATCATCATTAACTCCTGAGGATGAAATTATCACATTTTGGTATATCCTCTGAGGTCTATATCACAGTTCTGGAGACAGATCAACCATGATATTCCAACCCTGGTGTCAGAATAGCTTGGCGCCTAAAGCCACCAAGCTATTCTGAAATCAACCTTGAAGTATCATGCTTGATCCACATCCTGTCGTAGTCTTTCAGGGCTTTATGGGTTAAGAGATCCATGACTACACTTAAACCATATCATACTGAGGCTAAAAGCTTCAAATTTGTACACTGCCATATATATGCAAGCTATATTATAGTACGTACGAAAAAGGATATAGACCAATGGCTTTAGTTCAAGGGTGGTGCCAGAATAGCTTGGCGCCTAGAGTAGATGCACCAAGCTATTCTGGCACTACCCTTGAACTATTTTATCAAACTTATTTCACACACTGGTGTATTCCGAATGATAAGGGTTAAGACACCTACAGCTGACCCATGTGCTGCTGAAAAAAATCTGAATATCAACCAACTGCAAGAGGTATAAATCCTCATGAGCCCCTACAGTTGCAGGGGTTCATGAAAATCTATGTCTCTTGCTGAAACCACTTTGTGTCCATGCTTCTTTGAAGGTTGGGGACCTTTGATATTGAATTTACAAGAATTCAAAGAACACACTCCAGTCAAGGGATTAAACCTGAAACCTTATGGACTGTAAAAAAAAGGACAACATAATCTTGACTATTCTACATAAAGAGATTCCACTCACCAAGGAAGAGACAAGTGCTGCGCTAGAAACACCTGGTACTTTGTCCACAATGGCCTGCTTCATGTAGCGTTCAATGCTCTGCAGCATACTGGTCTGAAAACAGCAGAAAACACCACCACTTCATCATCCTGAATAACACCACCACTGGATTTGAAGCAACTTTTAACCCCACATGCATGCAACCACTGCTACTGTATACAGTACCAGTAGCCACATGCAGAAGGGGGTTAATATTATTTTAACTTAACCCCCCTTGTAAATGACTGAGTCCTATACAATGAACTTCAGATACTGCATAACTAAATGGCAAGGAGCTAACACTTTTCTGCTGTTCTTTTGTGTGTGCACACATGAATTTGTGTGCATTTGTGTGACATGCTGTAATGTGTTCACAGGCACTTGCAGAAATAGTGAAATACAGTCAAGTCGGCTGAAACATACAAAACCTCACACGTGTACACATATGAAGTTCCGTATGTTTCAGTTGACTTGACTGTAATGTTTCTTTCTTCATATATTCATATACCAAAACAATTTTCTAATGCATGCATAGGGCAATAAGTGTATCTTGATCGTGATATACGTCAAAAGCTCATCACATGCAAAGTGATTTACAAAGACAATGTGCCCAGCTAAAAAGCCTTTTTACCTCATCACAAACCAGATAGGTCAGGCTATTGCTGGTAGAATAGTACACATACCAAGGGGAATTACTCAACGCTGGACATAATAACGGTTAGATCCCCTGCCCCCTCCTATCAGGCACCCAATCACCAGCCCACAGAAATATATGCAGATAAAAAACATGATGATCTTATACATAGCTCAAAAGAGATGTATATGATCATCTTGTTCTTTACCTGCGCATTTCTGCGCACATGTGTACTTCTTATAACCAACTTTAACTTAGTTTAAGTCTGAAATTGTCATATGGGAAGTTGATGTATAATTTCACTGAGTTGATTAATATCAGACTTTACATTTAAACTACAGCAAACAAGAGGGTCATATATTTACATATGTTTATAACCCATTTATCCCCTCTGGCGCATTTTCATATTTCAGAGATGTTACATAACTACATGGAGATGGACTGACCATGATAATTCAAGGGTAGTTGCCAGATTAGCTTGGCGACTTCAGGTGCCAAGCTAATCTGGCACTACCTTTGAATTATCATGGTCAAACCAACTCTTGCTGTAGGACATCAGGTCTAAATGGGTTAATCAAATAACTTACATCTGTGATGGAGCACAGAGCACGGATGGCAGGTCCACGGAACTGGTCTTCCTTTCCTGTCATGTCCTTCATCAAACTGTAAAAAAATATCAATGAGCAAGTTTGGTGGTACTGAATTTATTTAACCCATAAAATACTGAGTCTAAAAGCTTCAAATTTGTACACTGCCATCTGCAAGCTACATTATAGTACTTACGGATAAGGATATAGACCAATGGCGTTAGTTCAAGGGTGGTGCCAGAATAGATTTTTATTCCGGCACTACCCTTGAACTATTTTAGTCAAACTTATTTCACAAACTGTGTATTCCGAATGATAAGGGTTAAATCAAATCAGACACTTGTACAGCAGAACCCGTGTTGAGCGACCACTCTTATGAGAGATCACCCACTGTGGCTACAGCCACCTAAATGTTGGTCTTTAAATAGCAAGAGACACTTTTCCCTCTAAACGACACCTGTCTTTTAAGACAACCTTTTTCTTGCAAAATGTATTTTTTCTTAAAATAATTTTTTTTCGAAAAATACTTACCGATGGTATTACTGATAGGAAGGTATACTTAGCCTGTCAATTTCAGCCTCCAAAATTGTTGTGTGTTGCTACACAACCAGAGACGTAGTTCTAGCTAGCAGCTACCCCATCCCATGAGTGGCCTCCCTTCCTCCGGATAGCCTCCCTTCCCGATCTCGCGAGAGGACGTTATTTCCAAGTTCTATCTTAACAGACGGCAAGCGGGGAAGGTGGGAGGGAAATCTGAGTAATACCATCGGTAAGTATTTTTCGAAAAAATTTATTTTAAGAAAAAATACATTTGTTTCATCAAAAACTTTACCAATGGTATTACTGATAGGAAGAATGGCCAAGAGTAGGAGGGTGCCGTGACAAATGCTCAGCCGTGGGGTAACTGCTTAGCTAGGTCCCATTCAAGCGCACACTCCTGACAATTTCAGTTAAGAATTACCTATGGCGCATCCAGCGCCGGGAGGGAGTGTTGCGCCACAGCGATGTCCCCCACTAGTCTCAGGTTTTGCCTATGGCCGGAGAGGTCACGGAAATAAAAGCGGGCGAAAGTAGATTCGGCCCTCCAGCCCACCGCCGCCACAATGTCCCGCACGGCGCAGTTGCGGTCGAACGCTACGCTCGTGGAGACAGCCCGGACTTCGTGTGCTCGAATCCTCAACCTCTTCGCTCACTCTGTCGAGAGGTCTTCGTATGCGATCGTATGATTCCGCGCAGCCAAGCGGAAATCGTCTGAGCCGAAATATCATTTTTGCCCGGAGCTAAGGGCAGGAAGAGACGTAAACGACCTCACCGTATAGGTTTAGACCGGCGGAGGTAAATTTTTAACGCCCTGACCGGATCTTGTTGGCGCACGTCCGGGAGCATATTTGGGCTCCGCAATGGACGAATAGTGATTGGTTGAGGTGGGGCGGAAGGGAGCCTATTCTTGGCCAAAAAGGAAGGACTAGTGAGGAGTTGGACAGAGCCGTCGGCCTGAAGTTGTAGGCAAGACGGGTGTATTGAGAAAGAGTGGAGTTCACTCACACGAGAGGCAGTGGCCAGAGCCAGTAAGAAGCACGTTTTTCGAGTCAAGTCAGAGAACCTCGCCAATTGCAGGGGTTCAAAACGGGCAGTGTTCAGCCATGTTAAGACCCACGCGAGGTCCCAGCGAGTAGGAGGGAGCGTGTGACAGGTCGCAGGAGGTCAAAATGAGCCATAAGATCGTCAAGATCTTTGCATGAACCAGGATCGGGTAGTCCCAAATGGCGGTATGTATCTGCCACCATAGATAGATATCCCCGAATAGTAATGGGCGCTAGAGACTGATCCAGAAAGAGCCACAGAAAGAATTCAGCCATTTGAGGCATAGTCAAAGCCGTGGAGGAAAGTCGTCTAGTACCACACCAAGCGTGCAGGACTCTCCATTTTCCCTCATAAACCTTCAGGGTTGAAGGGCGTCGTGCTGAAGCAATAGCCGCCACCGCTGCATCCGAGAAACCTCGCGCTGTGAGGGCACGCCGCACAACCTCCAGGCGTGTAAGAGGAGGTTCTCCGGGCAAGGGTGAAAGAGGTCTCGTCGGGGTTGCGTCAGCATTGTTCACGGCGTTGGTAGCCGGAGTGGGGGATCTGTGGCGAGACTCAGAAGATCCGTTGTCCAGTTCTTGGTCCAAGAAAACGGGGCTACCAAGAACAGCAACATGTTGCAGCCGCAAAGTTTGAGGAGAATCTTGGGGATCAGGATCGAGGGAGGGTATGCGTAGGCCAGGAGACCCTCCCAAGGAATGGCAACAGCGTCTACCGCCCACGCCAGCGGGTCTGGAAAGGGAGAGACAAAGAGGGGAAGTTGTGTATTCCACCGTGTCGCGAACAGGTCGATCATGGGTGCCTCCCAGTGGATACAAATCATGCGAAAAATGTCGGGACGGAGAGTCCACTCTGTATGGAGAATTTGATCCAGACGGGACAGAGAATCCGCCAACACATTGAGTCATCCCGGAATGTGACGCGCCCGTAATATGATGTCTCGATCTCTGCACCACACAAGAAGGTGAAACAGAAGGATGCACAGGGAAGGAGAGCGCGTTCCGCCCTGCTTCTGAATGTAAGCCACGACTGTCGAGTTGTCTGAGAGGACCAAGACCTCCTGGTAAGACACGTGCGTCTCCCAAGCGATGAGAGCGAGCCAAACTGCTTTCAACTCCAGCCAGTTGATGTGTTTTCCCACCATCTCCATTGGCCACAGGCCCGATGTCTCCTGAAATTCCGGGAGAAGGAGCGCTCCCCAGCCAGAGAGACTGGCATCTGTGCAGATCGACAGGTAGGGCATTGGTGATGATAGGGGAACCCCGGAGGCTAACCAGAGAGGGTCTGTCCACCGGAGGAGAAAGGGCCGGACCAATGGAGACACTGGAACACGGGCTTCTAAATCCCCTGAAGACGGTCGCCAGAGGAGAAGGAGATGTAATTGAATCGTACGTGTGTAGAGCCGACCTAGGGGAAGTAAATCCGCTGCAGCGCTCATGAGGCCTAACAACTGTAACCACGTCCGTGCAAAAGCATCCATGGCACGATACATCTTAAGTGCTAGATTCGCTAACTTCTCGATCCGAGTCTGAGGGAGGCAAACCTGGTTGAGATCCGTTTGAAACTCCATGCCCAGATGAATGAAACTGCGGGAAGGTAATACAGTGGAGTCCAGTTAACACGAACTCGCTTAACACGAATTTCCGGTTAACACGAACCGCTTTTGCATTCCCGGCTGACGGCCTTCTTATTATGTATTAAAATTTCACTGATAACACGAAATGCTTAACACGAAATTTCGCTTAACACGAAGCTGTTTTCGGTTCCCGACCAGAGCAATTTCACTATTATTCACCTGTTTAACACGAACACACATTCCAGTCTCAAACACCGAAAACCGATTCATGAAAGGGGCACTGCACGTGTCGCTCTCGTGCTGTAGTACACACGACACATGAACGAACTCTAGCCTGTGATTGGCTGAATAGTCGTTGTAATCCGTCTTCTCATTGGCTAGTGTTTCTGAACTGAATTCATGCATCATTCGTGTACCAACACTCCCTCAATTCAGTTAACTACCGATCACGGCTACCCCCAAGGTAAAACAGAAGTCGACTACGCTTGAAGTGAAAAAACAAGATTAATGAGATCCACAATTGTCTCTCTACACGGGCTGTCAATAACGCAAGACCGACTTCGATCATGGCCCGTTTTTTAAATGACTTTGACTGTGTTGCTTTTACCGATGCCAGATGCCCATGTTGCTTTTACTTTACTATGGATTTTACCTGATGGATTTTACATTAACTACGTGAGCTGTACACATATCCTTGTGTTTTCCTAGCGAGCTGAACGTAATGTAAGCATATATAGTACAATAATGTGCACTTTTAACCTCGTACTCATTCATGCACGCATCTCTTACACACTTTTTCCTTGCCAGGAGGGCCGTGATCAATTCTGAGGCCATATTGGTTAACACGAAATACGGTTAACACGAAGTGATTTTCCGTGTCCCCAGAAATTTGTGTTAAGCGGACTCCACTGTAGATCCGACTTGCCGAAGTTGACCAGGAACCCAAGACTGTGAAGAAGGCATAGGAGAGCGTCTCTGTCGGTGGACAGGCGGGACGTGGCCTGATTGCGGAGTAGCAGATCGTCGAGGTAGTGCGAGGTCGGACTGAGAAAAGAACGCCGGGCGTGTGCGACCACTGCATCCATGATCCTGGTGAAGACCCAGGGGCTGATGTTCAGACCAAATGGTGTGGCCCGGAACTGATAAACCACTCCCCGGAAGGCGAAGCGTAGGTAACGGCGAGCCGAAGGATGCATAAGCACATGGAGGTATGCATCGGCCAGATCGAGACTGACAGCGAAATCCATGGGCCTGACCGCGGTCCGGAGAGCTTTCGTAGTTTCCATCTGGAAGGATGGAGCGGCCAGAAACTTGTTCAGCGTGGAGAGATCGATCACCGAACGCCAAGAGCCGTCCGATTTGGGAACGACGAAGAGACGACGGTAGAAAGCCAGAGAGTCGTGACGGAGGACCACTTCTGTGGCGGATTTTTGAAGTAAAGCTGTCACCTCCGCCTGTAAAGCAGCAGCTTTTACCGGATCGTTCGGTACCCGAGTCCAAATTGATGAGCGCCGCAGAGGTGGATGGCGTTGAAAAGTGAGTCAGAGTCCTGCCGTAACAGTAGAGAGAATCCAAGGATCGCGCGGGAACAGTCAGCGCCACGTCGCGCTGTGTTGGGATAGCCGCCCGCCGACTGGAGATCCGAGCGAATTCGGCAGGGGCATGGACGGAAGAGAGTCAGCGGGCCCTCCCCCGGCCGGGCCGTCGGCCCCGACCAGGCCAAGAGGAGTTTGGGGAGGGTAGGGGGAGGGGGTGGGAGCAGCCAAACGATTTGGGGCGGGAAGCGCCGAAAGGCATACTGGGGGCTGGACGAGGAGCGTGTCTGTAGGACCGCAGGGCGCGACCCATGGCCTTGCGGGACGAACGAAAGCGCGAGAAAGGGCGAGACGTAGGCCAGATATCCTTGTGTGACTCCTTCACAGCCTGCCAGGTGGAGCCGAAAAGGAAAGGACCCCCAATGGGAGCCTGGCATAGTTTTGATTTAACAGGATCAGGCAATCCCACACAAGCGTCGAGCACAGCATCTCGGCGAATTAAATCACAGTTGATGGCAGCAGCCATTGCATTGGTCGAGGCGTGGTAAGAAGCCCAGTTGGCCACCACAGCCAAAGAATGGATCTCACGAAGAGGAGCGGTGGAACTAGGGTCCCAATTATCTTCCAGGGCCCGAGCAATTGCCTGTGTTGCGAGGTCTAGGAAGCCGGAGCATGCCAGGGTGTTGCAAATTAGAACAGCAGTCTTATCAACACCTCAAGGAACTCGAGAAAAGGCGGTACGGCGTCCACCCGCCTGAAATTCCGCATCAGTGTCCAGCGATGGCAAAGGACATGAAAACGCCTGAGAGTGGCCTGCATACCAGCTCTGGCGAAAACGGATATCGATGCCCGTCGGCCACTTGGCATCAGAAAAGAAAACCGGCTCCTTAGACGTGGCAAGAGGTAACTGGGCCGAAAATGCGTCTGAGAGATCGTGGAAACCCGGCGGTTGTGGGAGAGATTTAATCCGCTTGGTAGGAAGGAGAGCATCTACAGAAGCCGAAGCTTTACGCTTGAGTGGAGGAGCGGAAGGACAAATATCCGTAGGAAGGAAATGGTGAAAAAGGTCCGATGCCGCCTCAATCGACCGCCTGGTCTCGATATTTGGAGCGACGCGGGAGGAAGAGTCCGAATCATCGCAAGTAGAGTCCGCTGAGAGGGAAAGCAGAGACGCAGGATGGTCACCAGAGACTCCCAAATTGGAGGTCGAATCGTCCAGGTGGAGACTGAGTACGTCGACGTCAATAGCCTTCGGGACCAGTTGAGAAGAACGCTGAAGATCCCGTGAGGAAGGTGAATGCAGTAGACTCGAGAGACGAGAGCGGCGCCGATAGGACTGTTCGCCTGAACAATGTACGTGCGGTGAAAGTCCACTAGACGGGGTGCTAGGGGGGGACCGTAAGGTCCGCCACACCGAGGGAAGGGTCAGAAAGAAAAGAGCGATGGTGATGCTTAGACGGATGTTTGAGAAAATCTGAACGGTGTTTGCGCGGTGACCGGCTACCCGCCGGGGCGCTATGGGACACCGCAGGTCTCGCCGCGCTGAGCAAAGGATCAGGAAGTGACTCGCAATGGCGACGCTGAAACGGATAAGTTTCTATGCGCGGTGACCGGCTACGAACCAGGGCGCTGCGCGGAAACCGGTTACAAACCGGGACGCTAGGTAACACCGTGGACATCACCGCGACATACAAAGTGTCACGCAGGGACGAACTATGGCGACGCTTAGGTGGAAAATGGTTTGAACGGTGTGTGCGCGGAGACCAGCTACGAGCCAGGGTGCTGCGCGGTGACCGGTTACAAACCAGGGCGCTAGGGGACACCGGGAGCCTCGCCGCGCCGCGCGGTGTAAAGTGTCAGGAAGTGACGAACGATAGCGACGCGTATGTGGAACGGTATCTGAACGGTGTATGCGCAGTGACCGGTGAATAGCCGGGGCGCTGCGCGGTGACCGGGTACGAACCGGAACGCTAGTAAACACCTATGGCCTCGCCACGCCGTGCACAGAGTCATGACGTGACAATCCATGGCGATGCTTAGGCGAAAAGGTGGAGGTGAGCAAGGCCACATCAGATTGATCGTTAACCGGGCTGGAGGTAATCGTATACCGGTGTCCCGTCCCCCGAGTTAGAGCGGTACTTCGCCACAAGTGACCCGTCTTCGTAGAGCGGGTGCCAGGGACTGATAGTAAACGGAGTTCCGGAGAGCGAGAACGCATATGAGAGGAAACAAACTTACCTCCCTCAGCAGAAGGGACAGCGTCTGTAACCTTGTCCATCAAGTTAGAAGTAGATACCTGTAAGGGTACTCGAACTGGGACGTGGGAGTGAAGGGTGAGGGAGCGAACGGAGTCCGGGGACTGAGAGCAACTGGAAAACTCATCAACTGCGGCCGAATTGGGAGGGGCTGGTGGGACTGGAGCCGTAGAAAAAGGAATGGGGCGCTTGCGCTGGTAAAAGCTCCACATTTGAGTCCAACGGTCTTCCTCCCAAGCCGCGCAAGTAGGGCAGGTTTTATCCGATGCGCAGCCCGAGCACGGAAGGCAGCGCAAATGTGAATCAGTCGGCCACTGGAATTTGCCGCAGGAGGTGCACGTTCTTAGTTGACTACTGCAACAAGTCATGCAAACAGGGGATAACCGCGCGGGGTCGGGACCACGAAGGCCACGAATACGACCGTTGTAACGACCGAATACGAAGTCGAAAGAAAAAGCCAAAACGCCGTAATTCCACGGAAATTGCCCCAGTAAGCAGTAATCACCGGGCGAGACAATGTCCGAAGCCTTACCTGGCCATCGGGGATGTTCGAGACCGACAAAACGAATGAGAAATACGAGAAAAAACACGGAGACTGTAAAAAAGAAACCGACAAAATGGCAGTTAAGAAAGAACTTAGAAATAACGTCCTCTCGCGAGATCAGGAAGGGAGGCTATCCGGAGGAAGGGAGGCCACTCATGGGATGGGGTAGCTGCTAGCTAGAACTACGTCCCTGGTTGTGTAGCAACACACAACAATTTTGGAGGCTGAAATTGACAGGCTAAGTATACCTTCCTATCAGTAATACCATCGGTAAAGTTTTTGATGAAACAAATAAGGGGGTTGCTCCAAACAGGCTCTACTGTACTGGCAAGAACTCTAGATCAACTTTTTTGCCGGAGGCAACAAAATATCACTGAAAACATTGCATAGTCACCCTTGGATAGCCCCATCTGTCTGAGGCACATGGCTTTAACTCATTCAGCCCGGCGAACATATTTCCCAAATTTTGGAGATGTCATCTAATGACTATGCACCTGTTGCAGGAGAGGGATCAACCATGATAATTCAAGGGTAGTGCCAGATTAGCTTGGCGCCGCTGTAGTGCATCAGGGCTGAATGAGTTAAATGAGGACAGCAAAAGGTCTAGATCATCATGACCCCACACAGACGTGAGGGCTCACAAGTACCAGCGGCAAAGGGATTAAAAATCAGCCCTTCGTTGTTATTGTTAGTTGATGGTGACCCCTGTGACAAATTAAGTCTCTGTACCTGCTTGTAACAATGATGACATCCTGCGCTATCTTGGACATTTCCTTGATGCCAAGGTACACCAGGCGGCGCAGAATTGGCTGCAACAAAAAAATAAATTGTTTAGACAATGCCTTTCAACACATAGCCATTACAAGACCAATTTCAGCTGAAACCCCTTATGCATACATCCACCAGTATTGTTTACAGTACCAGTGGCTGCATGCAAAAGGGGGTTAATGAACTCATTCACAACTACAGGTCAGTCTCAGTATTATCTGAATATCGCAGAACTAGATATACACGTGGCAAGGACCGTGGCTCCCAAGCAGACATCCAATGAGCCCGCACACATGTGCCCAGGCCAACTAAGGCCAGTCACAGTACATTTTTGTTTAACCCTTTCTAGGACATGCCGACCTTCCTTAACCCAGTGTGGGATTTTCAGTGGGGCGACCATCCCCAACCTAGCGCGTCCCCGGGTGGCGGATAGGGGAACGGCCTTCAGATATGGAGGTTAGCTGCGCAAGCAGTCATGGACCAAATGGCGATGAGCGTACCAGGACGGGGCGGGGTAGCAGGTGGCACTGTACCTCCACTGAAATTCCCCATGTGTCCAACGACGGGTTTATCATGCGATCAAGAGCCGCATAAAGCTCTAGCCACCCTGTGTTCCCAGCGAAGGTCGTATACCAGGAGCTAAGGGTGAGGTAACCCCGACAGAAACCTCGAATGCTGAAGACGGAGGACCCAGGCCGCACGGCGCATTCTGATAAACCATGGATCCATGCAAACCCGCAATCATGACTATACGGCCAACTACCATTGACGATAATGGCGCTTGCCCACTGAGGACCCTCCAGGGTGGAGCAGCGTCGGGTCCCATGCCTCTAAGGGACCCAGCCTCAGCTACTGGAGGTCCCTCCCGCCCGTTTTGTCGTGCCAGGGGATGCGGGAGGAGAGCTACTGGCACCACCACAACCAGGAAGAATCCCAGTCAGCAGCGACCTTTTCAGGTCATGCACTGGAACGCAGAAAGCATTCTGAACAAGAAGACCGAGTTTGAGCATATCCTGCATGAGAAGAATATCAAAATCTGCTGTATTCAGGAGACGCACTTGACACCCCAAAAGTCCTTCAAAGTGAGAGGCTACCAGTGCTTCAGGTCCGACAGAACAGATCGAAGCAAGGGAGGAATCCTGACCCTGATCAGGAACAACATCAACGCCTGTTTGATCGACACGCACATTGAGAACTCCGAGTACCAAGTGATTCGGATCCAGACGAAGACAGCACATTTCCAGCTGGTCAACTTCTACTGCCCCAACGACAGACCACTCACCCTTGACACGATCCCCACTAAGGCCTCCAACTTCATTGTGGTGGGCGACTTCAACAGTCACTCACAAAGTTGGGGATACGACCACCTGGATCGGAGAGGAGAAGAAATGGAGAACTGGCAGGACGACAACGATCTCATTCTGTTAAACAGTCCCATTGACTGCCCCACGTTCTACTCCAGAAGATGGCACACTACATCGACTCCTGACCTAGCCTTCTGCACAGAAGACATGCACAAGCAAGCCAGCAGAGAGGTCGGAGAACAGCTAGGTGGAAGTGACCATCAGCCAGTCTTTTTGACCTTGGGCATGGAGTCCTGCGCTGATGCAACCTTCCCACGGTGGAACTACAAAAGAGCGAACTGGTTCCTCTTCAGACACCGCTCCAGCGAACTCACCAAAGACATTCGAATCGAAGGTCGAGACATCAACATGGTGGTGAAGGACCTCAACATGGGCATCCTCAGAGCAGCGCGTGAGTCCATACCCAGAGGTGCTAGAAAAGACTATAAGCCCTACTGGAGCAATGAACTGCAGGAACTGGATGATGATCTAGCAGATGCCAGAAGGGAAGCAGAAGTTAACCCATCACAGGCAAACAACATCCGCCTCCAGGAAGCCAAAGCCAAATTTCTCAAGAAGCAGCTACAGGCAAGACGCAGGAGCTGGCAAGAGAAAGCAAGCTCCTTGAACCTTGAGAAGGACGGCAGAAAGCTCTGGAAACTGACCAAGCAGTTGAACGATGAGAACACGAGCAAAGGAAACATCACCTTAGAAGAAAATGGGAAGACACTAACAGGAAAGCATGCTGCCAACCAATTTGCTGAAAGCTATGCAGCTGAGAGCAATCTCCATGTTAGCCCCAAAAAGCGGAGAGAAGCAAGAAGAGAGCAAAAAGACAGACCTGCCAAACAAGCAACAGCGGACGCCATGAATCAACCACTTACACACAAAGAGCTTCATATAGCTCTCCAAAAGTTGAAGGCGAAGAAGTCTCCTGGTCCAGATGGCATTACCAACGAGATGCTAACCCATCTTGGTACTTACTTACTTATGCCTGTCACCCCTATCCGGGTATAGGCCGTCGACGAGAGACCTCCAGCAACTCCTGTCCTGTGCTTCTCCTTCGATTCTACTCCAGGTGGTTCCCAGTCTTGATGTCTGCTTGGAGGTCTCGACGCCAGGAGTTTCTCGGCCTACCTCTTTTCCTCTTTCCCTGGGGGTTCCATGACAATGCCTGCCTAGTGATACTGGAAGCTGGCTTTCTCAGACTGTGACCGATCCATCCCCATCTTCTTCGCCCAATTTCATTCTCTGCTGTTATCTGCTCTGTTCTCTCCCAGAGTCTGACGTTGCTGATCTTCTCTGGCCAGTGGATTTTCAAAATTCTTCTAAGGCAACTGTTCATGAAGGTCTGTACTCTGTTGACTGTGGTTTTTGTCAATCTCCAAGTCTCTGCTCCATATAGGAGAACTGCTTTTACATTGGAGTTGAAAATCCGGACTTTGGTGTGTTGTGACAGCTCTCTGGAACTCCACACTTTTTTCAACTGGAGAAAGGCTGCTCTGGCTTTACCGATTCGTGCTCTGACATCTGCATCAGTGCCACCTTTTTTGTCTATGATGCTCCCGAGATAGGTGAAGGACTCCACCTCCTCCAACGGGGTGCCAGCAAGCAAGACTGGTTCTTCCCTGGTTGCGTTCAGCCTCATTGTCTTTGTTTTCTGTTTGTGAATGGTGAGGCCCACTTGGGACGAGATGTCAGCAAGCCTCGTGGTCTTGTCCTGCATTTGTTGATGAGTGTGGGACAGTAATGCCAAGTCGTCTGCAAAATCGAGGTCATCAAGCTGTGTCCACTGTATTCCACTTCGTCTGTGCTCTGTGGTCATCTTCATGACCCAGTCTATGGCCAGTAGGAAGAGGCCATCTTGGTAGTGCAGCAGAAAACAAGCTACTTGAGGTCCTCAACAGGAGCTGGCAAGAAGGATCGCTACCACAACTCTGGCGAGAAGCGATCATGATCCCCATTCTAAAGAAAGGGAAGGATCCAAAGAAGGCCACCAGCTATCGCCCAATCAGCCTCACCAGCTGTGTTGTGAAGACCTTGGAGAGAATTGTGAACGCGCGCCTCAGGTGTTACCTGGAATCCAGGAATCTCCTCGCCCCTGAACAAGCTGGCTTCTAACAGTTCCGCAGCACCGAAGACCAGGTCACTTACTTGGCGCAGGAAGTTGAAGATGCCTTCCAGGAGCAGAAGCTGGTCTTTGTAACCTGGATTGATCTTCAGAAGGCTTTTGACAAGGTCTGGAAAGATGGGCTGCTTGTCAAACTGCTGAGAAAAGGCGTGTCCAGTAACATGTTCCAGTGGATACGCTCCTACCTCTTCAACCGCAGGGCAAGAGTCATCGTCGACCAGACTAAAAGCAAGAAATTCCTCCTTCGGCATGGCGTCCCGCAAGGCGGAGTCCTCTCACCTACCCTCTTCCTTCTCTTCATCGACGATCTGGTGTCTGAGATGCCAAAGGGAATCAAAGCTGCCCTATACGCAGACGACCTTGTGATCTGGTGCAAGGAGGAGCATGCAAGTACTGCCAAATACAGAATGCAGCTAGCGGCAGATAAGCTGAACACATGGGCAGAAGACTGGTGCATCTCCGTCAACAAGGAGAAATCCTCCACCACCCTCTTCACACTGTCCCCAAAGCAGAAAGCCGGAACCATCAAGCTTGGTGGAACCCCTCTGAGAGAGGATGAAGAAGCTACCTACCTTGGTGTCACCTTCGACAGACGTCAGACCTGGAAACCACACATTGCACAGGCAGAGGGGAAGGCCCGGCGCAAGCTGGCCATACTCAGGAAACTGGCAGGCACCACCTGGGGAGCGAACGAGAAGATACTGAAGACAGTATACCAGGGAACAGTCAGGCCCCACTTCGAGTACGGCTCCACAGCGTGGTCAACCTCGGCCAAGACGAACCTGCAGACCCTCGACCGAGTGCAAAACCAGGCTCTTCGACTCATCACTGGTGCAATGAAATCCACACCAATCAAGGAAATGGAGAAGCTGACCACAATCCAACCTCTCAGCCAGAGGAGAGAAGCCAAAACCATGGTACAGGCGGAGAAGCTCAGGTGCTTGCCCGACCACCCCATGAAGCACAGACTAAGCAACTTCACCAAGAACCGGTTCAAAAGAAGCAGCTTTGTCCATGAGAGCATGCGACTTTCTCGACAGTACAGGGAAGTCCTTCCACAGAGCACTCTACCTCTGATCACAAAAGAAGTGGAAACCCTTGGGCAGTGGAGAAACCAGACATCCAGATCTGCACCAGTGTCCCACATGTTGCCTCAGGAGACAGTCAGGATGACACCGTTCGACGGGCACTCACCCTAGCCCTGATCGACGAACAGTACCCAAAGGAGGCATGGATCCACATCTACACTGATGGATCAGCAACAAATGCCGTTTCCAATGGAGGTGCTGGCATCCTGATCCAGGTCGCAGGGGGACATACAGCCACATCCAGTGTAGCCACCGGCAAACACTGCACAAACTACAAAGCAGAAACCGAAGCACTTATGCAGGCCGCCTCCATGGTTCAGAATTCTACAGACCCATGCTATCAAGTTGTCTTCTTCTCCGATGCCCTTTCAGTCCTTCAGGCCCTCGAGAACGACAAACTCCCCCAGCTGACCAGAGCTTTGCAGAAGGTCAGACAAACCAGAAGAGTTGTTCTCCAATGGATACCAGCCCACTGTGGAGTACCAGGAAATGAAAGGGCAGACGAGCTGGCGAAAGAAGGAGCCACAAAAGATCAACAAGAAAACAGCGTCAGCTATAGTGAGCAAAAGACAATCATCAAGGCATTGATGAGGCCGAGTTCAAACAGAGACGACTACCACACAATGACCAGAGAGCAGCAAGTCGTCCTGATCAGACTGCGTACCGGCCACAACAGACTGAACGCTCACATGAACAGAAAGCTCAAGCTGGCGCCATCACCAACCTGCGCCTGTGGTCAGGAAGACCAAACAGCGGAACATATTCTCCAGAGATGCCCCCTACTGGACGATGAAAGAAAAGAAGTGTGGCCGTCGCCAACTCCACTGCAGACCAAACTCTATGGCAGTCGAGCAGACCTGGAGAAAACGACGTCATTCATCGCCGGTGCTGGACTGACCGTATAGCCCACTGCGAACGAAAAGAAGAAGAAAGAAGAAGTTTAACCCTTTTATTAATCACTACTTGTCTTACATAAAAGGTATGTATACCACTGTGTTCAGAATAAAAATGTCTATCTAAATACATTACTCTGTGAAACCAATTCTAAAAAATCTAAAATCACTTTTGAGTACCTAGTAAATTACTGGCACCCGATATAGCGGGCATGGAAAACGCTTCCTCTGCCTACGGCCTCCCGGTATGGTGGGGCCGCAGGTTCTGTCTGCCCCCCCCCCCCCCCCCCCCCCCACCCCGTATGGCTACCCGCTAAAGCGGTTTGCGCTAGCCGCGTTCGAAATCCATGCTACCTGCTGAGAGTGGCTACCGGATTAGCGGCAACCTTGACAGCACTGGAATGGCACCGCGAGGCACGCAGTGTTTATAATGTTATAGCCGGCAGGGGGGCCTGGGAAACAGGATGTGCAGTTTATATAAAAAATTCCTTCCAGAACTTTGGTTGTGCTTGCAAAAATGGAGGAGAGAGAAGAAAGTGACCGTGACAGCGACGAATAGTCATGATGAGTTTTGGGATAGAGGCGATTTTGGAGAGATGGATTTAGTTCAGTTGACAGAGGAGTAAAGGGCTGATAGCATTGTGCGTGTTGTGTGACATGACACCAACAACAACGATAATGGTTGCGATGCTGACGACGAAAGTTTTGATCGATTGATTGATTGTACATTGCTCAACGTCCCAACAGCAACAAGACTTTCTCAGGACGTGCCTGCACTGCTTGTGAAAAAAACTAAACAGAATATTGAATGTATGTCGCCAGCCGGTCCAATATGTTAAATAAACCTACGACATGGGGCCTAAATAAAGCTAAGACCATTTAGCAACACACATCCAATATCAAGAGCTACAGGCTGCGCAGACAGTAGGGAGAGTTTAAAAAAGGAAAATACAGGTGAATGGACCAAGGGTAGACAGAAACACATGCCCCAGAATAGAGGGGAAAACCCACCCTGTGGGGCTAACCAGGGTGACCCTGGGAACTAAAATGTAGTTAACCCCACCCAAGTCCCCCAGTGCAGACCTGGGTGAGGGATCAACGTTTTGAGGACAATGTGCCACTGTGGTTCTGAAATCCACAATTTGAGTTTTGAGAGTAGGACCATATGTTGCACCTGAGCGGGTGACATTCACCTAAAGGCCAGGTCTAACACATGTAATTGACACATCTGTCAGTGCGTCCAGGTACTTTGGCCTCTTTTACTCTTAGTGTGTTCGAAACGATCACAACGTACACAAACGCGAATGCAGCAAAGAGCCATCTCTGCTCTGCTGCTAGCAACAAAAAGACTCGCCTTGACCACTTACCTGTCAACAAGTTGACCACTTACCTGTCAACGGGGAGGGCCGTAACCATGGATGTGCTCTGTGCTACAAGCGACACACCCGCTACAGGGATGCAAACCCAGGGGTTAGCTATGCGAACAACCCGTACAAGAGGCGCAAATCTGTTATTATGTGCCGGAAATGTGACGTTTACCTTTGTTGTAATGACAACAACTGGGTATTTTTTGTACCACACACAGGTACAACTGTAAATACAGGGTGACAGTGTGTGACAGTGTATTAATTTCATCTTCACCCTCCCAGTAACTGTACATAGTGTATGCGTAAGCATGAACAATGAAGGTGTATATGTTCGAGTGCCAAAAGGTGGATGGGGCAACACTTTTCCTTTACAAAAAACTATTTTAAAAAAACAACCTGTGTTGGTGTGGCTGTGGTGTGTGTGTGATAAAAGCTTGGAGAAATACATAATACTATAAGTATACAGCAGCTGGCAATATTTTTAACGTACGACCCAAAAACATGTGGAAAATGAGCTGAAACAATGGCGTCAAAAAAGGACACTGCCAAACCGTATCGTGGAACCATGGAAGTAACTGACACCTACCTCAAGATTTTGTAAAACTGCTTCTAACATGGCATAAAGAGTAGACATGTTAAAGTAACTTAAACTAAGATGTAAAAACAGTTCTGTTGCAAAAATACGTCCCGACAAAGATGATTTGGTGGAAAATACACGTGGTGTTGGACACCAGGGTCACTCGGTAATATCTTCGCCGGTCGAATCGATCTGTTTGCTGAGGCAGCATTTTGGTTAGAGATTACCAGTTCATCAAAAATAGTGAGCTCAAATACCGTTCCACAAGATCAGCAGCAAAGAGGCTTGATGAAAACTCGAATCTCCTTGAAATTTGATTCTTTAAAAATGATCAAAATATTCAGTAAGAAATGTTATCTGACATTTTCGCCAATTTTATGAAAATTTAAAAGAAAATCGGATCAAGATTTTTACCTGACTTGTTGAAGATCACGTGACACCGCCATATTTGATTTATTGATTGAAGGAAGCGTGCGTCTACACATGGAGCCTGCTGAAGTATGCCCAAAGTAAGAGAATTGAAAACCTGGTGTCCGACACCTGTCTCATGTTCGACACCAGTTTGTCGCACGTTGAAGGCTCAATTAAACTACAATGTTTCCTTTGGTGAATGCATTTATCTGGCGAGAACGAAAGGAAATGATTGAGTGTGTATTGTTCGCTTTAGGCCGAGAGAAGTTATGTAGTAATGGATGAATGTAGGGCAACGAAAATGGTTTCTTGCCAAATGTTGATTTTCGGTCAGGCTGGTGTCTGACACAAAGATTTATTTGTCAGACATCCTGCCTCAAAATGCCGAGTCTGATTACTTGTGTAAGGCTGATGTCCGACACTGACAACTCTTTGCTGCCATTATTTGTTTGTTAATACAGTTAATTTGAAATGTTATGACTGGTGGGATTTGTGTGTGTGTGTGTGCATGTACTTTTGTGTTTCTTGTCATTTGACTTTGGCAACATATTGACAATAGGAGAAAAAGTTTGAACTTTGGTTGGTGTCAGACTTACATCAAAATGGTATCACTGATTAACAATGTACAACACAATTTCACTGAATATTCCCTTTCTAATATGCACAGAAAAAGGTTTTATTGTGAGGGAATTTTTAGGAAAACAGCAAGGGTTTTGTGTAAGGTTTGATGTCCGACACCTCACATACTTTTGCTTTCTTTTACCAATTTCTTAGAAACCACTGCAGTACCTATCTTTAGCTCAGTAGATTTATTTGTCATATCAAGTAGAATTCAATTCACCATGACAATGGTTCCTATTCATAACTTTGTTTTGTACTGTGTCTGTCCTCAATGTGTGAAAACTCCGTGTGTGTGTGTGTATGTGTGTGTGTTTGTGTGTGTGTGTGTGTGTGTGTGTGTGTGTGTGTGTGTGTGTGTGTGTGTGTGTGTGTGTGTGTGTGTGTGTGTGTGTGTGTGTGTGTGTGTGCGTACACCAAATGACTGAACTGGGTTACTTTCTTTACCATCCTTATGCAATCTGGGTCGGTGTAAAATTTTGGGTGGCCAGATCAGAAACCCATTTTTTCTGAGGGTTGTTTCTGTATTATCTTTCATTCAAAATTCAGAAAAAAATATCAAAATACGATGTGCCCATTTTAACAGATTTACTTCATCGTTGTGTTTCAGGGATGCCCTGGGCCTGTGTGTGGACACGGAAGCGGCCGGAGTGTTTTCAGATCAATTTGATTGGTCCAACACCGATGAACGGAGTTCCTTCCCTTGCTTAAACGTCTTTCGTCTCCAACGGACGCACCGGTCATTCTCTCGCATTTGCAGAGGTATTTTATGCAATATTTCTTAGTTAAGAGCACGCCCAAATGTACTTGTTCAGTGCAGTTATTTAACTGAGAGATGCCTCCAATCCCCGTACCCGTTTGGCCCAGAAAAATAAGGCGTCTGCTTTCAAACGTGTCTTCGGCCGCACCGGCCGGGCCTGACCGTTGAGTCTTGTAGTAAATGATAATAGAACCCCACGATTTTAACAAAAGCTTTCTTCTTCAATGAAAGGAATTCGTTCAATAACCCCATTACAAGGTCAATCTGCCACGCGATTTTGTTTCTTCTTTCTTTTTTTTTTTTCTGACGTGTTAACTTGCCACATGCATGCACAGTAACTATCAGTTGACTTTTTTTTTTTTTAAAAACAAAAATGGCGCCAGATTTCAATCCTCGTTCGCAAAACTGCCTCGCGATTCGAAGAACGAACGTCCACAAACAGGTCTCGTTTAGGAATGTGCAACTGAAGTATCGCTTTTTACTGTATTGCCAGTTTTTAGTTCTCAGGGTCACCCTGGTCAGCCCCACAGGGTGGGTTTTTCTCTCAATTCTGGGGCATGCATGTGTTTCTGTCTACCCTTTGTCCATTCACCTGTATAAATTTGCCTTTTTAAAACTCTCCCTACTGTCTGCACTGCCTGTAGCTCTTGATATTGGATGTGTGTTGCTAAATGGTCTTAGCTTTATGTCTTGGCCCCATGTGTTAGGTTTATTTAACTCATTCTACCCCAGACACACCACGGCAGGATAAGGATCCACCATGATAGTTCAAGGGTGATGCCAGAATAGCTTGGCGCCTACGGGCGCCAAGCTATTCTGGCATCTCCCTTGAACTATCATGGTCGATCTGTGCCCTGCACTGCAATGCAGTCTTGAGAGGACAGGGGCAAAATTTAAGGATTTTGGTGTTGGGGTAGAATGAGTTAACGTATTTGACCGGCAGGCGACATACATGGCAATGTTCTGTTTAGGTGGGTTTTTTTTCACAAGCAGTGCAGGCACGTCCTGAGAAAGCCTAGTGGCTGTCGGGACGTTGAGCAATGTACAATCAATCTGATTCAAAATGTCAGTTGGTTTACATGGTTGTATTGGACATGTTCTCAGCAACACCATTTTGGTCACACCGGCTCAGGACTTTCTGGCACACACCCAGCGCCGGATGGCAGCAGGATGTCCAAACCCATCAGGATCTATGCTGCAGAATCATGGCCCCCCAGCCTCTGCCACAGAGGGTGCGTCTGGTAGGAGGGTGCATGGACGGCAGCGGAATGCCCCCAATTACAAACTGGTAAGTAAAGTGATTCTATGATCATCTTCATTTTATTGGCTGGCGTGCGTGCGAAGCAAAAGTGAGTTTATGTTCTGGGCCACTGGTCGTCCGTCCGTCGTCCATGGTAAACTTTAACTCATTCTACCCCAACACCAAAATCCGTAAATTTTGCCCCTGTCCTCTCAAGACCGCATTGCAGCGCAGGACACAGATCGACCATGATAGTTCAAGGGTGGTGCCAGAATAGCTTGGCGCCCGTAGGCGCCAAGCTGTTCTGGCATCACCTTTGAACTATCATGGTCGATCCTTATCCCAGGGTGGGATTCTTCCGCGTTTCCGCGGAAATTCTTTCACAATTCCGCTGAAGCATATTTATTTTCCGCGTCTAATAACAACAAAAAAGACGAGAAAAAAAAAAAAAAATCTTCTTAAATGGCAAAAAAATCTCAAATGGGTTGGATTTGTATGCAGTTTGGTTCACTATCGCCCGACACTTCCGGTAGCTTTAGGTCGCAGTGGAAAATGGCGGTGAAAAAGGATATTGTCCAAGACAGAGTGCCGTTTAGTGTGCATCTGAACATAAACTGGTACGCACATTCCATTTTTATACTGCAGATCAGGAGTGTCATAACAAAGTCCATTTTCGGGTGTGTTTGGTCTCGCTCCCCGTGTCGGTTTTTGGATACTTTGGCGAACGGTGGACACGCGTGCCTATCCCCCCCCCCCCCCCCCCCCCCCCCCCCGTTTGATTTTTCGGCCGCTGAAAATGAAGGACATGAAACCACCCCCCCACCCCCCCCCCCCCCCCCACCCACCCACCCACCCACCCACCCCCCACCAATGTCGTTTGATTTTCCGCGTTTTCTTTCTTACTAGAATCCCACCCCTGTTATCCTGCTGTGGTGTGTCTGGGGGTAGAATGAGTTAACGGTGGCATTTTCTCGGAGACTATTCAAGCCACATTCTTCAAGCTTGGCCCAAGGATACTTTGTGGCAAGACCTTTTTAAACATGCCAATTTGAGTGACCTCTCTCAAAGGGTCACGCAGGGTTGACAAATGTGTGAAAACTGCTTGCATTTTCAGAAAACGTGGATTTTGACTGCTGCAGAAGCCAGCCCTCGTCACCGAGGTCACACATATGTAAATCGGTCATACACGGGATTACTCTTTTTATTCTTGTGCAAGGCCCCTTTAAACCAAAATTGGGCTGTTTCTGTTTCTAAGGCAGCTTTGGTTTTAATCTTTCTTTCTTTCTTTCTCCAGTTGGCAAATGGCGCCTGGGATGGACCCGAGACTGAGAGCAGTGCCAGCGCATCGCAATACGAGGGCAGTGATGACGAGGAGTTTGTTCCTGGCTCGAGCTCACCGGATTCAGAGGGTGTGTCAGCATCAATTGCTGGGATCTCGGACATAGACAGTATTGTATCGACTATGTTAGATTTCATCAAAGTGGCAGGTTTGGGGTGGCCAGGTGTTGGTGACGCTAGTACCAGCAAGGTGCAATGTGCATTAGGGGGTGGCAATGAGAATGTGGATAGGCAGGAGGAACATGATGCTGGAAAGAGTGGGGAAAGAGCACTTACAGAAGAAACGGGTGTGCACGTGTCGCAGAGAGGGAAAGGAAAGTACAAATGGGACAAGAAACATGCATGCAAATTGTGTGGCAAGCTTGTCTTGAAAATGAGCACGCACTTACAAGATGTCCATGCAGATGAGGCTGACGTTGCTAAAATTTTGTCGATGAAAAAAGGGACCAAGCAGAGACGTCGAGCATGGATCAGACTACAAGATGAGGGGTGATTACATGCATAACGTTGCTGTTCTTGAAAACAAATCCGGATGTTTGATTCCTAAGTATCGCACCAAAACTAGTAAGGCAGACGACCTTCTCGCCTGTAGCCATTGCAAAGGGCTCTATCAAAAAAAGCTGATCTCTGTACACTCAAAACGTTGCTGTCAGAAGCCAGGAGGGTTTCAGATCACTCGGCGAGGGGACGCCGCTCGCCGTGGTCGGCTCATGCTTCCAATACCCTTAGACGTTGAATTTTCCTTCTACCACAAGGTCTTGGCTACCCAGAGAGATGATGAGATAAGCCGTCTCATCAGAACTGACCCCTTGCTTCTTGAGTATGGAAAGAGATTATTTGACCGCAGGGACATTGAAGAACACACGGCTGGACAAATCAGCTCCAGGATGCGGGAGTTAGGGAGACTGTTGAAGATTATCAGAGTGAGGTCAGAAATGAAAATCGCAAGTTTAAATGCTGTGATCAATTCAGCTAGCTTTGATCATGTTGTCCTGGCTGTAAAAGAGCTAGCAGATTTTGATGAGGACACACATCAGTTCAAAAAAGGCAATCTCGCAATGCGCATAGGCCATGCTTTGAAAAAGTGTTCACAGATCAAACAGTCACAGGCATCCAAACAGCTTGGACAGGGTTCAGACGACAGGTGGCGACAGGAGCTCTCTGAGGCGCAGCGGTTTGACTCCGTCTTCGACGGGGACTGGTATGATTGTGTGTCCGCTACAGCAGCCCAGTCGGTCGGGAAAATGACCATGAACAAACCCAAGCTGATCCCATCATGTGAAGATGTGAGTAAGGTCCAACAGCTTCTTGAGACAAGGATGGTTTCGGAAGATTATCCGACAGTGGTTAAAGCAACTCTTTGTGCTGTATCACTTTTCAACCGAAAACGAGGGGGAGAAGTTCAGAGAATGAAGGTGTCAGACTTCCAGAATGCTAAGATTGGATCGATCACCAATCAAGATATCTTGAAAGGTCTCACAGAGGTTGAGAAGAAAATGGTGAATCATTTTCAGCGAGTGGAAATCAGAGGCAAGTTTAATAGGAGTGTTCCCGTTTTGCTGACGAAGAAGATGATGACAACTGTGGACAGAATCCTTCAAATGAGGCAATCGGTGCCAGCTCTCGCTGATTCCCAGTACATCTTTGCCACACCTTCTGGTCAGAGGCCTTACAGAGGCCATGATGTTCTGAAGGCCCATGCCCTAGAAGCAGGGGTGTCATACCCAGCCATGTTCACATTTACTCAGTTGCGGAAACAGGTTGCAACTTTGGCTCAGTCAATGGCCATCTCGGAGTTAGACCAGGATCAGCTGGCAGATTTCCTTGGCCATGATATTCGGATACATCGCCATATCTACCGCCAACCTCAAGACGTCCTTCAAAAGGCAAAAGTGGCAAAGATTCTTCTGTCAGTTAACAATGGGATGACAGATTTTGAGAGTTGCATTAGAGCTGAGCTGGGCGATGATGAAGAGATTGACTTTGACAATGAAGACGCATCAGAAACTGGCAGAGAGGTCTCGGGGGGAACAGCACCTGTGAATGAAGCAAGTAGCAAGTCAGCAACACAGGAATCGATGAGCATGGCGGAGAAAAGACGTCCAGAGCCTGATGACAATCTAGATAGTTTTGATGATGACAGTACTGCGTCGGCTCCTGTTCGAAGGAAAGCTAGATTTACAAGAAAACCATGGGGGGAAGCTGAAGAGAAAGCTGTTCAAACTCGTTTCAAGACACACCTCGTCATGAACAAACTTCCTGGAAAGGCCGAGATACAGTATGCAATGGCGCTGGAACCTGCACTTAGACATAGGCGCTGGACAAACATTAAGGATTACGTCCGCAACAGACTGAAAAAGTTACAAAAGAAATGAATTGAGCCGCCACTCGCAGCATTTTCGATTTCATACAGATTTATTACATCAGTGTTATTATTGGGGTGGTTTCAGCATGTATAGCCTGCTTTTTTCTTTTTTTCTTTTTTTTTTTTTTTTTTTTTTTAATCTGATGGACGCCTGGATCATTTGTGACCCTCTCTCTCACAAAATCAGTCTTAAGAACTCGCATTTTGCATGTTTTGACATATATGCATTTATGAAAACTACAGTGTTTGCTGATTACTGTGATATATGACTGTATGCTGTAGTGCAAAAATTGTAAAAGCTGTTCTTAAGTGTTTAAAGTTGTTAAAGCCTCCGGCGGCCATTTTGAGAAAACAGCCTGTGAAGTTTCTGTGTGCAGCATAATTGGGGCCAAGGGCAGACTTTTAAAATCATTTTTTACGTATTTAATGGCATTTTTCATGATAAAGATTTTAACCATACGATACTTTGGTGTATGTAGAATACATTTCTCCCAAAAAGTGAAAATGCCCCAGATTGACCCCCCCCACCACATATTATTGCGTGTAGTGCTGATTGGCTCGCTGCGAGTTAAGACTGGTTTCGTGAGAAAGGGTCACATTTTGTATACTGTATAACCTTTGGATTTGCAAAACGAAACAGCCGGCTGGGGACAAAAGACAATATAATAAGATAAGAAAACCATTGACAATGTAAAAATTGATTACAAGAGTGTTATTGGGGGGGGGGGGGGGGGGGGATCATTTTGTAATATACTGCATGCCATTTTAAAAACTCTGCAAATGAAAGAATCAGAGCATGGAATTTTCCTCTTTTTGGCGGATTTCCGCTTAAATGAAGCTGCCATTCCGCCGAATTTCCGCCGAAAACAAAATCGTAAAGTCACTATTCCAATACCGTGTTTCGTGATCTTTATGTGGCGGATATCCCCAAATCGCGTATTGAAAATTGAGCGAGGCGTTAGCTTTAGCTCGCACAGGTCACTTCCGGTCTTCAGTGGAGTCGTAGTCTGGTCAAAATACGGCGAAGAGAAAATACTTAAACGCGGAGACAGAATAGACGTCAGACGATTCTGGAGCCAAGAATATTTGGAGATGGACTTGGCTCGAGAAAAGCGTAAACGACGAGCTCCGCGCTCAGTGTGCCGGGCCTGTGGGCAGGCGTATTGCCGCGAACTGCGCAGAGTTGATATTAACTACGCGGCCCGCGTAGCACTTGATGCTCACGTGTCTACAGCGAAACACAAGAAAGCTAAAAGCAGTGCCATTGGAAATATTACTCATGATGGTGAATAAATTTATTACAATGTATTTTTTTCCCAGTAAAGTTTGATGAAATTATGTTGAAAAATCTATATAACCTTTCTCCAGCTCAGTGACCATGGTACATAGTATTAAATAAGAGATAAAAGGAATCCATACTTACAGCTGATTAAGCAGAGATTATTAAAGAAAGTATATATATTATATAATTAAACTCAAATTTAAAAAAAAATGGAAAGACATTCAGATGTATTTTGAATAAGCATTTGGATATAAATATTCTGTTGAATACTTTGTTTTAGTATAACTTTTAAACCTTTGACACAAAAAATGAAAAGTGCACCCCAAAAATAAGAAAAAAAAAGCAAGATTTTTAGGTGGTTAAACTGCTCAGTTTCTCTCTAAAATGCACCAGATTGCACAAATTTTAATGTAAATTTTCAAAAATTTTTCCGGGGGGGGGGGGGGGGGGGGGGGGGGGGGGGGGGCGCATGCCCCCGGACCCCCCTAGTGAAAAGGGGTTTTCCTCTTTTTTTTAGTACGAGTAATTCCATGCTCTGAAGAATGGTTGGTTGTACTGCCATACCATTTTGCAAATGAAAGAATGGCTGGTTGTTTGTTGGAGACGAAAGACGTTAAATAAAGGCTGAAGTTTCAAGTGATTTCTTATGTTGTCAGTTAGTTAATTAATGTCGGTGTTCTGTTCTGTCATTTTAACTCGTTCTACCCCAAGATCGGAATCCCCAAATGTTGACGTCGTCTTGAGAAGACTGCGTTGCAGTGCAGGACACGGATCCATCATGATGGTTCAAGGGTGATGCCAGAATAGCTTGGCGCCCATAGGCACCAAGCTATTCTGGCATCACCCTTGAACTATCATGGTGGATCTTTATTTTGCTGTGGTGTGTCTGGGGTAGAATAAGTTAAGCCCAAATGTTGAAGTCGTCTTCAGAAGACTGCGTTGCAGTGCAGGACACAGATCCACCACGATAGTTCAAGGGTGATGCTAGAATAGCTTGGTGCCCATAGGTGCCAAGCTATTCTGGCATCACCCTTGAACTATCGTGGTGGATCTTAAATTTTGCTGGGGTAGAATAAGTTAAGTGTTCGTTTCTTCGTCTGGGTCTTTTTCTATCTTTGATATTTTTCCACACTTTTTGACCCGCATCATAGTCATACTGAGGCTAAATAGCTTCAAATCTGTTCACTGCCATAATTCTATGCAAGCTACATTACAGTACTTACAGATGAGGACATAGACCAATGGCTTTAGTTCAAGGGTGGTGCCACAATAGCTTGGCGCCTAGAGGCACCAAGCTATTCTGGCACTAACCCTTGGACTATTTCAGTTACATTAGTTGCACACACTGGTGTATTCCGAATGATAAGGGTTAATATTCAAAATGCTCTGTTGCTGTTTGTCTGAAACTCCAGAGTACCCCAAAACGCACAAAAAAGGTCCTTTAATTTCCAGAATACATTATGTTGATTCTCACATCAATGCCATGATAAACTGTTTTGCTTCAAAAGGACAAAACGCAGCAATGTTTAAACGATTTCCTCTGTAAAAATCATAATCGAAAGGTTTCGGGCCAGTGTTTATTGAATTTTGCACCATACTATGTAAAGAATGTTAAAGCACACATACACATTTAAGTTGGGAAAAAAAAATTAATGTGAAAAAGAAGTATTCCATGAACTTGACCTTATTACAGACGCCTACTGTTGTGAAGACACCCATTTTGACTGTAATGCCAGTTTCATTTGTGTGAGAGAGACACCCACCCACTTTATTGGCAGAAACCCATTTTTTCGGCATCTAGTGGCTCTGTTTCTAGAAAATGTCTATTTTATTTTAAGTTATAGAGCTTAGTTATAATGTGAGTTCTAAACATTCGCATCAATTCCAGAGCCTTAGAATAAATAGAAATATGGGAACCCATTTTCACATGAAATGCTAGGTAACCCACTCTGATGGTTGCGTCTCCCTGTGTGTGTGTGTGTGTGTGTGTGTGTGAATTAATGTACTTAAAAGTTGGTTTCAAACCATTTAACCTGAAAGAAGTATTTCCCCAATTTTAGAGCTTTTGCCTAATACCTGTGTACCAGAAGATGGCTCGACCACGATAAAAAAACTTACAAACTTATTTCTGTTCAAATTTCTGGACTTGCTTTTTGAGTTCGACCCCACGCACATTGCGCATGGAGTCATCCGTGTGCTGTCGTGCTTTAGCCATGGAAATACATGCAGCCATGAACTCTGAAAACTGCGAGTTGCAGCGGCGGCCGTGCCACACATGGCCCAGAGGTATCATTTCTGGTACTGTCGCTTGTCCATGGAGACGGCAGTGTTGAAGTGCAACTTTCTTCTAAGCGATTATCACGATCAGACGGTGCCGGATTGAAGAATCCAAAGCATGCCAGCTTCCTTTGCTTTTCTCTGCCATTTACAACTTCGTTCAAGATCGAAAGTGAAGCGCACGATGCAGTATCCCATAATAGTATGAATGGTGATGTCACAGCAAGTAACGTGTTCACCATGAAGCGCGCACTTTGTAATAACATGCTGACACCACACGTAAACTAACAGTTTGTCCGTCCAGTTACACTCGCATGGACCCCTGAGTTGGGGTGATTCTGAACGCAGCTGCGACCAAGCAAGCAGTTAAACGAACCAACTCGTCACTAAAAATAGAACGAATGTCACCTACCTCTGTTAGGGTACGCACGGTGGTGCAAGGATGATGCATCTCGGACGCAGATGCACTGAATTTTAGTGTGTCTGACTACCCCTTACTTACATTTTCAGTACGTGATTTTGAGTTTAAATGCGTCTTAGATGCACAGACGCACTAAAACGGAAGCCCCGAGTGATAATACAGAACTTTATAAAAGCAGTACACAGTGGTATTCATGAACCAGAGAATTCAGTAATGAAAGGGTTAATGTGTTTTTTCTTCATTAGAATAATTAGATGTAAGTTTAACAATTCAATACCACAAATTTCATGCAAATAACATTGTTTGACTTTATAGTGTTGCTCCCATGTATCGTGAGATAATGAAGCTGACTTGTAATAATGACTTTGGGATGGCTTAGGTGATGGATAAGACATGATAGTTTATGAGTGCCTTTCCTAGCACCAAGCTAATCAGGCACTCTCCTTTAACTGTCATTTACCAATTGAGTAATTCATTTCCCATTTTGGCTTCTACTTTACATCCTTTCAATATTAACTCCCAGAACTAAATCAAACGACTTCTATTTTGTACAATGGAAGTCACTAGTTCTGGGAGTTTAACCCTTTGGTTGTTGGTATAGGTTTGTTTAAGAAAGCATGACAAAAATGCAAAGAGTTACGAGTTAGAGACTATGAACATTGGACACTGGCAATCTAATATTAGAAAACAACAAAAAAACATAACATAAAACTCACATCTTTGGACTGAAACAACTTGGTCATGGCAAAGAAGGCCTCTGTGGCCTCTGTTGTGCCAATTGCCTCCCCCTGAAATAAACAGTTACATCACAGTCAAGTAACACAGGCACACAAATTTGGGTTGGATGTATGCATTTCAAATTGTTAAACCAACAACTTATAAATAATTGTCCGTACTGAGTAGAAAGTAGGTATGAATGACACTTAACAGTGTGGACTATAAAAGAAGTGCTGAAATTCACTTGCTTACATGATACATCTAGTGATCTACACTAGAATTACAGTCCTCCTTTTCCACTGTTTCAGGGTAGATAATCCAATAAATGTATCAACTGTGACCACCTTGTGACCTAAATTCTGCCACAGGGTTAAAATAAACACCTCAACACTTTTCAACCTGATACACTAATGCTTGAAATAAATTTGTCTGATACTTGATAGTTCCAAGGTGGTGCCAGAATAGCTTGGCGCCTTGGGTGCCAAGTTATTCTGGCATCGCCCTTGAACTGAAATGGTTGATCTATCTTGTAATCTGTAATGTTGTCTTCATAGGACAATAAGCAATTTAAAAAAAAACAAGATGAGGATTTCATCCCAAAGTCTACCGTATTGTTTGGATCTCAGATACGTTTATCTTTAGGAACATTCAGGGTTGTTCCATATTTTTAGGCTTATTAATATTATGCTGATCCATTTTCCTCCTCTCTAAGCCAACCCCTGATCAACACACACATCGGCGCACACAAATAAAGACGGACACACAACGCTTCCTGCTATTAGTATGCTATGTGGGCTCGTGTAGCGACAGGAATCCATCTCCTTCTACTCTAACCCACCCTCTGATCCACACACACTGGCACACAGAAATAAAGACGGACACATGCCGATTCCTGCCATTCGTAAGCTCCGTGGTCTGGCAGTGGCATAGCATAGCTATTCTGAAGAAAAATAATAGCACAAGCAGCGAAATGAGGTCACTTCAAGCTTCACATCATGGCATCATTAGTCCCATGACGCTGTGTTCATAGCGACGACTCGATGTTATACGTCACTCATCGCAGTACTAACATTTGACATATCAGAGAATCAACTTTGCAATTTTCTTGCTGATTTTCACGCCCAGGGCTTACAGGTCACAATTTGACCTAATCCTACCCCAGGGCCAGGACAAACAGCAGGCTTATGCAAACACTGTTTATGAAAAATTATGCGGGTATTAATGAGAAGATAGTTTTTTTAATAAAAGAAAAATTAAAGTTATGTTAGCTGTTTTACAAATGACTCCTAAAAAGTGGTGCAGAACATTGTCTCATGTCTGATTTTCACACCTAGGGCATATAGGTCACAATTGACCTAATCGTACCCTACAGTCGAGACAAACTGGCTTATGTAAATACTGTATATGAAAAATCATGCAATTATTAATGAGAAGATTGTTTGTTTTTTTAAAAAAAAGATTCAATTGTTTTGAGATTAACCCATATAATTGATTAATTCATAAAATTCATTTTTTTTTTAAACGCGAAATATATTTTTTCAAAAAATATTTAATTATTACTCAAAAAGTTCTAGAGGTGCAATGCTGGTTAAAGAACTTATTTAATATCTCCCTTTTATCTAGCTAGTAAATACAAGTCCCCTGCTGCCTTGCAGGTTAGGTTTTGTATAACCAAAGGCTGCCTGCTGCCTTGCAGGCTTGGCCGCGGAAAGGCTAAGGGAGGAAAACCCTAAGCCCCCGTGTCTCCGGGGAAGGTTTTCGAGCCAAAAACTAGGACAAGGACAGTCTGATATAAAACCTACGACCCGAGGACCTCGATGCCACCGTCCCAGCTTGCTAGGCCATGGCAGATGAACCAAGGGTTTAAAGGGTGGGGCCAGTACTGCGCACACTGCACTCCACCAAAAAGCTCCACCGCGCAGGCTTTAGGAAACGTCCACGGACCATGACACAGACCATTCCAAGTCCTGTAGCGACGGGCGAGGGGCGAAACGGCAGGTGAAAGATGTCACTGGAAGCCGCAGTCTCAAACCTGCATTGGAGGTATCTCTCACATAGAACTCTCAGGTTGAAGATCTGTTCAGTTGTGCTGCGCCCTGGTCTGAAGCCTGCCTGTTCCTCAGGTATGATTTCCTCTGCCTGTGGCTTCAGCCTGTTCAGTAGGATCTTTAACAAGACTTTGCTTGGGTGGGATATAAGACTGATCGTGCGATAGTTCTGGCATTGATGTAAGTTGCCTTTTTTGGGGAGAGTTATTATAAGTGATTGGGTCCATGGTGTGGGCCAATCCCCTGACTGCCAGATCTTATTGCAGATTGTTAGTAAGGTGCTTGTCGTGTCTTCTCCCCCTTCTTGGACTAGCTCTGCAGGGATGTTGTCTGCTCCTGCTGCCTTCCCTTTTTTCAGCGACTTCACTGCAGCCTCTACTTCTTCTCGGAGGATGGGATAGTTGCCATTGTTGGTCACGGGTGGGTTGACAAGTATGCCTGGGTCCCATGCAGCTCGGTGGTTGTACAAATCTGAGACCTCCATTGCGACTAAACTGGAAAACCTACCAACCAGTCACTCAGACCGCATCATGTCCATGCGCCTCCCATTGAGACACCTGCAACACGTCACCCTTTTCAGTGTGTACTCCCCAACCCTCCTGGCAGAGCCTGCAGAAAAGGACAAGTTCTACGCTGACCTGCGCAGCCTCCTACAGAGCACCCCTGCAGATGACAAAGTCATTATCCTTGGCGACTTCAACGCCAGAGTGGGCCAGGACTCTGAAGCCTGGAAAGGAGTCCTCGGCAAGCATGGCGTTGGGAACTGCAATGACAATGGCCGCCTACTGTTGGAGTTATGTGCAGAGCAGCAGCTTGTTATCACCAACACCACTTTCCAGCAAAAGGACAGTCCAAAAACCACCTGGATGCATCCTCGCTCCAAACACTGGCACCTTATCGACTATGTCCTAGTGCGTCGGAGGGACCGCAGCGACGTCCTCCACACCAGAGTGATGCCCAGCACAGAGTGCCACACTGACCACCGCCTCGTCCGCTGCAAACTCAGGCTCCACTTCAAGCCAAAACCCAAGAAAGGGGGGCCCCCCAAGAAAAAGATTGATGTTGCCAGCCTTCAGCGTGACGACGTGAAAGCGGCCTTTCAGACAGATTTACAGCGCAGGCTCAAAGACACAGCTGACCCAGCAGACTCTTCCCCTGAAACACTCTGGGAACAACTGAAAACTGCTATTGCAAAATCCTCTGCAGAAGTCTTGGGTTTCGCTAGAAAGAGGAACAAAAACTGGTTTGACGAAAACAACGTAGAGATCCAGGAACTCCTAGCAAAAAAAAAAGAGCCGCCCACCAGGCCCACTTAGCCCAGCTCTCATGCCCTGTGAAGAAGTCTGCCTTCCGCCTCGTCTGCAGCAGTCTCCAGCGCAAGCTCAGAGATCTACAGAATGAGTGGTGGACCAGACTCGCACAGAGGACCCAGCATTGCGCTGACAACGGTGATTACAGGGGCTTCTACGAAGCACTGAAAGCAGTGTATGGCCCCAGGCATCTGATACAAAGTCCCCTGCGAAGCGCTGATGGACAGGCACTCCTCACAGATAATACCTCCATCTTGAACCGCTGGTCGGAATACTTTCAGGACCTCTTCAGCGCTGAGCGCACTGTTCAAGAAGCAGTCATCCTCCAAATCCCACACCTCCCAGTAAAGGTTGAATTGGACGAACCGCCCACCGCTGAAGAGACCCTCATGGCCATCCACCAGCTCAAGAGTGGCAAAGCAGCAGGCATTGACGGAATCCCACCAGAGATCTGGAAACATGGAGGCCCTGCACTCCACAACAAGCTCCACGACCTCTTTCTCTGCTGCTGGGAGGAAGAAACACTACCAAAGGATCTCCGTGATGCAGTTGTCATCACCCTCTACAAGAACAAAGGAGAGAAGTCTGCCTGCTCCAACTACCGTGGAATTACACTGCTGTCCATTGCCGGAAAAATTCTTGCAAGGCTGCTCCTGAATCGGCTGGTACCTGCCATCGCTGAAGACCACCTCCCAGAGGGCCAGTGTGGTTTCAGAACCAACAGGAGCACCACCGACATGGTCTTTGTGCTGAGACAGCTTCAGGAGAAGTGCCGGAAGCTGTACATAACGTTTGTCGACCTAACAAAAGAGTTCGACACTGTCAGCAGGCAAGGCATGTGGCAGATCCTGGAGCGACTTGGCTGTCCCCCAAAGTTCCTCAGCATGATCATCCAGCTACACGAGGACCAGCAAGGCCAGGTCAGACTAAACAATGACCTCTCAGAACCATTTCCCATTCTCAACGGTGTGAAGCAGGGCTGCATGCTGGCACCGACCCTCTTCACCATCTTTTTTAGCATGATGTTGAAGAAGGCCACAGTGGACCTCGACGATGAAGATGCAGTGTACATCAGGTATCGTGTCGATGGCAGTCTGTTCAACCTCAGACGACTGCAGGCCCACACCAAAACCCTAGACCAACTGATTCGTGAGCTGCTCTTTGCTGACGACGCTGCCCTCGTTGCACACAGCGAGAGAGCGCTGCAGCGCATCACGTCCTGCTTCGCAGATGCTGCCCAGCTCTTTGGACTCGAGGTCAGTCTGAAAAAGACAGAGGTCCTCCATCAGCCGGCACCCAAAGTAGAACATCGCCCTCCCCACATCTCCATCGGCAAGTCTGAACTGAAATCAGTGCACCAGTTTACCTACCTTGGCTGCATCATCACGTCAGACGCCAAGCTGGACTAGGAGCTGGACAGCATGCTGGCAAAAGCGAACAGCGCTTTCGGGCATCTATAAAAGCGGGTGTGGCACAATCAACAGCTGAAAACAGGCACCAAGATCAGCATGTACAGAGCTGTCGTCCTCACCACCCTGCTGTATGGTTACGAGTCCTGGGCTCTCTACCACAGCCAACTACGACACCTCGAACGCTTCCACCAGCGCTGCCTGCGTACCATCCTTGGCATTCACTGGAGTGACTGTGTCACAAATGTTGAGGTCCTTGAACAGTCAGAAACTGTGAGCATCGAGGCTTTGCTGCTGCGGACACAGCTCTGCTGGGCTGGGCACGTCTCCAGGATGGAGGATCATCGCCTACCCAAGATCACCCTGTTCGGCGAGCTCACCACTGGACACAGAGACAGAGGGGCACCAAAGAAGAGATACAAAGACTGTCTCAAGAAGCCACTTAGTGCCTGCCAAATCGACCACCGCCAGTGGTTTTCACTTGCTGCGGACCGCGACACCTGGCGCTCCACCATCTACAAGGCAGCCGTCTCCTTTGAGGACTGTCGCAGAGCTAGCCTTAAAGACAAGCGGCTCAGGAGAAAAAACAGAGATGCCACAACTCAGAACCCTGACCAGACCTCCCTCTGCAGCCACTGTGGTCGTACCTGCCTGTCCCAGATTGGACTCCGCAGTCACGAGCATGCCTGCAGACGCCGTGGGCAACCCCTATAGAATCTTCGTTCGCGAAGTCAAGACGAGAGAGAAATACAAGAAAAATTACGGACTCCAGTGTGGATCAACCGGTTTTTGTGGAACAGCCATTTTCTTGCCAATTCTTAATTTAAAAAATCTAAAGAGGTCCCGAGATAATTCTTTTAGGGACAATATCCTAAAATTTCAAACTTGTCCATCCTCAAACGCAGGCTCTAGCCGCTATCACATATGGCGCTTGGCGCCAAAAAGACGTTCTCTAGCAAGGTTTGTGTAGCTAGACGTGACGTCATTTTTATTGTGTTACTTATGTAAAGAATTTTTGCGCCGCACACCAAAAACGTCATGTGCATGCTCCAGAATGCGCTTCGTTTCAAAAACAAGAAAGGCAAAGCCCTTATAGCTCACGAGTATGACCGATCCACACGTCTGACAATAAGTAAAGGGATGGATTCTGCACTAACAAAATCCATGTTTTCTCAAAATTTAATCAGTTTTCAGACACCTGTGAAACCCTCGTGACCCTTGACCTTTGCTATGAGTTGACTAAATTAAGATACATAGGAAGGTCTTATCATCAGCTAGCGTCGGGCCAAATTTGACTGAAAAGTTTGCAAAAATGTTGATAATAACTACAATTATTGGCATTTTATACACATTTGTCAACCTCTTGTGACCCTTGATCTTTACCGAGGGGTCATCCAAATTAGTATGCATAGAAAGGTCTTTCCATCAGGTATCTCTGTACCAAGTTTGGGTTTGAAGTTGTGAATAGTAATTGAGACAAGAAAGGCAAAGCCATTATGGCTCACGTGTATGACTGATTTACATATAATACATGTGTGACTTTTGTGACCTGCTTGTCACAAAGGTCACACATGTATATATGTAAATCAGTCATACATGCGAGCCATAATGGCTTTGCCTTTCTTGTCTCAATTACTATTCACACCTTCAATGCTCACTAATTTGGTTGATCCCTCGGAAAGGTCAAGGGTCACGAGAGCTAAGGAAATAGGTCTAAAATAGCCATATTTTGACAAAAGATGTTTTTTCTCAAATACTATTCACAACTTAAAATCCAAATGTGGTACAGAGATACCTGATGGTAAGACCTATCTATACATACTAATTTGGATAACCCCTTGGAAAGGTCAAGGGTCACGAGGCTGGCAAATGTGTGTAAAATGCAGCAGCAAAATCCATGTTTTCTGAAAATGTAAGCATTTTTCTCACATGTCAACCCCCTGTGACCCTTGACCTTTGTGATGAGTCAACTAAATTAGTATGCATAGGAAGGTCTTATCATCAGCTATCTTTGTACTAAATTTGGTTGAAAAAATTTGGGAATACCTACAATAAAAAAAAATAAGCATTTTACACACATTTGCCAGCCTCGTGACCCTTGATCTTTCCAAGGGGTCATCCAAATTAGTATGCATAGATAGGTCTTACCATCAGGTATCTCTGTACCACACTTGGATTTTAAGTTGTGAATAGTATTTGAGAAAAAACATCTTTTGTCAAAATATGACTATTTTTTACCTATTTCCTGAGCCCTCGTGACCCTTGACCTTTCCGAGGGATCAACCAAATTAGTGAGCATGGAAAGGCCTTCCCATCAGGTATCTCTGTAGCAAATTATGTCAAAACACAGGTATTTTTTACCTATTTTCTGATCCCCGTGACCTTGACCTTTGTGAGAGGTCACTCAAATTGGTATGTTTAGAAAGGTCTTACCACAAAGTATCCTTGGGCCAAGTTTGAAAAATCTGGCTTGAATAGTCTCCGAGAAAATGCCAACGTTAAAGTTTACCACGTACGACGGCGGACGGACGACAGACGACCACTGGCCCAAAACATACTCAACTTTTGCTTCACAAGTGAGCCAAAAAAAATCTTTTGTCAAAATATGGCAATTTTGGACCTATTTCTTGAGCTCTTGTGACCCTTGACCTTTCCGAGGGATCCACCAAATTAGCAGACTTACCATCAGGTATCTCTGTAGCAAGTTTTGGTTTGAAGTTGTGAATAGTAATTTGGAAAAAAAATCTGTCAAAATATGGCTATTTTGGACCCTCTTCTTGAGCTGTTGTGATCCTTGACCTTTCCGAGGGATCAACCAAATTAGTACGTGTAGAGGTATCTTTATGCCAAGTTTGGGTTTGAAGTTATGAATAGTATTTGAGAAATTAAAAAATGTCCAAAAATAGCTATTTTTGATATATTTCCTGATCCCCTGTGACCTTGATCTTTGTGAGAGATCACGGAAATTGGTATGTTTAGAAAGATCTTGCCATATATTATCCTTGGGCCAAGTCTAAATAGTCTCCGAGAAAATGCCAATGTTAAAGTTTACCACGGACAACAGCATACAACGGACGGACGACCACTGGCCCAGAATAGATTCACTTTTGCTTCGCAGGCGAGCCAAAAATCAGCCTCAGGATGCAATTGGTTAAATACCCGAGTGGTTCACAACGTGCTATTATCATTCTATAGCTTACCTGGTTGATAATGTACAACACTTTGGTCAGGATATGACCACATTTTCGTGGGTTGATGGGAGTTTCATTAAATGTCCTTGCCTGAAAATGAAAATCAAAGTTAAAATATGTATGACAAAAACGGAGATTTGTCCGCTCATTTAGAAATTCGGACCTAACAGTAACTCTAGTTACAAACAACTCTGCACCACATGGCCCAAAATCACAGAATGCACACCTTTTAATGAATGTGGTTGGATGGTGGAATTTCACTAGCATGTGTGATGACTCATTGGCCAGCCCTATTCTGCACTGTGATACCGACCAACTTAAACATGTATCCCAAAGACTTTTTTTTCCTTTTAAGGCCCCGCCACACGTGCCGGTTGTGCCCCGATTTTGAAGCCGATTCCGATCCGATGACGTCAATTATCCGAACTGATCCCAATCAGCTGGGAATCGGGTGTCTAAAATCTGCTCTATTTTTCCGATCCGAATCGGTCCCGATCGTAAGCTTCAACCAATCAGAGCGCGTCTCGCAAAGCATGTCGTTTTAGTTTGCAAATGGCGGAACACGCCTGTTGTGATCAGTACTCCGCCGTTGCTGATGTTTCGCACGCCTCTTCCCGAATATGATGCAAAACTGCTGATAATGCAAGCACATCATCATCACTGTCAAAACTAGCAGTCATTTTGCAGAACAGGTACGACTTTGATCTTCGGTTCAAACCGGTCGGCTAAACAAGTCGGGAAATGTGTGGCAGTGCACACGTTTTTCAGTCCGGCCCGATCACCTACCGATTCGAAAACTGATCGGGAATCGGCCTCAAAACCGGACATGTGTAGCGGGGCCTTTAGACAATTAAAACTCACCAAAACCATCAAGAGATGGTATTACAAGATAACACTAATAGAGACTTTGTAGATGCTGCCAGACATCACTACTTGAGCATGTGACAAAAGGTGGTCCCCCAAAAGCGTCACAAAAGTATTTTTTTCAAAGTGTGTCATTCATGTTCAAGTTTTGTATGCTGAAAGACTTATGTTTGTAGCACCTGAAATACTGCTTAAGAAGATAGTTCATGCAGCAGCTTTGTGCCTAAGAACATTTTTTATGCTCGGATCAGGAACTGTTGGTTGGCACCCTGGACATACAAAACTTGAATAAATTTGCCCAAAAAAACTGTTTTACCACTGGAATAAACACTGACAGTGATATGTAAGCACAGATTATGTTGTTCTGATAAATTTTCACCTTAAGTGGTATTTGACCTATACATTATTAGCCTGTTAGGTATGTCCACCGTGACAACCAACAGATTCCCGAGTGTATTTTTCTGCTGCATTTACAAAAAAAGGCAAGAATATTGTGTGTAGTCTATTTTTAACATTTATCAAGTTAACCTCCAGACTTACATTTGTATAGAAACTTTATCAGTGCAGATAACCTGAAAAGCCAATCCCATCTGTTGGTTGTCACCCCCTGTTGATGGACATACCCCAAGTCAGAAAAAAATGTGAAACTAAACATAAAATATGTCCTAGCGATGCCAGACCCTTCTGATAGTGTACTTGTTCATTTCTTATTAAAAAACACTTTTTAATGCTTAAGTAAATACTGTAAAATGGTCAGTAAACTGCAAACTACTGTTGGTTGTCACCATCCTGCAGTGGACATACTTTTTTTTGCAAGCTGAAGACTATACAATCTACATGTCTGCCTTAAACTTTAAAACTTAAAGCAAAGACATGAAGAAAGCAAGGCATGCATCAGTCTCTCTTCCAGTCACTCTCTCACTCAACAACAAGAACAAAATGGAGAATAATAAAATGAATGTATTTTCACACTTGTGCGTCTCACAATGCTTAACAAGGACAAAAGTGCTTAATAATAAAAAGAACGAAGAGACATGCTCATCAATGGATTCTTTTGTAAGAACTCTTGGTGGAGTCTCTTCATCCTTTTTGGCGGGATTTTTTCCTGCTGTTTTGTCCTCTTGGAGACATAATGCTTCCCCGGAGCATCAATGCCCTGGCCGTGAAAAAATTTGCGAGCCGCAGATGCGGCCGTGGACTCTTCCCTTCTTGTATACAGACCAGCTGCATCTTTTGCCCAAAGATTCATTAACTAAACTATACAATAGCCTTTTTGGGGCCAGGGCTGCCTGGCCCCTTTCCCCCACAGGTCATCCAGTGTGGACTGGTAGGCCGCCTTAAGCTTCCTCGGAGGAGACCTGATGTCTACCTGAGGTGGCAATTCTTCAGCATGACAAAGCTCCCTTTCCTGTCTGGCCCTCTTCTTTTCCACAGCGATCTCAGCTGCAAAGCCTAGTGTAACACACACAAAACATGATATCAGTTTAACCCGCTGAGTGGCAGGAGCTCCTGTGATATTATATGTGTTGCTAAATGTTCTTAGGTTTATTTAGTGCATTAGACCGGCTGGCGACATACATTCAATATTCTGTTGTTGTTTTTTTTCACAAGCAGTGCAGACACGTTCTGAGAAAGTCTTGTTGCTGTCGGGACGTTAAGCAATGTACAACCAACCAACATATGAATGCATCCTCACATTCCTCCTGTCTTGAGAAAATTAGCACAGTAACTAACAGCTTCTGAAACAGAGAAGAGGGAAACAAAAATGGCCTTTATACCTGTATTTCTGTGAACACCTCCTTGACGCTTCATGTCTAGCCTCCAACTGCTCAGCTGTCACAGAACGTTGGTGATATTCTCTGACTTCTGTTTATTCAGTTCAGCAAAATCTGGGTCATTCTTCCTTCGCTCTCTATACGCCTTGCAGTATTCAGCATTCATCTTTTTTTTCTCTTGATTCGCCTGAGATGGAAGTTCGCGCAGCCCTGAAAAAAAAAGTGAACAAATGCACTGAGTGTACCTTGGGGCCTACAAAAAATCACCCAAATACATTTTTGTTTTAAAATCACAGGATACCATAATACCACTGACAATTACAACTAAGTCTTTTCGACTGCAAAGACAGACAATAATAGCTCTGAAAGGGTCAACCAAGTGAAACTGGTGGTTGTCACTTTGGACATACAGAATACGTATATGTCCTTAATCAGATGGTGACAACCGACATGTCATTTTTAAGAACAGATTAAAATATGTTGTATTGAGTAAATGACTGTTCACTAAGCAGCGACCAAAGCACAGCTGAAATTCTATATACAAAGATACCGCTAAACTGCATAAAAATACAGAAATCGCCTTTTAGATTGTCGGTTGTCACTTTGGACATACAGTTTTTGTATGTCCTCTAGAAAAAGTTTGAAGTAAAACAGAAAAGGCAACCTTCTGTTCACCTAAGATTCCACGGGTTTGCAATGGCGATCGGTTCACTGTAATGTAAGCTTGAAAAGGGCTGCTTCCAATTCATCCAGTAAAAATAATCTCTGATAATCCTACTGTCGGTTGTCATCTATCTGTCGGTTGTCACCTTTCACAACTATTTAACCCTTATCATTCGGAATACACGAGTGTGTGAAATAAGTTTGACTAAAATAGTTCAAGGGTGGTGCCAGAATAGCTTGGCGCCTCTAGGCGCCAAGCTATTCTGGCACCACCCTTGAACTAAAGCTATTGGTCTATATTCTTATATGTATGTACTATAATGTAGCTTGCATATGGCAGTGTACAAATTTGAAGCTTTTAGCCTCAGTATGATATGGGTTAAGACATGGCGGACATACAAGATAAACTTACCTTCCCTGCGCCTCCCAGCCATCTTGGCAGCAAACCAAAGGAATGTTATCCATCCGGGGCTCTTCCGGTTGAGATCAAAACATGGAACGGAGCATCAGCGCACACCAATGTTGAAAAATTAGCAAAAATGTGGTCGTCACGTTCGGACATATGCACTCGGATGCCGCGGATTTTTTCTAATTATGGCATTACGCATTCAGTTAAAGACCTATTTTTTCTTTTGCTGAATATATTATATCCATAGCTATTCAACGGAACGCAAGTTCCTGATTCCAAACCGAGGCTGTGTAAACAATCGGCGTGATCAATCGTCCCTGTTCGCGGACATACACGCGTGACGACCAACAGCCTAATTTGATCACCTTTAAAACACTAAAAAATAATGCTTTTTCATGGAAACAACATTTTCAATGCATTTCCGTGTGCTCAGTGTGTTTATCAGACCTAATTTTGTAATAAAGAAATGAAACGGCAAAATTAAAAATGTTGCTGCAAAGTGGACCACATGAATGCTGTTGATTTTCTCACCTGCAGTTAATCAAGTTTTGATGTATTGGGACGTTTAAAGAACAGATATTGCCACTTAACCACCACGAGGTTATCTTATGTATCTCTCAAAAGTATCTGCAAACTAAAAGATAACAAATGAGCAAGCTCTAAGCAACAGATAATTTTTATTAGCTTCATGAAAAGACCCACTGTAAGCGGAACCACCTTTTGTCACATGCTCACTTACACTTACACAAGTTACAGATGAATTTCCTGTAGTGTAATATAAAGTTATGACTTACCAGTACCAAATGTACTAATTTGCTTTACCTCTTGCAAAACAGTACTCTTTTCCAGGTTGTTGAATGGGTTCCCTCCTCCTGCAAACAAATAAAAGAACAAAAATCTATTAATATTGAAAATTTAATTTACCAACAAAACAAACTGAAAATTACAACAAAAAAAACCCCGAAGAACACACAGAGCAGTTCAATGGAAAATATTTTCTTGAACAGCCACAGCAGTAATTTCAAAACTGAATCATGAGATCGAGTGCCACTGAATTCAACTAAACAGCACTCAGCTTGGTTCGAAATGCCCCAGAAATCAGTGCTCTGCCCCATGCTTGGTTAAAGCTGGGGGCCACATCCGCCCTGTCAACATTTCTACAGTCTGTTAGATCACAACCTTTCCTTGCTGCTTTTGCTATACTATTGTATTACTATTGTTTTCTTTTCTGAGTGCTTTTGTTTGTCCCTCTTTTCATGTTGTCTTTCACTGCAAAATTTGAAAGTTAGGATTAAGATGGAGGCAACGTTACAGTAATTTACAGTTTGACATGATGGGCCCTAAATTTTGCTCCTCCACCCCAGCATTTACTGTGACTGGGGCCCCAAGCTGCTGAAAAGGTTAATTTCGAACCCTGAAACAGGCTGATGAGATCTTCGATCTTGTTACAGGCTACAAATCAAAACAAGCAAGACACTTTAGGGATTGACCCCTGCCGATTGCAATGTCATCCAAGTTTCCTCGAGCGCTGGTGACACGATGGTACCATTGGTAAATCACTAAATGGTAGCCTAGAATAATAGTAAAGTAGATAAAAATGGCAAAAATGCACTGTGATTAAAGTTTCGACATGGAAGCAAACCTTTCCCTTTTAAACCTTTTGCTTTCTTCATAAAACTAAACATACAAACCTTCCTCCTCCTCCTTTTTATCACGTTTCAGCATCATCATAGTGAAATACTTCTAATCAATCAAACAGAAAAATGTACAAAATGATGTCTTCGACTTCGTGTGTTCCCTGATCGCAGCCGGGCCACGTCAATTCTGCCACGCTTACGCATGCGCGATCAAGATTGTAGTTCCGGTAGAGTATGAGTATTCTCCATTCAGTGGGAGCAGACGATTAATGGACCAGCAGAGGGCAGCCAACTATCTTAGCAGCCAGCAGAGAGCAGCCAACAATCTTAGCAGCCAAAGTATGATATACCGATCATGACAAAATACCAAAAATAGGCAATTCGCCAAGGGACGTAATCCCGGGACACCGAGAAAAGTGATGGACGACATAGGGCCATATAAAACAGTTACAAATGTGTTTAGGAAGCATTTCCATATTTATAAATGATGGGCATTAGAGGGCACAACGCATAGTTTTGCCATAAGACAGTATTGTCTGAAGACCCCCCTACACTGTCTGAGAAGCAGCGTGGAGGTCAGTCTTTACGCCATTTTTGGTCTCTAAACCTATGACGGACGGCATAAGGCCATATAAAACAGATATGAATGTGTTCCGGATGCATTTCTATATTCATAAATTATATGCATTAGAAGGCACAACGCATAGTTTTACCATAAGACATTATTGTCTAAAGCCTCCCTACACTATCTGAGAAGCAGCTTGGAGGCCAGTTTGTACATCATTGTTGTCTCTAAATGCAAAATGGTCGGCATAGCACCATATTAAACCTATAAAATGTGTTCAGGAAGCATTTCCATATTCACAAATGTTAGGCATTAGAGGGCACAACGCATAGTTTTGCCATAAGACAGTATTGTCTGAAACCTTTGACACTGTCTGAGAAGCAGCTTGGAGGCCAGTCATTACGCCATGTTTGGTCTCTTAACCTATGACGGACGGCATAGGGCCAAATAAAGCAGTTATGAATGTGTTCCGGATGCATTTCTAAATTCATAAATGATAGGCATTAGAGGGCACAACGCATAGTTTTGCCATAAGACAGTATTGTCTGAAACCCCCTACACTGTCTGAGAAGCAGCTTGGAGGAAGTCCGTAAGCCATTTTTGCTTTCTTAACCTATGACGGACGGCATAGAAACATATAAAACAGGTATGAATGTGTTCCGGATGCATTTCTATATTTATAAATGATAGGCATTAAAGGGCACAAAGCATAGTTTTGCCATAAGACAGTATTGTCTGAAGCCCCTTACACTGACTGAAAAACAGCTTGGAGTCCAATCCGTACGCCATTTTTGGTCTCTAAATCTATGACGGACGGCATAGGGCCACATAAAACAGTTATAAATGTGTTTAGAAAGCATCTTCATATTTATAAATGATAGGCATTAGAGGGCACAACGCATAGTTTTGCCATAAGACAGTATTGTCTGAAACCCCCCTACACTGTCTGAGAAGCAGCTTGGAGGCAGTCCGTACGCCATTTTTGCTTTCTTAACCTATGACGGACGGCATAGAAACATATAAAACAGGTATGAATGTGTTCCGGATGCATTTCTATATTTATAAATGATAGGCATTAAAGGGCACAAAGCATAGTTTTGCCATAAGACAGTATTGTCTGAAGCCCCTTACACTGACTGAAAAACAGCTTGGAGTCCAATCCGTACGCCATTTTTGGTCTCTAAATCTATGACGGACGGCATAGGGCCACATAAAACAGTTATAAATGTGTTTAGAAAGCATTTCCATATTTATAAATGATAGGCATTAGAGGGCACAATGAATAGTTTTGTCATAAATCAGTATTGTCTGAAGCCCCTCTACACTGTCCGAAAAGTTTCTTGGAGGCCAGTACATACGCCATTTTCGGTCTCTTAAGCTGTGCCGGACGGCATAGGGCCATATAAAACAGTTATGAATGTGTTCCGGATGCATTTCTATATTCATAAATGATATGCATTAGAGGGCACAACGCATAGTTTTGCCATAAGACAGTATTGTCTGAAGCCTCCTACACTGTCTAAGAAGCAGCTTGGAGTCCGGTCCGAACGCCATTTTTGGTCTCTAAATCTATGACGGACGGCATAGGGCCACATAAAACAGTTATGAATGTGTTCCGTATGCATTTCTATATTAATTAATGATAGGCATTAGAGGGCACAACGCATAGTTTTGCCATGAGAAATATTGTCTGAAGCCCCACTACACTGTCAGAGAAGCATCATGGAGGCCAGTTCGATCGCCATTTTTGGTCTCTAAATGTATAATGGACGGCATAGCGCCATATAAAACCGACACAAATGTGATCGGGAAGAATTTCCATATTATTAAATGATAGGCATTAGAGGGCACAACGCATAGTTTTGCCATAAGACAGTATTGTCTGAAGCCCTTGACACTGTCTGAGAAACAGCTTGGAGGCCAGTCCTTACGCCATTTTTGGTCTCTTAACCTATGACGGACGGCATAGGGCCAAATAAAACAGTTATAAATGTGTTGCGCATGCATTTCTATATTCATAAATGATTAGGCATTAGGGGGCACAACGCATAGTTTTGCCATAAGACAGTATTGTCTGAAGCTATTGACACTGTCTGAGAAGCAGCTTGGAGGCCAGTCTTTACGCCATTTTTGGTCTCTTAACCTATGACGGACGGCATAGGGCCAAATAAAACAGTTATGAATGTGTTCCGGATGCATTTCTATATTTATAAATGATAAGCATTAAAGGGCACAAAGCATAGTTTTGCCATAAGACAGTATTGTCTGAAGCCCCTTACACTGACTGAAAAGCAGCTTGGAGTCCAATCCGTACGCAATTTTTGGTCTCTAAATCTATGACGAACGGCATAGGGCCACATAAAACAGTTATAAATGTGTTTAGAAAGCATTTTCATATTTATAAATGATAGATATTAGAGGGCACAACGTATAGTTTTGCCATAAGACAGTATTGTCTGAAGCCCCCCTACACTGTCGGAGAAGCAGCTTGGAGTCCTGTCCATACGCCATTTTTGGTCTCTAAATATATGATGGACGGCATAGCGCCATATTAAACCGATACAAATGTGTTACGGATGCAATTCTACATTCATAAATGATAGACATTAGAGAGCACAACGCATAGTTTTGCCATAAGACAGTATTGTCTGAAGCCCCCCTACACTGTCTGAGAAGCAGCTTCGAGTCCAGTCCGTACGCCATTTTGGTCTCTAAATCTATGACGGACGGCATAGTGCCACATAAAACAGTTATATATGTGTTTAGAAAGCATTTCCATATTTATAAATGATAGGCATTAGAGGGCACAAAGCTTGGTTTTGCCATAAGACAGTATTGTCTGAAGCCCCCCTACACTGTCGGAGAAGCAGCTTTGAGGCCTGTCTATACGCCATTTTTTGTCTCTAAATATATGATGGACGGCATAGCGCCATATTAAACCGATACAAATGTGTTACGGATGCAATTCTACATTCATAAATGATAGGCATTAAAGGGCACAACGCATAGTTTTGCCATAAGACAGTATTGTTTGAAGCCCCCCTACACTGTCCGAGAAGCACCTTGGAGGCCTGTCCATACGCCATTTTTGGTCTCTAAATCTATGACGGACGGCATAGCGCCATATTAAACCGATACAAATGTGTTACGGACGTAATTCTACAATCATAAATGATAGGCATTAGAGGGCACAACGCATAGTTTTGCCACAAGACAGTATTGTCTGAAGCCCCCTTACACTGTCTGAGAAGCAGCTTGGAGTCCAGTTCGTACGCCATTTTGGTCTCTAAATCTATGACGGACGGCATAGCGCCATATTAAACCGATACAAATGTGTTCCGGATGCATTTCTATATTCATAAATGATAGGCATTAGAGGGCACAACGCATAGTTTTGCCATAAGACAGTATTGTCTGAAGCCCCCCTACACTGTCTGAGAAGCAGCTTGGAGTCCAGTCCGTACGCCATTTTGGTCTCTAAATCTATGACGGACGGCATAGGGCCACATAAAACAGTTATATATGTGTTTAGAAAGCATTTCCATATTTATAAATGCTAGGCATTAGAGGGCACAAACCATAGTTTTGCCATAAGACAGTATTGTCTGAAGCCCCCCTACACTGTCGGAGAAGCAGCTTGGAGGCCTGTCCATACGCCATTTTTGGTCTCTAAATATATGATGGACGGCATAGCGCCATATTAAACCGTAAGAAATGTGTTACGGATGCATTTCTATATTAATAAATGATAGGCATTAGAGGGCACAACGCATAGTTTTGCCATAAGACAGTATTGTCTGAAGCCCCCCTGCACTGTCCGAGAAGCAGTTTGGAGGCCTGTCCGTACTCCATTTTTGGTCTCTAAATATAAGATGGACGGCATAGCGCCATATTAAACCGATACAAATGTGTTACGGACGTAATTCTACAATCATAAATGATAGGCATTAGAGGGCACAAAGCATAGTTTTGCCATAAGACAGTATTGTCTGAACCCCCCTACACTGTCTGAAAAGCTGCTTGGAGTTAAATCCGAACGATATTCTGGGTCTCTAAATCTATGACGGACGGCATAGGGCCATATAAAACAGTTATGATTGTGTTCCGGATGCATTTCTATATTCATAAATGATAGGCATTAGAGGGCACAACGCATAGTTCTGCCACAAGACAGTATTGTTTGAAGCCTCCTACACTGTTTAAGAAGCACCTTAAAGTCCAGTCCTAGATTCATAGAGAAGATGCTTTGAGTCCAGTCCGTACGCCATTTTTAGTCTCTAAATCTATGACGGTTAGTTAGTTAGTTATTTGGGTTTAACGCCGAGCAGGCGACTAAGGCCATCTCACGGCGGGATGGGTAAAAATCTGGTCAGCCAGACTAAAAGCAAGGTCTTAAGACAAGATGTAAATATAGATTAAAAATCTCAGGCTAAAATGTCGCACATGTCTTTAAAAGAAATGTCTACAGACTCTCAAAAAGGGCAAATAAAAGATTCACATAGTCTATGAATGCTCAAATCTTGTTAAAAATATTGCATGCTCGCAAGAAATTGAAGATTTTGTCCGGGGGAACATCCCGGAACAAAACCTTCAAGGAGTCTGCTGTAAAGTGTTTATATCTGGTGTCAATTAGGTCAGCACAATAGTGTCGAACAGAAAACTGCTCATCACAGGCAAAACACCATGGACGCTCATCCCGTTTAAGTAAGTAAGAGTGCGTAACATACGTGTGCCCGATGTGGAGCCGAGCAAGGACAGTCTCCTCACGGCGGCTGCCGCAGCGGAAAGGTAGACTGTCAGACAACTCTATGACGGACGGCATAGGGCCACATAAAACAGTTATGAATGTGTTTAGAAAGCATTTTCATATTTATAAATTATAGGCATTAGAGGGCACAAGGCATAGTTTTGCCATAAGACAGTATTGTCTGAAGCCCCCTTACACTGTCCGAGAAGCAGACTGGAGGGCAATCCGTACGCAATTTTTGGTCTCTTAACCTGTGACAGACGGCATAGGGCCATATTAAACAGTTATGAATGTGGTACGGATTCATTTCTATATTCATAAATGATAGGCATTAGAGGGCACAACGCATAGTTTTGCCATAAGACAGTATTGTCTGAAGCCCACTACACTGTCTGAGAAGCAGCTTAGAGTCCAGACCGGCCGCCATTTTTGGTCTCTAAATCTATGACGGACGGCATAGGGCCATATAAAACAGTTATGAATGTATTTCGGATGCATTTCTATATTCATAACTGATAGGCATTATATGGCACAAAGCATAGTTTTGCCATAAGACAGTATTGTCTGAAGCCCCACGATCTGTCTGAGAAGCAGCTTGGAGTCCAGTCCAAACGCCATCTTTGGTCTCTAAATCTATGACTGACGGCATAGGGCCACATAAAACAGTTATGAATGTGTTTAGAAATCATTTCCATATTCATAAATGATAGGCATTAGAGGGCACAACGCATAGTTTTGCCATAAGACAGTATTGTCTGAACCCCCCTACACTGTCTGAGAAGCTGCTTGGAGTTAAATCCGAACGATATTCTGGGTCTCTAAATCTATGACGGACGGCATAGGGCCATATAAAACAGTAATGAATGTGTTCCGGATGCATTTCTATATTCATAAATGATAGGCATTAGAGGGCACAACGCATAGTTTTGCCATAAGACAGTATTGTCTGAAACCCCCCTACACTGTCTGAGAAGCAGCTTGGAGGCAGTCCGTACGCCATTTTTGCTTTCTTAACCTATGACGGACGGCATAGAAACATATAAAACAGGTATGAATGTGTTCCGGATGCATTTCTATATTTATAAATGATAGGCATTAAAGGGCACAAAGCATAGTTTGGCCATAAGACAGTATTGTCTGAAGCCCCTTACACTGACTGAAAAACAGCTTGGAGTCCAATCCGTACGCCATTTTTGGTCTCTAAATCTATGACGGACGGCATAGGGCCACATAAAACAGTTATAAATGTGTTTAGAAAGCATTTCCATATTTATAAATGATAGGCATTAGAGGGCACAACGCATAGTTTTGTCATAAATCAGTATTGTCTGAAGCCCCTCTACACTGTCCGAAAAGTTTCTTGGAGGCCAGTACATACGCCATTTTCGGTCTCTTAAGCTGTGACGGACGGCATAGGGCCATATAAAACAGTTATGAATGTGTTCCGGATGCATTTCTATATTCATAAATGATATGCATTAGAGGGCACAACGCATAGTTTTGCCATAAGACAGTATTGTCTGAAGCCTCCTACACTGTCTAAGAAGCAGCTTGGAGTCCGGTCCGAACGCCATTTTTGGTCTCTAAATCTATGACGGACGGCATAGGGCCACATAAAACAGTTATGAATGTGTTCCGTATGCACTTCTATATTAATTAATGATAGGCATTAGAGGGCACAACGCATAGTTTTGCCATGAAAAATATTGTCTGAAGCCCCCCTACACTGTCAGAGAAGCATCTTGGAGGCCAGTTCGTTCGCCATTTTTGGTCTCTAAATGTATAATGGACGGCATAGCGCCATATAAAACCGACACAAATGTGATCGGGAAGAATTTCCATATTATTAAATGATAGGCATTAGAGGGCACAACGCATAGTTTTGCCATAAGACAGTATTGTCTGAAGCCCTTGACACTGTCTGAAAAGCAGCTTGGAGGCCAGTCCTTACGCCATTTTTGGTCTCTTAACCTATGACGGACGGCATAGGGACAAATAAAACAGTTATAAATGTGTTGCGCATGCATTTCTATATTAATAAATGATTAGGCATTAGGAGGCACAACGCATAGTTTTGCCATAAGACAGTATTGTCTGAAGCCCTTGACACTGTCTGAGAAGCAGCTTGGAGGCCAGTCTTTACGACATTTTTGGTCTCTTAACCTATGACGGACGGCATAGGGCCAAATAAAACAGTTATGAATGTGTTCCGGATGCATTTCTATATTTATAAATGATAAGCATTAAAGGGCACAAAGCATAGTTTTGCCATAAGACAGTATTGTCTGAAGCCCCTTACACTGACTGAAAAGCAGCTTGGAGTCCAATCCGTACGCAATTTTTGGTCTCTAAATCTATGACGAACGGCATAGGGCCACATAAAACAGTTATAAATGTGTTTAGAAAGCATTTTCATATTTATAAATGATAGATATTAGAGGGCACAACGTATAGTTTTGCCATAAGACAGTATTGTCTGAAACCCCCTACACTGTCTGAGAAGATGCTTTGAGTCCAGTCCTTACGCCATTTTTGGTCTCTAAATCTATGACGGACGGCATAGGGCCACATAAAACAGTTATGAATGTGTTTAGAAAGCATTTTCATATTTATAAATGATAGGCATTAGAGGGTACAATGCATAGTCTTTTCCATAAGACAGTATTGTCTGAAACCCCCCTACACTGTCTGAAAAGCAGCTTGGAGGCCAGTACATACGCCATTTTCGGTCTCTTAAGCTATGACGGACGGCATAGGGCCATATAAAACCGATACAAATGTGATCGGGAAGAATTTTCATATTCAAAAATGATAGGCATTAGAGGGCACAACGCATAGTTTTGCCATAAGACAGTATTGTCTGAAGCCCTTGACATTGTCTGAGAAGCATCTTGGAGGCCAGTCCTTATGCAATTTTTGGTCTCTTAACCTATGACGGACGGCATAGGGCCAAATAAAACAGTTACGAATGTGTTTCGGATGCATTTCTATATTCATAAATGATAGGCATTAGAGGGCACAACGCATAGTTTTGCCATAAGACAGTATTGTCTGAAGCCCTTGACACTGTCTGAGAAGCATCTTGGAGGCAAGTACATACGCCATTTTTGGTCTCTTATGCTATGACGGACGGCATAGGGCCATATAAAACAGTTATGAATGTGTTCCGGATGCATTTCTATATTCATAAATGATAGGCATTAGAGGGCACAACGCATAGTTTTGCCATAAGACAGTATTGTCTGAAGCCCGTGACACTGTCTGAGAAGCAGCTTGGAGGCCAGTCTTTACGCTATTTTCGGTCTCTTAACCTATGACGGACGGCATAGGGACAAATAAAACAGTTATGAATGTGTTCCGGATGCATTTCTATTTTCATAAATGATAGGCATTAGAGGGCATAACGCATAGTTTTGCCATAAGACAGTATTGTAGGAAGCCCCCTACACTGTCTGAGGAGCAGCTTGGAGGCAGTCCGTACGCCATTTTTGCTTTCTTAACCTATGACAGATGACATAGGGACATATAAAACAGTTATGAATGTGTTCCGGATGCATTTCTATATTTATAAATGATAGGCATTAGAGGGCACAAAGCATTATTTTGCCATAAGACAGTATTGTCTGAAACCCTACTACACTGTCTGAGAAGCAGCTTGGAGGCCATTCCTAAACTCCATTTTTGGTATCTAAACATATGATGGACGGCATAGCGCCATATAAAACCGATACACATGTATTGAGGAAGCATTTCCATATTAAAAAATGATAGGCATTAGAGAGCACAACGCATAGATTTGCCATAAGACAGTATTGTCTGAAGCCCCCCTACACTGTCTGAGAAGCAGCTTGGAGGCCAGTTTGTACGCCATTTGTGGTCTCTAACTCTATGACGGACGGCATAGAGCCACATAAAACAGTTCTGAATGTGTTTAGAAAGCATTTCCATATTTATAAATGATAGGCATTAGAGGGCACAACGCATTGTTTTGCCATAAGACAGTATTGTCTGAAGCCCCTCTGCACTGTCTGAGAAGCAGCTTGGAGGCCAGTTGTACGCCATTTTTGGTCTCTAAATGTATGATGGACGGCATAGTGCCATATTAAACCGATACAAATGTGTTCAGAAGGCATTTCCTTATTTATAAATGATAGGCATTAGAGGGCACAACGCATAGTTTTTCCATAAGACAGTATTGTCTGAAGCCCCCCTACACTGTTTGAGAAGCAGCATGGAGACCAGTCTTTACGCCATTTTTGGTCTTTTAACCTATGACGGACGGGATAAGGCCATATAAAACAGTTATGAATGTGTTTTGGATAAATTTGTTTATTCATAAATGATAGGCACTAGAGGGCACAACGCAAAGTTTCGCCAAAAGACAGTATTGTCTGAAGCCCCACTATACTGTCTGAGAAGAAAGGTTGGAGTCCAGCCCGAACGCCATTTTGGTCTCTAAATGTATGATGGACGGAATAGCGCCATATAAAACCGATACAAATGTGTTCAGGAAGCATTTCCATATTCATATATGATAGACATTAGAGGGCACATCACATAGTTTTGCCATAAGACAGTATTGTCTAAAACCCCCATACACTGTCAGAGAAGCAGCTTGGAGGTCTGTCCGTTCGCCATTTTTGGTCTCTTAACCTATGACGGACGGCATAGGGCCATATGAAACAGTTATGAATGTGTTCCGGATGCATTTCTATATTCATAAATGATAGGCATTAGAGGGCACAATGCATAGTTTTGCCATAAGACAGTATTGTCTGAAGCCCCACTATACTGCCTGAGAAGCAGGTTGGAGTCCAGCCCGAACACCATTTTGGTCTCTAAATGTATGATGGACGGAATAGCGCCATATAAAACCTATACAAATGTGTTCAGGAAGCATTTCCATATTCATATATGATAGACATTAGAGGGCACATTGCATAGTTTTGCCATAAGACAGTATTGTCTGAAGCCCCCATACACTGAGAAGCAGCTTGGAGGTCTGTCCGTTCGCCATTTTTGGTCTCTTAACCTATGACGGACGGCATAGGACCATATGAAACAGTTATGAATGTGTTCCGGTTGCATTTCTATATTCATAAATGATAGGCATTAGAGGGCACAATGCCTAGTTTTGCCATAAGACTGTATTGTCTGAAGGCCCCTTACACTCTCTGAGAAGCAGCTTGGAGGCCAGTTTGTACGCCATTTCTGGTCTTTAAATCTATGACGGACATCATAGGGCCACATAAAACAGTTATAAATGTGTTTAGAAAGCATTTCCATGTTTATAAATAATAGGTATTAGAGGGCACAACGCATAGTTTTGCTATAAGACAGTATTGTCTGAAGCCCCACGACACTGTCTGAGAAGAAGCTTGGAGTCCAGTCCGAACGCCATCTTTGTGCCCTCTAATGCCAATCATTTATGAATATAGAAATGCATCCGGAACACATTCATAACTGTTTTATTTGGCCCTATGCCGTCCGTCATAGGTTAAGAGACCAAAAATGGAGTAAAGACTGGCTTCCAAGCTGCTTCTCAGACAGTGTCAAGGGCTTCAGACAATACTGTCTTATGGCAAAACTATGCGTTGTGCCCTCTAATGCCTATCATTTATGAATATACAAATGCATCCGGAACACATTCATAACTGTTTTATTTGGCCATCTGCCGTCCGTCATAGGTTAAGAGACCAAAAATGGCGTACGGACTGGCCTCCAAGCTGCTTCTCAGACAGTGTCAAGGGCTTCAGACAATACTGTCTTATGGCAAAACTATGCGTTGTGCCCTCTAATGCCTATCATTTATGAATGTAGAATTGCATCCGTAACACATTTGTATCGGTTTAATATGGCGCTATGCCGTCCATCATATATTTAGAGACCAAAAAGGGCGTACGGAAAGGTTTCCAAGCTGCTTCTCCGACAGTTTAGGGGGGCTTCAGACAATACTGTCTTATGGCAAAACTATGCTTTGTGCCTTCTAATGCCTATCATTTATAAATATGGAAATGCTTTCTAAACACATTCATAACTGTTTTATGTGGCCCTATGCCGTCCGTCATAGATTTAGAGACCAAAATGGCGTACGGACTGGACTCCAAGCTGCTTCTCAGACAGTGTAGTGGGGCTTCAGACAAAACTGTCTTATGGCAAAACTGTGCGTTGTGCCCTCTATTGCCTATTATTTATGAATATAGAAATTCATCAGGAACACATATGTATCGGTTTAATATGGCGCTATGCCGTCCATCATACATTTAGAGACCATAAATGGCGTACGGACAGGCCTCCAAGCTGCTTCTCCGACAGTGTAGGGGGGCTTCAGACAATACTGTCTTATGGCAAAACTATGCGTTGTGCCCTCTAATGTCTATCATTTATGAATATAGAAATGAATCCGGAACACATTTGTATCGGTTTAATATGGCGCTATGCCGTCCGTCATGGATTTAGAGACCAAAATGGCGTACGAACTGGTCTCCAAGCTGCTTCTCAGACAGAGTAGGGGGGCTTCAGACAATACTGTCTTATTGCAAAACGATGTCTTGTGCCCTCTAATGCCTATCATTTATGAATATAGAAATACATCCGTAACACATTTCTTACGGTTTAATATGGCGCTATGCCGTCCATCATACATTAAGAGACCAAAAATGGCGTACAAACGGGCTCCATCTCTGCTTCTTGGACAGTGAAGGGGGGCTTGAGACAATACTGTCTTATGGCAAAACTATGCGTTGTGCCCTCTAATGCATATCATTTATGAATATAGATTTGCATCCGGAACACATTTGTATCGGTTTAATATGGCGCTATGCCGTCCATCATACATTTAGAGACCAAAAATGGCGTATGGACAGGCCTCCAAGCTGCTTCTCGGACAGTGTAGGGGGGCTTCAGACAATACTGTCTTATGGCAACACTATGCGTTGTGCCCTCTAATGCCTATAATGTATGAATATAGAAATGCATCCGGAAATCATTCATAACTGTTTATTATGGCCCTATGCCGTCCGTCATAGGTTAAGAGACCACAAGTGGCGTACGGACAAGCCTCCAAGCTTCTTCTCAGACAGTGTAGGGGGGCTTCAGACAATACTGTCTTATGGCAAAACTATGCGTTGTGCCCTCTAATGCCTATCATTTATGAATGTAGAATTGCATCCGTAACACATTTGTATCGGTTTAATATGGCGCTATGCCGTCCATCATATATTTAGAGACCAAAAATGGCGTACGGACAGGCCTCCAAGCTGCTTCTCCGACAGTGTAGGGGGGGTTCAGACAATACTGTCTTATGGCAAAACTATGCTTTGTGCCCTCTAATGCCTATCATTGATAAATATGGAAATGCATTCTAAACACATTCATAACTGTTTTATATGGCCCTATGCCGTACGTCATAGGTTAAGAGACCACAAATGGCGTACAGACAGGCCTCCAATCTGCTTCTCAGACAGTGTAGGGGGGCTTGAGACAATACTGTCTTATGGCAAAACGATGTCTTGTGCCCTCTAATGCCTATCATTTATGAATATAGAAGTGCATCCGTAACACATTTCTTACGGTTTAATATGGCGCTATGCCGTCCATCATACATTAAGAGACCAAAAATGGCGTACGAACTGGCTCCAAATCTGCTTCTCGGACAGTGTAGGGGGGCTTCAGACAATACTGTCTTATGGCAAAACTATAATAATAATAATAATAATGGGTATTTATATAGCGCTTAATCTTACTCAAAAGCTCTAAGCGCTTTACAATCTGTACACAAAAATAAAATACAATGACATATGCACATAACAAACAAAGCACAATGCCCGAACACACCACTTTTACAATAAACTAAACAACAATAAATACATAATAATTTATATTCTAATTAACATTCAGTCTAAACAAGGAGGATTGCAGAACTACAACTAAGGCATCAAACACTGGCAGTCATTCAAAGTAAAGCTTGAAGAGGTGAGTTTTCAACGACCTCCTGAAGTCAGAGACAGACTCACTGTTTCTGACCTCAAGAGGAAGTGTATTCCATAACACTGGGGCTTGATAAACAAAAGTGCGCTGACCAAATGTTTTAGTTTTGACAGAAGGTACACACAGCTTCCGTTTATCAGAAGAGGAGCGGAGCTCACGAGAGGGTGTATACACATGCAGCAAAGAGGACAAGTATTCTGGGCTGGTGCCTGAAAGGCAGTTAAAACAGATTGACATAACTTTGTATTGAATACGTGAGGACACAGGTAGCCAGTGAAGGGACTTCAAGATGGGTGTGACATGCTCAGTCTTACGGACTCTCACAACAAGCCGGGCTGCATTGTTCTGAATTTTTTGGAGGCGATCAATGAGATACTGAGGGCAGCCACAAAGCAAAGAGTTACAATAATCTAGCTTGGACAGCACAAATGCACAAACTAGTGTTTTAGTGGCTTCCACGGTCAGCAGGTGACGAACTGAACTAATACGACGAAGTTCCAGATAAGCGGATCTACACACTGCACTGACATGCTGTGACATAGATAACTATGCGTGGTGCCCTCTAATGCTTATCATTTATGAATATAGAATTGCATCCGGAACACATTTGTATCGGTTTAATATGGCGCTATGCCGTCCATCATACATTTACAGATTAAAAATGGCGTACGGACACGCCTCTAAGCTGCTTCACCGACAGTGTAGGGGGGCTTCAGACAATACTGTCTTATGGCAAAACTATGCGTTGTGCCCTCTAATGCCTATCATTGATAAATATGGAAATGCATTCTAAACACATTCATAACTGTTTTATATGGCCCTATGCCGTCCGTCATAGATTTAGACACCAAAATGGCGTACGGATAGGCCTCCAAGCTGCTTCTCGGACAGTGTAGGGGGGCTTCAGACAATACTGTCTTATGGCAAAACTATGCGTTGTGCCCTCTAATGCCTATCATTTATGAATGTAGAAGTGCATCCGTAACACATTTGTATCAGTTTAATATGGCGCTATGCCGTCCATCATATATTTAGAGACCAAAAATGGCGTATGGACTCTCCTCCAAGCTGCTTCTCCGACAGTGTAGGGGGGCTTCAGACAATACTGTCGTATGGCAAAACTATGCTTTGTGCCCTCTAATGCCTATCATTTATAAATATGGAAATGCTTTCTAAACACATATATAACTGTTTTATGTGGCACTATGCCGTCCGTCATAGATTTAGAGACCAAAATGGCGTACGGACTGGACTCGAAGCTGCTTCTCAGACAGTGTAGGGGGGCTTCAGACAATACTGTCTTATGGCAAAACTATGCGTTGTGCCCTCTAATGCCTATCATTTATGAATATAGAAATGCATCCGGAACACATTTGTATCGGTTTAATATGGCGCTATGCCGTCCGTCATAGATTTAGGGACCAAAATGGCGTACAAACTGGACTCCAACCTGCATCTGAGACAGTGTAGGGGGGCTTCAGACAATACTGTCTTATGGCAAAACTATGCGTTGTGCCCTCTAATGCCTATCATTTATGAATGTAGAATTGCATCCGTAACACATTTGTATCGGTTTAATATGGCGCTATGCCGTCCATCTTATATTTAGAGACCAAAAATGGCGTATGGACAGGCCTCCAAGCTGCTTCTCCGACAGTGTAGGGGGGCTTCAGACAATACTGTCTTATGGCAAAACTATGCGTTGTGCCCTCTAATGCCTATCATTTATGAATGTAGAATTGCATCCGTAACACATTTGTATCGGTTTAATATGGCGCTATGCCGTCCATCATATATTTAGAGACCAAAAATGGCGTATGGACAGGCCTTCAAGCTGCTTCTCCGACAGTGTAGGGGGGCTTCAGACAATACTGTCTTATGGCAAAACTATGCTTTGTGCCCTCTAATGTCTATCATTTATAAATATGGAAATGCTTTCTAAACACATATATAACTGTTTTATGTGGCCCTATGCCGTCCGTCATAGATTTAGAGACCAAAATGGCGTACGGACTGGACTCGAAGCTGCTTCTCAGACAGTGCAGGGGGGCTTCAGACAATACTGTCTTATGGCAAAACTATGCGTTGTGCCCTCTAATGCCTATCATTTATGAATATAGAAATGAATCCGTAACACATTTCTTACGGTTTAATATGGCGCTATGCCGTCCATCATATATTTAGAGACCAAAAATGGCGTATGGACAGGCCTCTAAGCTGCTTCTCTGACAGTGTAGGGGGGCTTCAGACAATACTGTATTATGGCAAAACTATGCTTTGTGCCCTCTAATGCCTATCATTTATAAATATGGAAATGCTTTCTAAACACATATATAACTGTTTTATGTGGCCCTATGCCGTCCGTCATAGATTTAGAGACCATAATGGCGTACGGACTGGACTCGAAGCTGCTTCTCAGACAGTGTAGGGGGGCTTCAGACAATACTGTCTTATGGCAAAACTATGCGTTGTGCCCTCTAATGCCTATCATTTATGAATATAGAAATGCATCCGGAACACATTTGTATCGGTTTAATATGGCGGTATGCCGTCCGTCATAGATTTAGAGACCAAAATGACATACGAACTGGACTCCAAGCTGCTTCTCAGACAGTGTAGGGGGGCTTCAGACAATACTGTCTTATGGCAAAACTATGCGTTGTGCCCTCTAATGCCTATCATTTATGATTGTAGATTTACGTCCGTAACACATTTGTATCGGTTTAATAGTCCATCTTATATTTAGAGACCAAAAATGGCGTACGGACAGGCCTCCAAGCTGCTTCTCCGACAGTGTAGGGGGGCTTCAGACAATACTGTCTTATGGCAAAACTATGCGTTGTGCCCTTTAATGCCTATCATTTATGAATGTAGAATTGCATCCGTAACACATTTGTATCGGTTTAATATGGCGCTATGCCGTCCATCATATATTTAGAGACCAAAAATTGCGTATGGACAGGCCTCCAAGCTGCTTCTCCGACAGTGTAGGGGGGCTTCATACAATACTGTCTTATGGCAAAACTATGCTTTGTGCCCTCTAATGCCTAGCATTTATAAATATGGAAATGCTTTCTAAACACATATATAACTGTTTTATGTGGCCCTATACCGTCCGTCATAGATTTAGAGACCAAAATGACGTACGGACTGGACTCGAAGCTGCTTCTCAGACAGTGTAGGGGGGCTTCAGACAATACTGTCTTATGGCAAAACTATGCGTTGTGCCCTCTAATGCCTATCATTTATGAATATGGAAATGCATCCGGAACACATTTGTATCGGTTTAATATGGCGCTATGCCGTCCGTCATAGATTTAGAGACCAAAATGGCGTACGAACTGGACTCCAAGCTGCTTATCAGACAGTGTAGGGAGGCTTCAGACAATACTGTGTTATGGCAAAACTATGCGTTGTGCCTTCTAATGCCTATCATTTATGATTGTAGAATTACGTCCGTAACACATTTGTATCGGTTTAATATGGCGCTATGCCGTCCATCTTATATTTAGAGACCAAAAATGGAGTACGGACAGGCCTCCAAGCTGCTTCTCGGACAGTGCAGGGGGGCTTCAGACAGTACTGTCTTATGGCAAAACTATGCGTTGTGCCCTCTAATGCCTATCATTTATGAATATAGAAATGCATCCGTAACACATTTCGTACGGTTTAATATGGCGCTATGCCGTCCATCATATATTTAGAGACCAAAAATGGCGTACGGACAGGCCTCCAAGCTGCTTGTCCGACAGAGTAGGGGGGTTTCAGACAATACTGTCTTATGGCAAAACTATGCTTTGTGCCCTCTAATGCCTATCATTTATAAATATGGAAATGCTTTCTAAACACATACATAACTGTTTTATGTGGCCCTATGCCGTCCGTCATAGATTTAGATACCAAAATGGCGTATGGACTGGACTCCAAGCTGCATCTCAGACAGTATAGGGGGGCTTTAGACAATACTGTCTTATGGCAAAACTATGCGTTGTGCCCTCTAAAGTCTATCATTTATGAATGTAGAATTGCATCCGTAACACATTTGTATCGGTTTAATATGGCGCTATGCCGTCCATCATATATTTAGAGACCAAAAATGGCGTATGGACTCTCCTCCAAGCTGCTTCTCCAACAGTGTAGGGGGGCTTCAGACAATACTGTCTTATGGCAAAACTATGCTTTGTGCCCTCTAATGCCTATCATTTATAAATATGGAAATGCTTTCTAAACACATATATAGCTGTTTTATGTGGCCCTATGCCGTCCGTTATAGATTGAGAGACCAAAATGGCGTACGGACTGGACTCAAAGCTGCTTCTCAGACAGTGTAGGGGGGCTTCAGACAATACTGTCTTATGTCAAAACTATGCGTTGTGCCCTCAAATGCCTATCATTTATGAATATAGAAATGCATCCGGAACACATTTGTATCGGTTTATTATGGCGCTATGCCGTCCGTCATAGATTTAGAGACCAAAATGGCGTACAAACTGGTCTCCAAGCTGCTTCTCAGTGTCAGGGGGCTTCAGACAATACTGTCTTTTGGCAAAACGATGTCTTGTGCCCTCTAATGCCTATCATTTATGAATATAGAAATGCATCCGTAACACATTTCTTACGGTTTAATATGGTGCTATGCCGTCCATCATATATTTAGAGACCAAAAATGGCGTACTGACAAGCCTCCAAGCTGCTTCTCCGACAGTGTTCGGGGGTTTCAGACAATACTGTCTTAAGGCAAAACTATGCCTTGTGCCCTCTAATGTCTATCATTTATAAATATGGAAATGCTTTCTAAACACATATATAACAGTTTTATGTGGCCCTATGCCGTCCGTCATAGATTTAGAGACCAAAATGGCGTACGGACTGGACTCGAAGCTGCTTCTCAGACAGTGTAGGGGGGCTTCAGACAATACTGTCTTATGGCAAAACTATGCTTTGTGCCTTCTAATGCCTATCATTGATAAATGTGGAAATGCATTCTAAACACATTCATAACTGTTTTATATGGCCCTATGCCGTCCGTCATAGATTTAGAGACCAAAATGTCGTACGAACTGGACTCGAAGTTGCTTCTCAGACAATGTAGGGGGGCTTCAGACAATACTGTCTTATGGCAAAACTATGCGTTGTGCCCTCTAATGCCTATCTTTTATGAATATAGAAATGCATCCGGAACACATTTGTATCGGTTTAATATGGCGCTATGTCGTCGTCATAGATTTAGAGACTAAAATGGCCAAGGAACTGGCCTCAAGTCTGCTTCTCAGACATTGTAGAGGGGCTTCATACAATACTGTCTTATGGCGAAACGATGTGTTGTGCCTTCTAATGCTTATCATTTATGAATATATAAATGCTTTCTAACACATTCAGAACTGTTTTATATTGCCCTATGCCGTCCGTCACAGATTTAGAGACCAACATGGCGTACGGACTGCACTCCACGCTGTTTCTCAGATAGTGTAGTAGGGCTTCAGACAATACTGTCTTATGGCAAAACTGTGCGTTGTGCCCTCTATTGCCTATCATTTATGACTATAGAAATTCATCCGGAACACATTTGTATCGGTTTAATATGGCGCTATGCCATCCGTCATAGATTTAGTGACCAAAATGGCGTACGAACTGTTCTTCAAGCTGCTTCACAGACAGTGTAGGGGGGCTTCAGACAATACTGTCTTATGGCAAAATGATGTCTTGTGCCCTCTAATGCCTATCATTTATGAATATAGAAATGCATCCGTAACACATTTCTTACGGTTTAATATGGCGCTATGCCGTCCATCATACATTTAGAGACCAAAAATGGCGTACGAACTGGTCTCCAAAACTGCTTCTCCGACAGTTTAGGGGGGTTTGAGACAATACTGTCTTATGGCAAAACTATTTGTTGTGCCCTCTAATGCCTATCATTTATGAATATAGAAATGCATCCGGAAGACATTTGTATCGGTTTGATATGGCGCTATGCCGTCCGTCATAGATTTATAGACCAAAATGGCGTACGAACTGGTCTCCAAGCTGATTCACAGACAGTGTAGGGGGGCTTCAGACAATACTGTCTTATGGCAAAATGATGTCTTGTGCCCTCTAATGCCTATCATTTATGAATATAGAAATGCATCCGTAACACATTTCTTACGGTTTAATATGGCGCTATGCCGTCCATCATACATTCAGCGACCAAAAATGGCGTACGTACGTGCCTCCAAAACTGCTTCTCCGACAGTGTAGGGGGGTTTGAGACAATACTGTCTTATGGCAAAACTATGCGTTGTGCCCTCTAATGCCTATTATTTATGAATATAGAAATGCATCCGAAACACATTTGTATCGGTTTAATATGGCGCTATGCCGTCCATCATACCATTAGGGACCAAAAATGGCGTACGGACAGGCCTCCAAGCTGCTTTTCCGACAGTGTAGGGGGGCTTCAGACAATGCTGTCTTATGGCAAAACTATACGTTGTGACCTCTAATGCCTATCATTTATGAATATAGAAATGCATCCGGAACACATTCATAACTGTTTTATATGGCCCTATGCCGTACGTCATAGGTTAAGAGACCAAAAATGGCCTGGCGGACAGGCCTCCATTCGGCTTCTCGGACAGTGTAGGGGGGCTTCAGACAATACTGTTTTATGGCAAAACTATGCGTTGTGCCCTCTAATGCCTATCATTTATAAATATGGAAATGCTTTCTAAGCACATTCAGAACTGTTTTATGTGGCCCTATGCCGTCCGTCATAGATTTAGAGACCAAAATGTCGTACGGACTTGACTCAAAGCTGCTTCTCAGACAGTGTAGGGGGGCTTCAGACAATACTGTCTTATGGCAAAACTATGCGTTGTGCCCTCTAATGCTTATCATTTATGAATATAGAAATGCATCCGGAACACATTTGTATCGGTTTAATATGGCGCTATGCCGTCCGTCATAGATTTAGAGACCAAAATGGCGTACAAACTGGCCTCCAAGCTGCTTCTCAGACAGTGTAGGGGGGCTTCAGACAATACTGTCTTATGGCAAGACGATGTCTTGTGCCCTCTAATGCCTATCATTTATGAATATAGAAATGCATCCGGAACACATTCATAACTGTTTTAAATGGCCTTAAAGGGGCTTTTATTATTCATATTTTGTTGGGCCGGAAGTAGAGTCAGTCTCAGCGTAGGGGTGCTTCTTTCAGCCTGTCCGCCCCACTGAATCTGAATGTTGAGAGTGCATGTGACGAGCTGTTAGCGCGGTTTTGGCATAAGCTGGGAGCCATACTACTATTTAACGCTTCCGGTTTCAGTGGCTGCTAAGAGCTGGCTGTTGTCTTCAGGGCCATAGACGATTACTGTTGTTGTTGTTGTTGACAATACAAATTGAAAGCAATAGAACTATAGGGACCAACAAATCAAAAACAAACACAAAACGGAGGAGGGTGTCATTTGTTACTTTTATGTTGAATTGTAGTCAGTACTGAACTGACCTGACCACATTTATGGTCGGCGGTCGAGGAAGTTCGTTCACTGAGTTTCAAAAGTGCCTCAATAGACGGGCAGGCTAAACCTCTAACAATTGAACTGAAGTAACAAGATAAAAATTACGTCATGTCAAGTTACGCTAACCTCGCTGCTGAACGTACATTTGACGCGAACCGCTGTATGTGTATGCCTACATGTGCGTCAACCGGAATGATGTCAGTACTGAATAGCTTGGCGCCTATAGGCGCCAAGCCGTATTGGGCACCAACCTTGAACCATCATGGTCGACCTGTCTCCTAAACTGTTATAATTATAATCTTCAGAAGAAAGCTTCCACGTTTGGGAATTTTTCCCGCTCAGGGTTTAATGAGTTAAGAGTGGCATTTGTGTTTAGTATGCAGTCACTCTGACAGGCGTTTAATCACGTTCAAGTGGTTTCAGTATACATACTTTAATGTGAGACTGTACTAAATGCCATCAAGCGTATCATTTTCACTGGAATAGTGTTATCTTATATATTTGTTTCAAGGTGACTTATATTACTTCACACATCTAAACATTCGCAGTCGTCAACTGAGTGTATATAAAAAAAAAAATCAATCACCAAAAAGGTGACTGCCAAGCGTGTAATATGCAAAGAAGTACCCAACGGAGAAAGAAACACGCTTAGAAAAGACGGGTACAACACAATTTATTAATATTTCGGGTAAATACCCTTTGTCAAAATAGACAAACAAACAGAGAGATTAGCCGCTACTTATCTTCATTGGCAGAAAGAGTTGCCACATTCTTTCTGCCAATGAAGATAAGTAGCGGCTAATCTCTCTGTTTGTTTGTTTGTCTATTTTGACAAAGGGTATCCGAAATATTAATAAATTGTGTTGTACCCGTCTTTTCTAAGCGTGTTTCTTTCTCCGTTGGGTACTTCTTCTCGTCACTGAGTGTATGTATATATGTATAGTGTATGTATGTCAGTTGTGTGCGTAGTAAACAAGAGAATCTCCAGTCCGATATTTCTGTACACACAAGCTTGAACTAGACTTGGTGAAATACTTTCTTAACTCATTCTACCCCAGACACACCACAGGAAGATAAGGACTGATCGACCATGATAGTTCAAGGGTGATGCCAGAATAGCTTGGCGCCTATGGGCGCCAAGCTATTCTGGCGATCACCCTTGAACTATCATGGTCGATCTGTGTCCTGCACTGCAATGCAGTCTGCAGAGGACCGTAACGGCAAAATTTAAGGATTTCGGTGTCAGAATGAGTTAAGTGGGTACGGGCTAAGAGAGAATCCGAGCCGGCATATTGTACTGAATTGAATGTCTCCGATTGAAGACATAAACAACCGTTTATAGGAAGTCGGTTGACCCAGATTAGAGTCCGTAATTTTTGTCATATTTACTTGAACTTTTGCATATAGCTAGTTTGGAGAAAGACATAACATTGGACTGAGTTCGTTAGGCAGCTTTGTATCCTTTCAACTTCCGAACTTAAGTAAAAATTAATTCTTTTCAGACACTAATTAAAACAGCAAAAAAAAAACTTCACTTCTAGAGAAAGTCACAAACCATATAGGTGAGGCTAACGCTGGTAGAATTGTACTACTGACACAAACCACTGAATGGGAATTACTCAGAGCTGGACAGACAAACAGTTAGATCCCCGGGCTGCCCCCTGCCCCCCCCCCCCCCCCCCCCCCCCCCCCCCGCCTATAAGGCACCCAAACGCCAGCTCACAGAAAAATACGCAAGTCAGAACCAGACGATCATCTACATCCCTAAAAAGGATGCATCAGGTCTAGCCTATAGAATATAACCCATGTCTTTTTATGGAACTTAGGAAGTAGGCAGGAGAAACACACATAGTACACAAACACGAAGGTGCACAACTAAATGTGGTCGGGTAAATACCCTGATTTCCCACAGTAGATGCACAAGACAATACACAACAATGTAACGATACAAGTTTTTTCTCGAGTTATAGAATACTCACAAACCAGATAGACAAAGTCAGACAGTGCCGGTGACGTAAAACGAAACAACTCCGTCACCACACAGACACTGATACTCTAAATATGACGTAATTCTCTCTCTCTCTCTCTCTCTCTCTCTCTCTCTCTCTCTCTCTCTCTCTCTCTCTCTCTCTCTCTCTCTCTCTCTCTCTCTCTCTCTCTCTCGGTCTCGCTCGCTCTTTCTCATACATATGCGCGCATAGAGGCATAGATCCTCATGTGCCCGGAGGGTATATGAACATCTATGCCTCTTGAGGATGCCAGTGGAGCGCGCTCATGTACTCACGCACACGCGCCGAACCGGCACACACATCTACGCGCTTTCAGAAGAGCATGCAGGTGTACTTAGTATAGCGGCTCGTAGCTAGGTAAAGTCAACCTGATTTCACATAAATTATAGCAAGACTGAAATTGTACCGTGAAATTCTAGTTTTGTCACCATTTTCCCAAGTCTTGAAGCGAAAACGAAACTCATATCACTTTAAATATAAAATTACGTAAAAATAAAAATTAAAAAAAAAAACGTCATGACAAATGACGTTTGACAAACCAATGAAACATATGCCAAGAGGCATAGATCCTCAACTCGTGCCCTGGTGTGCGCATGAACATCTATGCCTCTTGAGGATGTCTGCAGGGCGCGCATGCAAACACGCACACGCACACGCATAAGGCACACACATCGACGCGCTTTCAGAAGAGCATACAGGTGTACTCCAAACATCTCCAAGAGGCACAGATTATCGTGTGCCTGGAGGGCGCATGAGAATCTATTCCTCATGGAGATGCGCGTGTTTGTGTGTGTGTCAGTGTGTGCCGGGTGTGTGTGTGTGTGTGTGAGAGAGAGAGAGAGAGAGAGAGAGAGAGAGAGAGAGAGAGAGAGAGAGAGAGAGAGAGAGAGAGAGAGAGAGAGAGAGAGAGAGAGAACAATGAACCTTTATTTTCCAACGGTAGAAGTTATTGGTAACAGGACCAGTTTTCAAACTTGCCGTTGCTAAGAGAGAGACAGACAGACCGTCGTACAGACAGACTGTTACGATTGTGGTTGTGTTGTCCTGTGAGAGCATGCATGTGTTAATCGTAGGAAACGATCCGATGTTTATTTGAGCTGTCATGGTTACGTCAGTATCACGTCAGTACCTTTTCAGTGAGATTTTTTTTATTGCCACGGTTCGTCCATGATAGTGGTGTTGGCTTTGTTATGATATGTTAATTTTAGTCCGGAAGCTTCTAGAAAAGTCGTACGGAGAAGCGGAGCGGTCGATTTTTGTTTCAGTTTGCGTAGATTAGTTGAGAAGTGAACCCCCAGAACGTTCGAAGCAGGGTCGCGCTGTCTAGTGACATCGTACATGTGACGTCAGAAGAGTAAGAAACATTTCGCTACTTTGTTTTATAGACGAGTCATAGTTGTTTACTGTTCGCGTGAAGTTGGCAGCCAGTCTGTACGGTTTTTGAAAGATCGTAAGTTCTGGAAGATTCCGACTAGGTCGTGAACTGCCTGCCATACTTTTGTGAGATGTATACGGTCCATCCACCTGGAACACTCTCCCACTCTCTCTCCGTCATAAACACTCTCTCTCCTCCTTCCAGTCCGCCCTCAAAACTCACCTCTTTCAACATTTCTAGCACTACATCACCACACTCCCCACCCTAAGCTGACCGTCGTAATGTATTTTCACTATTTGTGGTACGTGAGTCATTGTCTAAAGCGTGCGCATGCGTGTGCGAGTTGTGAGTGCGCGCTTAGAGTTATAATTATTATAAGATACTTACTTACTTACTTACGCCTGTCACCCCTACCCGGGTATAGGCCGTCGACGAGAGACCTCCAGCAACTCCTGTCCTGTGCTTCTCCTTCGATTCTACTCCAGGTGGTTCCCAGTCTCTTGATGTCTGCTTGGAGGTCTCGACGCCAGGAGTTTATCGGCCTACCTCTTTTCCTCTTTCCCTGGGGGTTCCATGACAATGCCTGCCTAGTGATACTGGAAGCTGGCTTTCTCAGACTGTGACCGATCCATCCACATCTTCTTCGCCCAATTTCATTCTCTGCTGTTATCTGCTCTGTTCTCTCCCAGAGTCTGACGTTGCTGATCTCTGGCCAGTGGATTTTCAAAATTCTTCTAAGGCAACTGTTCATGAAGGTCTGTACTCTGTTGACTGTGGTTTTTGTCAATCTCCATGTCTCTGCTCCATATAGGAGAACTGCTTTTACATTGGAGTTGAAAATCCGGACTTTGGTGTGTTGTGACAGCTCTCTGGAACTCCACACTTTTTTCAACTGGAGAAAGGCTGCTCTGGCTTTACCGATTCGTGCTCTGACATCTGCATCAGTGCCGCCTTTTTTGTCTATGATGCTCCCGAGATAGGTGAAGGACTCCACCTCCTCCAACGGGGTGCCAGCAAGCAAGACTGGTTCTTCCCTGGTTGCGTTCAGCCTCATTGTCTTTGTTTTCTGTTTGTGAATGGTGAGGCCCACTTGGGACGAGATGTCAGCAAGCCTCGTGCGTCTTGTCCTGCATTTGTTGATGAGTGTGGGACAGTAATGCCAAGTCGTCTGCAAAATCGAGGTCGTCAAGCTGTGTCCACAGTGTCCACTGTATTCCACTTCGTCTGTGCTCTGTGGTCTGGTCATCTTCATGACCCAGTCTATGGCCAGTAGGAAGAGGAACGGAGACAGCAGACACCCCTGCCTGACACCAGTTCTGACCTGGAGCTCTCTGGTGAACTGCCCTTCGTGGATCACGCGACATGTCATGCCATCATAGCTGCTCTTGATCAGGCGGACGAGCTTTGTGGGTACACCGTAGTGTCGTAGGAGTTTCCACAGAGTCTCTCGGTCCACGCTGTCAAATGCTTTCTCATAATCCACAAAGTTGACGTACAGCGGGGAGCTCCACTCCAGAGACTGTTCCACGATGATGCGGAGAGTGGCGATCTGGTCTGTACATGATCGGTTCTTCCTGAATCCTGCTTGCTGGTCTCTCAGCTGGGGATCAACGGAGCTCTTCATTCTCTCTAGGATGATCCTGTTGAAGACCTTTCCTGGTACTGACAGCAAGGTGATTCCTCTGTAGTTGGAACACTTGCTGAGGTCGCCTTTCTTGGGAAGCTTGATTAGGTACCCCTCCTTCCAGTCAGCTGGCATCACCTCCTCTTCCCAGATCTTTCCAAACAGTGGGTACAGCATCTCAACTGTTGTCTCTAGGTCTGCTTTCAGAGACTCCGCTGGGATGCCATCTGGCCCTGCTGCTTTGCCATTCTTCAAAAATGCCACTGCTTTTCTGATCTCTTCCCGGCTGGGTCTGTCACAGCTGATGGGTAGGTCGGTCTCTGCCGGCTGGATGTCGGAGGGGGGGGGGGGGTCGGGTGGGCTAGGTCTGTTCAGTAACTCTTCAAAATACTCGGCCCATCTGTCGAGTTGGTCTGCTCTGTCTGCAATAGGCTTGCCTTCTTTGTCTTTTAATGGTCTTTCTGTATGGCCATACTTACCCGACAATCTTCTGGTAATGTCGTAGGGCTGTTTCATGTTGCCGCTGCCTGCTGCCTTTTCTGCCTCTGCTGCCAGGCTGTCTGTGTAGGCCCTCTTGTCTGCCCTGATACTCCTCTTCACCTCGCGGTTGGCTTCCGAGTATTCCCCCTGTGCCCTTACTTTGGCTGCTCTCGTGCGACTGTTGTTGACCGCTGCTTTCTTCTGCTTCCTCGCTTCTATCTTCTTCAAGGTCTGTGCCGACAGCCAGTCCTTGTGGTGGTGTTTCCTGAACCCTACAGTGTCTTTGCAGGTTGAGTTCAGCGCCTCTCTAACTGCCTTCCACTGCTGCTCTGTGGTGACCGCCTCCTCTTCATTTACTAGCTCCTGTAGCGCTTGAAACCGGTTGGACAGCACCAGTTTGAACTCTTCTCTAACTCCAGTTTCTCTCAGGAGGCCTACATTATAGCGCTGTCTTCTTGTTGTCTCTGTGCGGCTTTTCTTTAGCTTGAGCTTCATTCTTAAGGTAAGCAGATGGTGGTCTGAGGCGACATCTGCTCCCCTCCTCACTCGAACATCTTGAAGGGATCTTCTAAATTTCTTGCTAATGCAGATATGGTCTATTTGGTTCTCTGTTGTATGGTCAGGTGAGACCCAAGTTGCTTTGTGTATTCTTCTGTGTGGGAAGATGCTGCCTCCAATGACAAGTCGGTTTAGAGCACAAAAGTCTACAAACCTCTCCCCGTTCTCACTCATCTCCGAGCCTAGTCCCTGTCTCCCCATCACCTCTTCGTATCCGGTGTTGTCCTCCCCTATTTTGGCATTAAAATCGCCCATGAGGATGGTGATGTCTCGCTCCGCACATTTGTCCACGGCACTCTGGAGTCGGTCGTAGAACTCTTGTTTCTCTTCCTCGTCACTGTCATTGGTGGGCGCATAACACTGGATGACGTTCAGCTTGAGAATTATTATAAGATAAGCTCATTATAAATACCGTAATTATTATTATTATTATTTTATGTCATTTTACATTAGGATTTGGAGCTGAATTGAGCAGCCGAATTTTTGTAGCCTATTGTAGTTATTCCAGAAAATTCTTTCTTTATTAATATTTATGAGTTTCAGTTACGGGTTCCATTCTGATTGGTTGCGTTGAATGATTTTTTTTTTTTTTCATCATTCTAGAAAGTTGTCTTACTATATAACGTTGGTGCTAGGAAAGCGCGGATGTACATTGTCTTGCATTGTCAGTTGTGGAAACACACAGTTTATCGTAGGTACGTGGCCGGTATAGGGTGTACATTGTGAGAGACACAGCCGAACAGTGGTGTACATCGTGTCACAGTGAGGAACTTTGTGTCGCCAGTGTGGACATTTGCAGAAGAGACTTTGTATCAGTGTTGGTGCATTTGGAAATGCATTCTGTGGAGATCGCATCGCTGAATTAAATTATTGTTGGAACTGTTACTCCAGTATTGTCTACATCCTTAAGCCACGTGTGACGGGTTGCAGCTGAATGAAGTTTATTTAAAAGAACCTTACGTGCGTGCATCTGGTGTGTTTATCATACTACGACTACGAAACGACCACGTTGGCACCTCCGACGGGACTTCAATCTTCAGTTGACTCGGTGGAAAGGGTAGCACTTAGCAGGAGAAAACAGCCAGCAGTGAAACGCAGAAATGGCAACATCGGAAATGGAGACATTCCTGAAAATTGGAAAGGAATGTGGACTCGAAGGAGCTCAACTCCTTGAGTTTGTAAAGGAGAGAGAGAAGGCCGAGATTAGATAGAGAAAAGGAGAGATTGGAGAAAGAAGAAAAGAAACGAGAAAGAGAAGAAAAGGAGAGACTGGAGAGAGAAAGAGAAAAGAGACTTGAAGAAGAAAAGAGCCAAAGAGCGTGAAATCAGGAAACTCGAAATTCAACGAGAAGAAGCAGAGAAACAGCGAAGAGAGGCAGAGAAACAACGAGAAGAGGAGCGGGAAGAGGCAAAGAAACAGCGAGAAGAGGCGAAGCGACAGCGTCAACACGAAATTCATCTAAAGCAGATGGAGATAGAGGCACAGAGCCAGAGGGCTTCTGAAGCAACAGCATTAGCCAGCAGAGAGCAAACAGCCCGTGCGCCAAAGCTACCACCTTTCGAAGAAAATTTAGATAAGATGGACGCTTATCTGGAGCGATTCGAGCGATTCGCAAGCAGTAACAATTGGAGACAAGAGACTTGGGCTATCAAACTGAGTGCACTTCTAACTGGCAAAGCGCTTGAAGTTTACACCCACTTGCCACGAGAAGAAGCTGAAGATTATACGCAGTTTAAAGCCGCCCTGTTGAGACAGTACGACTTCACTGAAGAGGGTTACAGGCGACGATTTCGGAACTGCAAGCCTGAAGAAGGAGAAACACCCGGCCTATTCATTGAGAGAATCAGAAGCTACCTGGAGAAATGGATAGAGCTGGCTGGTTTAAACAAAGAGTACCAGGACCTGTGTGACCTCATCATTAAAGAACAAGTCCTCAACGCATGTTCTAAGGATCTGGCCGCGCACCTCAGGGAGCAAAAAGAACAGTCCCTAAAGGCCCTGGCCGACTTCGCTCAAAGATACCTTGACGCCCACAACGTGAAATTCGGGTCCAGTAAGCCGCAGCGTGTGTCTGCACCAGCAGAGGAAATCCACAATGTCAGAGACACCCCCGAAATACAAGCCGGTGGAGAACCTGACATGTTTTCTCTGTGGGAAGAAAGGTCACAAGGCGATACGGTGTCCTTCTAAAGATGTTTCCCGAAGCGACATCAGAAGATCCATCCAAGATCGTGGGATAGCAGGCAGAAGCAGCACCATGTCTCAACACAGAGCCGCTGCTGTATTAGCCAATGATGTGACGTCACCCAGTGACTCTGAGTCTGGAGAAACGCGAGCGACACCGGAGCTGATTGAATCTTTCAGAAAGAATGGACGCATCCCAGTAGGAGATGGGGCTACATTTTTACCAGTTTCAAACATCACCCTGCCTGAGAGTGAAGTGCCGAACATGCCGGTGGTGTCAGGATTCGTCGGAAACACACCAGTGAGAGTACTGAGAGACACTGGTTGTAGCGGCATCATCGTAAGAGAGGACCTAGTAACTGAAGACCAGAAGCTGCAGGAGTGGACCACTCTCATTTTGGCCGACGGAACTGTAAGGATTATCCCCCTTGTCAATGTCAGTGTCGACACTCCGTACCTGAAAGGAGAGGTCAGTGAAGGCGTTGTGCGTGAAGACACCAGTCTACGACCTCATCATCGGAAACATTGATGGTGCCAGAAACGCAGACGATCCAGATCCAGAGTGGAGACCTGAAACATGTGCTGTTACCACGAGATGTCAAGCAAAGAAGAGTCACCAGACCATCCCTTTAAAAGTGGCGCACAATACGGAAACAGCTGTGGTGAATAGGGACAGGCTGGTGGAGCTACAAAGAGCCGACCCCACGCTTGACAAGTTCCGAGGTCACACCGAGCCCGTGACGCGACTAGAAAAGAGATAACCTTCGAGACCAGAAGAAATATCCTGTACCGGATATTCGACAGATGGAGATAAACCTGTGCGTCAAGTAGTAGTCCCTGAACCTTTGAGAATGCAGGTGACGAAATTGGTCCATGATTCCATATTGGGAGGACACATGAGAATCAAAAAGACCCTCGATAGGATCCAAGCCGTCTTCTACTCGACTTAAATGGGAGGTGACGTCACCCGATTCTGCAGGTCGTGCGACATATGCCAGAAGACAATCTCCAAGGGAAAGGTGCCCAAGGTTCCTCTAGAGAAAATGCCACTGATCGATATGCCTTTCAAACGCGTAGTTGTGGACCTGGTGGGGCCAATATCCCCTCCAAGTGAAGATGGTCATCGCTACATTTTGACCCTGGTGGACTACGCTACACGTTATCCTGAGGCCATACCACTGGAGAAGATCGACACTCCAACAGTGGCAGAGGCGCTCGTCGACATGTTCAGCCGTTTAGGAATTCATGAGGAGATCCTGAGTGACCTGGGAACTCAGTTCGTCTCCTACTGCATGGAGGAAGTCAATCGGCTATTGAGCATCCGACACCTTACTACCACCCCTTATCACCCCATGTGTAATGGGCTGGTTGAAAAGTTTAATGGAACATTGAAGGCTATGCTGAAGAAACTGTGTGCTGAACAGCCGAGGTTGTGGCATAGATATATCAATGCCTTGCTCTTCGCATACCGTGAAGTTCCTCAGGATTCGACAAGGTTTTCCCCTTTTGAATTACTTTACGGCAGGACTGTAAGGGGACCCATGCACATCCTGAAGGAGCTGTGGACGAAGGATATCGATGCGCCTGAGGTAAAGATCAGCTACCAGTACGTCTTCGACCTGAGAGAGAAGCTGGAAGATACCCTCAGGATCGCTCGAGAAGAACTAGGGAAGGTGCAGAACAAAGGGAAGCATTACTATGATCGTAAGGCGAAACCTCGACGATTCCAGCCAGGTGATCAGGTCTTGGTTCTTCTTCCTACCGACAACAACAAACTCCTGATGCAGTGGAAGGAATCCTACGTTGTCGACACGGTGGTTGGCATCAGCGACTACAGAGTCATGGTCAACAACAAGGTGAAGACTTACCATGCTAATCTGCTGAAGAAGTATATTGAGAGAGGTCGTCAAGACAAAACTCAACTGGCAGCATCGGTGCGTCTTGCTGATGACGAAAGACTAGACGACGAGAACCTGATTGACCTTAATGAACTTCGCCACAAAGAGGATGTAGAAGACATCCAGTTCGGTAAGAATCTGACCCATACTCAACGAGAAGAACTGTGCGTCCTGACTCAAGAATTCGACCATCGGTTTACACCTAACTCAGGAACAACAGACACCGTCCAGCACGAGGTCAATCTGATATCGAACGAGCCGGTTCGCGACGAGAGCCAAGTCGTCTGCTTCATAACAAGAGAGAAGGACTGAGGAAGAATTTTGGGGAGACGCCAGACCCTGGAGTCGACAGAGATTCCAGATTGCCAGTGGTCATCGGGAATAGACCAGAGAGATCTAGTTTGGTGTGTGGGGACTGTCGTACTTTCCGTGAGCCGACAGTGTTTGACCCAGGACCAATAACCTTTGAACTATGCGAACTGTATTCATGATTTGACGATGTTCCAGAAGTGAATTTTGACATTAAACTACAATCTATCAAGGGTTCGCAGAACTTTGGAGTGGATTACCTGAGCAGAGCAGTTTAAATGAACATTTCTGTGTCCAGAACAGTTTAAAGAAACATTTAGGTGTCCAGAACTGTTTAAAGGGACATGTCACGTATTCGCTCAGGATAATTTAAAGGAACTGTGGGACGTTTATTTTATATTGATTTTGATGTGAAATTGTATTTGTTTAGGGTTCTGTGTAGGTTAACACAGCCACAACCGTGTTTGCTTTTTTTAGATTTGAGAAGAAAATTTTGTGAAACTTGATTTCATTCTAAAGAGAGGGGTAATGTTACGATTGTGGTTGTGTTGTCAGTCCTGTGAGAGCATGCATGTGTTAATCGTAGGAAACGATCCGATGTTTATTTGAGCTGTCATGCTTACGTATCACGTACCTTTTCAGTGAGATTCTTTATTGTTCGTCCATGATAGTGTGTTGGCTTTGTTATGATATGCCGGTTAATTTTAGTCCGGAAGCTTCTAGAAAGTCGTACGGAGAAGAGCGGTCGATTTTTGTTTTGCGTAGATTATTTGAGAATGAACCAGAACGTTCGAAGCAGGGTCGCGCTGTCTAGTGACATCGTACATGTGACGTCAGAAGAGTAAGAAACATTTCGCTACTTTGTTTTATAGACGAGTCATAGTTGTTTACTGTTTGCGTGAAGTTGGCAGCCAGTCTGTACGGTTTTTGAAAGATCGGCGTGTAAGTTCTGGAAGATTCCGACTAGGTCGTGAACTGCCTGCCATACTTTTGTGAGATGTCATTTTACATTAAGATTTGGAGCTAAATTGAGCAGCCGAATTTTTGTAGCCTATTGTAGTTATTTCAGAAAATTCTTTCTTTATTAATATTTATGAGTTTCAGTTACGGGTTCCATTCTGATTGGCGTTGAATGATTTTTTTGGATTATTCTAGAAAGTTGTCTTACTATATAACGTTGGTGCTAGGAAAGCGCGGATGTACGGCATTGTCTTGCATTGTCAGTTGTAGAGACACACAGTTTATCGTAGGTACGTGGCCCGTATAGGGTGTACATTGTGAGAGACAGCCGAACAGTGGTCTACGTCGTGTGAGGAACTTTGTGTCGCCAGTGAGTGTGGACATTTGCAGAAGAGACTTTGTATCAGTGTTGGTGCATTTGGAAATGCATTGTGTGGAGATCGCATCGCTGAATTAAATTATTGTTGGAACTGTTACTCCAGTATTGTCTACATCCTTAAGCCACGTGTGACGGGTTGCAGCTGAATGAAGTTTATTTAAAAGAACCTTACTTGCGTGCATCTGGTGTGTTTATCATACTACGACTACGAAACCACCACGTAACACAGACAGACAGACAGACACTAGAGAGAGAGAGAGAGAGAGAGAGAGAGAGAGAGAGAGAGAGAGAGAGAGAGAGAGAGAGAGAGAGAGAGAGAGAGAGAGAGAGAGAGAGAGAGAGAGAGAGAGAGAGAGAGAGAGAATGACGTCATATTTAGAGTCAATGTCAGTGTCTTCGTCAGTGGTAACGGAGTTGCCTCTTTTACGTTACCGCCACTGTCTGACTTTCTCTACTGGAAGTCAAGGTGTTTTTTTTTTAGTGTACATAAACAGCCGTTTATAGGAACTTCTGCTGACCCAGATTAGAGTCCGTAATTTGTGTCATATTTACTCACTTGAACTTTTGCATATAGCTAGTTAGGAAAAAGACATTGGATGAGTTCGTTAGCCAGATTTGTATCCGGCCTTTCAACTTCTTTACTGAGTAAAATTTAATTCTTTTAGTTTGACTGCGAAATAACGTATGAACACAAAAATCGTACCTTTAGCTTTGACAGTCTGCCGCTGTTTTCACTGACGGGAAGAGAAAAACGCGGCCCGGCAATCACTGACGCGTTACGATTTATGGCAAGGCCACATCATGAGTCAGTACCGCCGCCCCCCCCCCTCTCCCCCCCCCCCCCCCTCTTAAGAAGTCATAGTTGTACATTTCAGTGTATACTCAACTTGAAATTATACTTAAATGTTCACCAAATCAATTTAAATTAGCATGAATACGGGCAAAGAAGACCGTTTTTCTAAGTCCCTTCTATTCATTAACGGGCCGGGGACTTTTTAGGACGGGTCGCGGTGGCCGGGCGGCGAATTTAATAGCATGTCCATGATGTCAAAGGCGGGCAGGCTAAACCTCTAACACTCTCAATTGAAGTAACAAGATAAAAATTACGTCATGTTTTGTTACGCTAACCTCGCTGCTGAACGTACATTTAGCGCGAAGCCGCGCCGTATGTGCGTACCCCCTCCCCCCATCCCCCCCCCCCACCGCCCCTTCCTCTCCTCCCCCCTGCCCCCTCACACTGTGACCCCCCGACCCCTCCCACACACACACCCCAGTCTACCAAGACTCAAGCAGTCTGTTATCGTCAGTGACCGTGAATGCTATTGGGTCATTCTCTGGAAAGGTGGACCTATGGGAGGTGCACCATAAAATTGCATATACCAGAATATTAAGAGTGTAAGGATATCTCATGTTTATATTTTTAAGCAACAGATATGTTAAATGAACACCATGATACAGTGAATTGTGCTTGTTTGTAAACGTTTGGTTTACAGCTGTGGTTTTATTGACGAAAATCACACAATTCAGATCGCCATTTTGTTACATAGACAAGTGACTAAATTTGAGTTCAAAAATAAAGCATAAATACCTCACAGTTTTGGGGAAGAAACGGTTGAATTAAGATGTATTTATCCAAAACTTTACTCTCCATCATCACTTTTCTAATACTACGCATTGCTGTGAGATAAAGTAATTTTTATTTCACGTCTGATTTGTAACAAATCGTGTCCACTGACATAAAGATAAAAATAAATCAATGAAAAATTAATACGGAAATGAACGGACCAAATTTAGTGTTCTGCGCCAAACAAAATATTTAGCTAACTGATATATGACACAAAGCAATTGTAATGGAAGAAATGACGGTAGAAATAAAACGAAATTGCGTCACTTGTATCTTCGCGTCCGGAATTCGCGTTACAAATGTGATGTCTAATGAACTATATTTTTCACGACCGAGTTTACGGACGCTTGAATGGATAGTGCCGACCGGATGCGGAATGACACAGTGAGTGATCGCTGTGTGAAAACGACACACTGTGTGTGCTGGGAGGCAGAACTGAGGACTTTTAACGGTAGTGTCCGCGTTTTCCGTCCATGTTTACGACTAAGATTTAGGCGCCATTTCCTTCGGTCGGCACGCTGAAAAGCGTGAAGAGTTGCGCCGGTACGTTATGTTTTGAATTATTGAATACAAAACCTGAATGCTTATTTTACTGTTTTTATGTGTTCACAGCTATTGTTTGCAAAGTTTTGTAGCAAAAAAGAATCGATTGACTGGGCCGGTGTGCCGTGACCAAGGCAATTTCAGCCCCCACTTTGAACATTCGTAATTGCAAACGAATTTTAACTAAAGCAGAGAGCTTACAAATTTCATATTTTGCAGAATAGTTCCTGAGAGTGTTTCAAAATTTACATGCATGTTTTGTGTTTATTTATTTTGATATATACATGTTATTTTGATGTACAGTGCATTTTGTCACATTTGTCACAAAGACTTGAAGGCGTGGGATGTCTTTTTTACGACAGAGATCAGATGCATCGGTTTTCACTGTATTTTTATGCTAGCAGTTTTCACTCAAACGAATTTTCTGTTGCCTGTGTCATATTATTGTGCAAGTTAATATTTGTTCAATGCGCTTTGAAGCACTTGCAATTTAGGCATAAAAGTCGGAAGTATTGACACATACATGACTTCTTCGTAAATAGGACACTGTAGCGTCTTTGATACGAATAAGATTGTAATGCCGTAACCACGTTATAATTTTGCAGAATCTCCGTTGTGTTTAAAGTGTTTACTAACACTGTTTTCTAATATGTTGAGTGTTATTAAAGTGTTTACTAACACTGTTTTTCGAATATGTTGCGTGTTACATTAAGTAGTGTTATTTTTTTATTATCTGATCTATAAAGTAGTATTACCAGATCTTGATTGTTTTATTGCTTGTTTGGAACATGGACTCGGAAATGGAAGTATCCATGTTACAAAGAAGACTGTGATATCAAAGGATATTTATGATTCCCAGAAATCTGTATTTCCTTTTTATCATAGATAGCAAGTATATTTGGCTTCAAGATAGAGCTGTGTTTGCTTGTAATTTTATTAATTTTGCCTAATACATTAAGTAATACATTGAGGATGAAGTATAACAGATGTCATTACGTAGTTGTAACAGGGACACTAATCTAAAGATGTCCAAGTTACAAAGAAGACATTTAAAACAATCAAATGCTTTCAGTGTACCAAATTGTTTTGCTTGCTTATGTATTTGGTACAGATTAATTCTGTATCTAATTAATATGTTTTCGGGAGGGGCAGCAGTCATCGAAGGAGGCTGCATTTTAGTATAGTTCAAATCTGCTCATAGGTTTTTGATTTCTTTATTATTATTTTTTTAGCCATGTCTGAAGAGTGCCCACTTGTCAGAAAAAGCCAGCGTCTCCAACAAAACCAGAAAACATCAGCACCTGAACCCCAAGCTCAAACTCTTTCTCCAACGCTGCCTGGTTCTAAGTATCAGCAACACAGGAAGAGAAAAAGCAAAAGTGACGTAAACGCTGCTTATCGCAAAAAACTCAAAGAAGATCCTGACAGATATGCAGACCATATTGAAATGAACAAACTTAGGTGCAAACTGTACAGAGAAACCATCAACCAGGATGAGGAAAAGAAGAAGAGGACCAATGAGCTGGCAAGGATGCGGATGGCACAAATGAGAGAGAGAAAACGTCTGCAGGAGTTATCTGGCAATATTCCACAGAAACGGACAACGAGAAGTGAGAAAGAGCAGCAGGAAAAACAGAGGGAGGTGTGGAGACTGCAGAAACAGAAGCAGCGGGAGAACTACTCTCACCAAATGAAAGCTGCAATAAATCGGAATAGAAGACAAGCTTATCAGGAGGAAAAGAGAAGACAATTTTCTGCATGTCAAAGATCTGAAAGCACACAGACTACCAGTGATAGTCCCCAGACCACTAGCGAAAGTCCACAGTATACACGTACCCCTCGAGCACAGCGCGTTGCATTGTTTCGTGCTAAACAAGCAATGCCTTCTGACCCACAACAGTATGCAGAGACCTGGAACCAACTGGCTGATAAAGCGACTCCCAGGGAAAAAAAAGGCCATACAGGAGCTGCGAGGAAATACAAACCCAACAATGCTTGGTGAAACTCTACAGCAAGCTATGCTACACCTGAAGAACAAATGCGATCAGGAGAGTCGAACGACCCGATCACTGGTGATAAAGATATGTGAGAAGTACGGATCCATCAGTTCTAGAAGCAAACTTCTGACTGTAAACAGAAAGACAGTCATGAAAAAAATAAAAGACAAGAAAAAAACAGAGGCAGAAGAAAAGTCAAGAACTGTCCCAAGAAGTTGGTGACTTCTTCGAAAAAACAGCTACACCTCTGCCAGACAAAAAGCTGGTAAGGAAAGGAAAGGCCCGGCAGGAGCTGCATAGGCCGCTCAAAGATCTGCACAACGACTATGTTAAGCAAGGAGGGAAGACTGCTTTTAGCACTTTTGCAAAGAGGAGGCCTGCACATGTGCGTAAAATGATGGCAAACCAGCTGAGGCAGTGTTTATGCGAGTATTGTGCAAATGTCGAAAACAAGCTGTTCTCTATCAACAGTATCAACACCACCCATGCATGCAAGATTCGGCATGTGTACCATGCTGTAGAAATCACAACCTGTCCCAATTCCACCAAGGACTGCCACTATCGCCAATATGGAGACTGTGGCGTGGATAAACTTGATGACTATCTGGCTCCATTGATGAATCGCAGGGAGATCACCTGGTATTTCTGGACCACAAAAAAATAGAACGAAAGGGGAAGGAGATTAGCAAAAAAGTACATTTGAAGTGCGTGGGCACCGTAACGGAAATGGTGACAGAATTGAAAAAGGAAGTAGCTTTCTTATCAGGGCATCTGTTCCGAACTGCGTGACAACACTCTCAGTTTGAAAAACTACGGACGGCAAAGCCATTCCCATTAAATCTTATCACCGCTGTCATGGATTTTGCGGAGAACTACTCGTGTCTGCTGCAGGACGAAGTCCAATCAGCTCACTGGAACAAGGAACAAGTGACGCTTCACCCAATTTCCACTTACTACAAGTGTAACAGCTGCGATGGCGGCGTGTATGAATCTCTCATCTTTATCAGTCCTGACCTTCGGTATGACCACCACGCCGTCCACACATTTTTCACCCTTGCGCTGAACCACCTGCGTGTGGAGAGGAATCTGCATCCCCAGATTGTGCTGCAGTGGTCTTATGGATGCTCCAGCCAATACAAATCTAAGGGACCTTTTGCAGATATCACTGCATATGTGGACGACTTCGGCACAAGGGTGGAGAGGAGCTATTTTGGCAGCAGGCATGGCAAGGGGCCATGTGATGGTGAGGCAGCAGTTATCAAGCACCATGTCGCGACAGCTGTGAAAGGAAAGCGTGCTGTTGTCACGACCGCTGAGGAATTTTTTGCTTATGCCCAAGCAAGCAGCCTAAACAAGCAGCCCACCAACCATTGCCAGCATTTCCGAAGAACATTCTTCTGGGTGCCAGAAGGCATGGTGAACAGGGACCGTTTAGAAAGGGTGATGAAGACGGTCCCTGGGTCACGTCAGTTCCACCATATCAAGTCAGGCGGTATGGGTCGGCTGATCAGCAGGCACCTGTCTTGCATGTGTGAGTTTTGCTTGTATGGAGAAGGAGCCTGCCCCAACACTGCCGTCGTGGGAGAGTGGAAGGAACACTCCATGGCCCGTGCGGCACCTGAACAACCTGGTGGTGGCAAAGGCCGAAGTCCAGGTGGATCTGCACTAAGGGGAAGATCAGCAGCAAGGGGCAAACCACGAGCAGCTGGGAAACGTCAGCCAAGACCAACTGCAGAACCTAGCGTCCCAGAAGTGCCTGTTTATTGAATACATGTTTCTTTTTTTGTGGTATATTTGCTTTCCATTACTTTTGGTTGCTTTGGATGGGAAGAGTGATTTTTCCACATTACTTTTGGTTTTTTGCTCCCTTTTATTTATGTGGTGTCAACGTTACAACATAGACGGTGTCTGCGTTACAACCAAGTCATGATTCAGTTATGCACTTCTTTCCGCCACAGTATGGTGACAACTTATTTCATATTTTGTCATAGCAAAGGTTAGGTGTCAGTGCGATACACAATAGTGTTCTTTGACTTTTGCCTCTGCTCCCTATATTGTGAGCTAAAAGTGAATAATCCCAAATTAACGCGTGCTAAGGAGAGATTTCATTTGCAAGTGCCAAATATCAAAAATCACATAAAAAACATTGGAAGCTCTTCAAAGTGTGTAGTTTGGCTGAGTTAATAGTTTTAGAGTACTTTTGGAAAGAATTGCACTGAATATTGGTTGAATCAAATATCATTTTGGTGTCCAGTGTTACAACCGAGACACTTGTCGACCCACCTGTTCACACACCAATTACACAAAAAAAGACAGTCCTCTTGCTCTGATTTCACTGCACATGGACAAAAGCATCATTTTTTCATCAGAATATATACATATTATTCCAATTTATTAAAGTTCATTTTTTGCTCCCCATGTAACAAATCTGACCACCTTTCCAGAAAATGACCCTATTACTGGATTTTGAATTCGCGATTCAGTCGTGAATAATAAAAAACAAAATAAAATTTAAAAAAACTCGTCGTGAATCCTTCCCCCAAGCTAGAATTCCTGGCACGGTTGAAACACAGATTAACATGGGTATTTATTTCAGTACTGATTTATTTATTTAGTACACATGCTGACTTTAGGGCGATATGTCGCATAAAATGCCGCACTGACGAATAATGTATAATGACTCGAATTCGAGCCGGCCCGGGGCCTCACGTGCTGAACTGACTCGGTGTCGGCCTGCTCAGTCATTTTCAGCCATTATATTTGTAGTATGTTGCTTAGTACTGATGTCTACAGAAGCGGCAGCCTAGACTCAGTCGTTGTAAGAAAGGAGGGTGATGGTATGAGGGGAAAGTGGGGATAGACTCGCTATTAAAAATAAAGCACGATATGACCCACCTGATCTGTACAAATACGTAAGTAATGGATGGTGACGAATTTCCCAAAACTGTAGCAAAGGTTTGGAGTATTTTTCTTCCACGTCGTCTGCATTGTAAACTAATTTCTTAGAGATGTAACGAGTTGCCTTGGAAATTATTTCCATAAAGCGACAATGGACACTAGAGAAAAAAAATCACAAAGTTCGTCGTACTGGCTGTATCGATATCGACTTGGGGCGTACTTGGAGTACTAGCTAGCTGAGTCGGCGGAGTCCGGCCAAGAAACAGGCTGTTCAGTCACAAAACTCAGGCGCAATCGGCAGATGCTCTGTCAAGTCACAGTATTAATATCAGTTGACTTCAGCATTTGCAAACTGGAACATCATATTAAATATTAGTTTGAAGTATTTTTCCTAAGCACGGTCTGCATCGTAATGGCACAATGATGTATTCTCAGTAGTCGGGCAGAATATTCAATTATTTAGTGACTGTACATGTAGTCCAGAAACTGACGTGATTTCTACCGCCTGTTATCGGTTTTTTCATTAAACTGCCTAAGCCTGGTGAGCACATTTACGTAAGTGGTGTTTTGGTCAATGATTTTGGACCTTACAGCTCTAAATCGCAAGGGCCAAAATCACATATCTTCAAAAATCATGCCGCTTTAGAGCATCCGCCGACCACGAACGATCAATATTCAATACATTGTCAAGCTGACACCTAGGCCTGGGTCCGGATGGCGACAAAGTCCCACCAAACGTGATTAGTCGGCAGCCCATTGTCGTAGTGATGATAGCAAGACTTGAGCCGGACATATATGTTCTTTAATCAATAAAAGCAAACAAAGAGTATTTATACCGTGAAGTGAGCTCGGCAAAGCACCTTGCCAGTTTCAGTACAGGGAATAAGTTAACCTATTTTAGCCCAAATGCCGCCCTACTGAGCAGGAGATGAATCGCCGGGACGGTGATAACTTGAATTAACTGAAAGGTAATGCCGGGGCCGAATTAGCTGGGCGCCGTCAGACGCCAAGCTAATCTGGCACTACCCTTTAATTATCATCGTCGATCCATCTCATGAAATGTGTAATAGTCCTTATAGGTGACACTTGCAAAATTTCAAAGAGAAAAGTGACCCGCATTGGGTAAAATGGGTTAACTTATTCAACCCGACGCACGTATTTCCCAAATTTAGTGGAGGCATCATCTAGTCATGACTATGCACCAGTTTAGTTGCAGGAGACAGGCGCCAAGCTAATCTGGCACTACCCTTGAGTCACATGGTCGACCCATCTCCTTCTGTAGTGCGGCGTCAGGGCTGAATGGGTTAATGAAACATATACCGGTGGCTGCATGATGAACAAGCGAACAGACTGATTTTTAAAAAGTAATATTTAACGGATACAGACCTTTGTTTTGCTTCACAGAAAATTTCAGTACCATTTTACGGGTCATTTTTATCATGTGCTAAGGGATGTACGTCTACTGGCCGGAACCGGAGCGGGAGCCGTACTGCGACATGAATCGCGGTGTCATAACATGTATCACACATGATCAGTGCCAGGTGGCGCAAGAATAATTATACGGCTATACTTATGTGAAACTTGTTAGCGCTGATCTGTTTTGTTTGTATATTTGTTTGTTTGTTCGTTTGTTTGAAGTGCATACTTGTTTGTTTGCTTGCTTGCTTATTTGCTTGTTGGTTTACTTGTTGGTTTGCTGGCCGGCTCATTGCGCGCTTTAAGTTGTTCTGTTGCTGGTGTTCAGTTCAGGGGTGGATCTGGGGGAGTGGGGGTGGAGGGGGGCGTGGCCGGGTGCTCCAGGCCCCCACCCACCCACCCACAAACACACATACACTCCACCCCCCCCCCACCCCACACACTCCAACACCACCACCACCACCACCACCCCACCCCCCCCCCCCCCCCAACAAAACAAACAAACAAACAAACAAACAAACAAACAAAAAACTCTTTGAAAAATGCTATATCAAAGTTCCTGTTTTTGAGAGACCGGACCCCCGCCCCCCCCCCCCCCCCTTCTCCTTCCCTCCATTGTGTCAAGTTAAAGGTCCCAAACATAAAGATGGGCGGAATCACCTCCCCTTACCCCCCCCCCCCCCACCCCTCTTACCCCCCCCCCCCTCCTCCCCCGTGGAGGTTGACTGATTCGTCCCTGCTTTATCAGTGACTGTTTGTTGCCTAGTATAGCCTTGTTCTCTGTTGACCATTTTAACTTGCTTGTTTGCCAGTTAGCGCTCTCGTTTCAGTTGTTTTTAGTGGTGGTGGAGGTGATGGGTGCGGTTTGTGGGGGATCAAGGGAACAAACAACAATAGATAAGTTGTAAATCTTGAAACAGATGAACTTGAATTATTTCCCTTGTACCGATTGGTATCGATTGGTAGGTGATTATATCCAGCATGAAACAACCTAATGACTGCATCGATTCAACAGAAAATACATGCACATGTTCATAATTCATCGTGATATCGCGTTTGTTTATAAAATGTTTGAAATATTGCAAATAAATTAATTATGACTGATAGTAGCTATGCCGCCCATTTGTCACAATCACCGTACTCCGGCTGACACGGCCTCACTCCCCGGCCTCAGCGGCCGAACCGGCAACAACAAACAAACGAACAAGAGAAATGTGTGTCAAAACTAATTTTCCTTATATTCTATAAGAGTGTTTAAGAATAAATATTTTTGATTAAAAGAAAATCTAAGACAAATATTACAGTAAGGCAGTAGTGACCACCGTGCCACTGTGCTACCTCCGTACCTCCAGCAGACGACAGGAATTATTTGCCGTCAACAAATCTTGCCCACTTTCAGGAAGTCGCACATGGGAGAAAAAAAGACAAGGACCTCGTTAAATGTATAAAGTTCACTCGCTGTGCGTCAAGGGACAAGATTTTAAGACGGTGATTAATAAATTGTGTTTTGCACACCGTAGAATAAAGCACGACACCCCCGTCACGGCTTCTCTTGTTGACTCACGTGACCCTAGTTTCCATGACGTCACGTTTCTGCCGTCTGGCCGCCAGGGTCGTGCTTGGCAACGACGATCCATTCTTTCGAAACAGCAACACTAGTGTGAGAGACTGGGAAATAGAAAGCATTCGGACTGTACATTTCTGAATATTTCCCCTGTCGGATGATGGATTTAACCCGCGGCCTGACAGTTGTGTAGTTGAGGAGGCCAGCAGCGAGGCTCGAGGTTAGTAATTTTGCCTGTCATTGGAATGGAAGAATGAGCATTAGAGTCAACCTTATGCCAGTACCAGTGCAGAGAACGCATTCTATGTTTTCAACGGGTGATATTATGACCCATACGTATGATACCTCGTCACATCTCCCACCTCTTACAAGTCAGACGGTGGGAGGAGGCAGCGCACATATGAATCAGCACGGCGTGAAAGTGCAGCAGTTGTTTGAAGACCACAAACACCATCACCCTCACGATAAACGCGAACCTGTCCAAAATGGCGTCCGAGCCGACGATCAATCACAACTGCCGGCGGTTAGGCCCAGCTCTAGTGCGGGCAGCTCTGGAAGCAAGACATCTCAGGCACGGAGAGGGAATCAGATGAGTGCCGAAACTGCCATGAAACAATATATGCATAAACTGACAGCGTTCGAACATCATGAGATTTTTAACTTTCCTCAAATCTTCTTTGTGGGTCAGAATGCCAAGAAACGACAGGGTGTGATAGGCGGTGCTGGTAACAACGGTTACGATGACGAAAATGGATCATACGTTCATGTTCCCCACGATCACATTTCGTACCGTTATGAAGTTCTCAAAGTGATTGGAAAAGGAAGTTTTGGACAAGTGGTGAAAGCATATGATCATAAAGACCAAGTGCATGTTGCACTAAAAATGGTTCGAAATGAGAAGAGGTTCCACCGCCAAGCTCAAGAGGAGATCAGAATCTTGGAACATTTGAAGAAGCAGGACAAGGATAATACCATGAACATTGTGCACATGCTAGAAAACTTCACTTTTCGGAATCACATCTGCATCACTTTTGAACTGCTTAGCATGAACTTGTATGAACTGATCAAAAAGAATAAATTTCAGGGTTTCAGCCTGCAACTTGTTCGAAAGTTTGCCCACTCTATCCTGCAATGTCTGGATGCTTTGTTCAAGAATCGAATCATTCACTGTGATCTCAAACCAGAAAATATTCTCTTGAAGCAGCAGGGACGAAGTGGAATCAAAGTGATCGACTTTGGTTCCAGTTGCTATGAACATCAGCGCATCTACACTTACATTCAGTCCCGATTCTACCGGGCCCCTGAGGTGATTCTTGGGGCCAAGTACGGCATGCCTATTGACATGTGGAGTTTAGGCTGCATACTTGCGGAGCTTCTCACAGGCTATCCACTTTACCCAGGTGAGGATGAGGGTGACCAGCTAGCCTGCATCATCGAGCTCCTAGGGATGCCACCACAAAAATTGCTAGACAACTCCAAGCGAGCTCGCAATTTCATCAGCTCCAAAGGATACCCCCGCTACTGCACGGTGACCACACTCCCTGATGGCAGCACAGTCCTGAACGGTGGGCGGTCACGTCGTGGCAAGCCCCGCGGCCCACCCAGCAGCAAAGAGATGGTGGTGGCCTTGAAGGGTTGTGATGACCCCATGTTCCTCGATTTCATGAAGCGGTGTCTTGACTGGGATCCTTCTACACGCATGACCCCCACCCAGGCCCTCCGTCACCCATGGCTACGTCGTCGTCTACCCAAACCTCCCGCACAGATGGAGGGTCGGGGGGACTCGGGTACACGCCGTAATTCTTCAGGTGCAGGTCGCAGTTCCGGAATGCCAAAACTCAACGGCACCATTGCCTCAAGTGGCAAAACACGGCAGCTAGTTTTACAGGAAGACATGCAGTCGCAGCTGAACACTCGTACCAAACTCCCACAGATTGGGTCCACCATGTGAAAAAAGTTTACCGCCAGTCCTAGCAGGCTCACCTGCCAAAATAATAAGTCACTGACTATTTGAAACTCTGATGCCGTCCATCATACACAGCCTTGTGTGATACTACACTTCTGACCTATCAAGGTCAGGGTTCAAGGCTCTTTTCATCACTTAAGAACCATGTGGAGCTCACAAAGTGTGAAACAAGTCACCTGCAATGTCTTATTTATCCCATCACCACTACAGAAGACTTTGAGTGCGATAGTAATTGACTGTCACAAAATGTAGATTTTCATTCAGTATTTGATGCTGTCAGGTCCACTCAGTTTCTCGCCTCATTAATAACTTTATAAAAATATGTACTTGAAGGTTCAGTGGATTTTTTTGTTGTTGTGCAGTCCATGCAAAAACGACAATCCTGAGTGTATGTGCGTGCGAGAAACCATGTGCATGATGTAATAGGTTGTGCACAATGATTAATTGAATTATTACAACTCTGTGTAGTGCCTGGGATTATATCGATCGAAAAATTATTGATCAGCAAGCAAGTTGAGGCTGTGTTTGAATGCATGTTCTGTTTCTGGTGCCACTAACCGACAAACTAAGTACAGAAGAAATGTCATCCTTGCAGTGTCCAGTGAACTGGATATGATTAACCCCCTTGTGCATGCAGACACTGGTACTGTTTACAGTACTAGTGGCTGCATGCACAACAGGGTTAAGAGTATTAATTACACCTTGAACGGACTTGGAATCAAAGTTAAATCATCCCTCATGGCAGTTGGCATTGAAATGCGGTGATGATTTTGTATGGACTGTGAGCTACCACCAAAACAGGGACTGTGTCAGTATTCTGTGATGAACTTTTAAAAAAAAATCAGGCTCAGTTCCTTTTTTATATGAACTAAGCCAACCCAGGGTCCATGATTTAAAGAGAATCAGCGTGTGAGTTGGTGTGTTTCTATGTTATCACGGTGTGCTGTTTGTATAATACACAAAGATGAATAAGGTAATACTAAAACTTTTTTCTGTATCTGTATGTATATAAATATCATCATCATTTTTGCCCATTCCATTTCCAGCTTCTTTCATAGCTGAAAAATCATAAGTGTGAAAAGCATAACTTGTGTGTCAATGTTAAGAACTGAATCAGAATGCTTTATTGAACTTGGAAGGTACATATAATCTACCTGCTCAATGTACATGTATCTATGTGAACTTTCTTTTTGTAATAGCAAACTGCATTTTTTTTTTTTTTTTTTGGGGGGGGGGTTGGAAGGGTTGGTGGTTAATTTGTTATTTTTGAAACCTTGTGCAAATTTTTAAAGCTAGGAGGGAGTGTATTATGGATTATTCATACAAAGTTTAGATGTGTTTCAATACAACATTTTTTTAACTTGGTATTTTGTTCACTTTGTAAGATGAAAAACTTTTGAAACATGTATACTGTGTGTGCATGTTATAAATGAAATTAGTGCATGTATTATAATGAGTAATTCAATACAACAAAAAGCTATTATAATTATTAATTATAATTATTATGCATCAACATTTTCCATTCATTGATTTCATGTCCTAACTATTTATGGTGTATCAAAGGCAACAACACAAAACTGATAGTATGAAAGGTCTTGCTCCCGAACATACACATTGTTTTATTAATTTGTCTCTGTCTGTCTGTGTATGACTGGTTGACTGAATATTAAGGATTAATGCCTCACAGATAACAAATCTATAACTTGATGTGTTTTTGTTTTGATAATCATTGTATTGTAAGTCATAAGGAAATAAATATTAGCTATATTGAATTCATATTTTATAACAATTTCAGCCAAGAGAAGCAATGAAGTTCTCATGCAACCAGGCTTTATATTAAAATATATACTGAACAGTTTTATTGTGCACAAATTACTGAAAGAATTTCAATCTATTGTTCAGTTTGCTTTAAAAGTATATGTTATTGCTACAATACAACATTCTAGCTTTATTTTAACCCTTTGGCTGTCACAAGCACATTTTGTCCAGGTGATTCCTTCAGGAATCACCACAATAATATGTGCTATCAACAGCCAAAGAGTTAAATGTTGATATGTTGTGAAAATATTCTCTCTCTCTCTCTCTCTCTCTCTCTCTCTCTCTCTCTCTCTCTCTCTCTCTCTCTCTCTCTCTCTCTCTCTCTCTCTCCCTCCCTCCACTTGTGTATTTCTTTTTTTAATGTGTATCTCTGGGCTAATGTAGACCGTAGTGTGTGTGTGTGTTTATGTGATTGTGTGTGTGCATGAAACTGAAAGTGCTGCTTATGCCTGTATGATGCATGATATTAATTCACTGACGAATTGTTTACTTCTTGATTCATTTATGAATTGTTACCATTGCCAAACTGAATGGGAGGAGTGTGTTTGATGTTTGACAGGTTATTTTGAAGTATTATTCATGTGTGATGGTCTGTGATGTTGGATGTCATGGTCCTAGGCTGTTGGTTCCAAAATCACAAACCAGCACACATTTTTATTAGTTTATTTAAGGTTTTGTTTGGCCATTAATGCACATAATATGCTAGTTTTCAACAACTTTTCATGAATTCATTTTTATATAGTTTACATTCAGAGTGAATTTAGAATGTCATTTATTCACACATTGTAATTAATTTCAGCCATTTAGTTATAGCAATGAAATTTTTACATGTGTGTTGATAGTGTGCTTTGATACCACAGTGCTTGTTTCTTGAATCCATACTGTAATAATATTTCCTGCAATTTTTAGTGCCTCTGTTTAGTGCACTTGTTTCATGTCACACCTGTTCCTGTGAGCTGTTGTATTCACAACTGCATAGAGGTGAACATTATGTTTTTTTTTTGTGAACAGACTTTTGTGAGCAGATTGTGTTTAACCCCCCATGCATTCACTGGTACTGTTTATGGTACCTTTGGCTGCATGCACAGTGGGCTTAATTGTCCATGTATTTGAGTGTGTTGTTGTTTGTATGTCTCATAAAAACTAATTCCCACCATTTGTACTTAATTCCATTTATGACCCTTTCACTTTCAGAGCCAAACTGGTCGCATCTAAGACTCGTCTGCTAGGCACTACCCATTAAGCAACAGGCCAGAGGGCCGACATCAGCCAAAGGGTCGATGTCAGCCAGAGGGCCTTTTGCTGAATGGGTAGGTGTGTGCCGCTGGAATAGGGCAACTATGGTGGCTCATCGGTGGTGCCTAGTTAACTTTGGTGTCCCTGGAACCAGATTTATCATTCACTACCTTTGAGCCTTCATGACTGAGTTGACATTGAAAGTGAAATCGTTAATAAGGCTCAGCTGGTATAGGTCACCAGGTTTTGAGTGACAGTGACCTGACACTATTTGTCCGAAGATTTTCACAATGGTTGTTTGATCAAAGGATAATGCCCTACTGGCACTTTCTGACCCATAGCAGCGGGAGATGGGTCATAGAAAGTTCAAGGGCAGTGCCTGCTAAACTTTGAACCAGTATATATTGACAGTGATAGTTTTAAGACAATGCCAGGCTTCTGAGGTGCCACACTGATCAGGCACTGCCACTAAACTGTCACTATCGACCTATCTCCTGTGAAACAGGACTGAAAATGCTCAGCATCCAACCTCATTTCATTGTAAAACATTGTACTCATCAGTACCAATGGTATGCATGCATGTATCTTCTGAGCAAACGCCTTGGACAGATAAGGCCACCAGCACAGTTGCCAGTGCGCAAAGGCCATCAGGCCGACGTCGGACGCTGTTGACTCGCAAAGGCCAACGTCGGCCCGATGGCCTTTTGCGGATTGGTTTGCCGTACCAGGAGCAGGGCGACCCCTTGTACCATTTTTGCGCTGGTCTGTGATTTTGGACATTACGGCCGTAAATAACAGACCAGCACACATTTGAGCTTTAGATTTGAAGTAATTCTCTCAGAATCACATATCACACTGTTCCAAACTTGAGTTCTTTTTGCAGCCAAACGACAACGGAAAACAGCTCGCGCGTGAGCCGGACTTTTTCCTGTGAAGCAATCTGCTAAGTTTGTTGCAGAGGCACCTGTCACTCGGGAATGTACTGTATTACGTTAACGCATGCCAGGCGCCTTTGGTTTGTTGTATATTTTGGAACACAGAAAATGATTTGATGTTTTTTGACCTCTGAGTTGGCATTCCTTGTTGTGATGAATATTATAAATATCGATATAATACGTATGATACAACAACATTTGTACAGTATGAGAGAATTTCTCCATGTCTCATTTTTTTGTATCAGTGTGTGATGACATGTTGAGTTGTTTAGGTTTGACGAGCATTAAAATAAAAAAAAAAGCACACAATTGTAATGAATCAACACCACACACCTCCTGTATAGTTATATTTTGTTTAGACTTTGAAAGGCTGGACCTTTGTAAACCATATATATATTTCACTGTGGACCGGTCCCTTTGTTAAACGTAGGTACAAGCACTGCTGGTTGCTAAACGATGTGTTAAATTATCAGTGGTTCCAGAAACTTCTTTCAGTGTACGGTCTTTGTTTCATACTAAAAATAATATCACACGTTCTTTGTGTTCTTAGTTTTAGTTGATCGTCTGTGATTTTGAACCTTCTGACTTTCAGCCATAAGGTCCAGATCCACAGTCAAGCTCACAGGAGAGGTGGTGGGGTATGGGTGAGGGTGTAGCAGGTAAATTTTGTTAGCTTAGCCCTTTGGATGTCGGTAGCACTTTTTTTGTCGCCCGTCACAAAGCGCTATTGACAGCCAAAAGGTGAATAGATTTGATCGTACTTGGAGCTTTCTTTCCGATTTCGTTAGTCTTTTTATTGAAGTTGCTATGGTTTTGCTTTCCAGATGAGCTTGGCGCCATCAGGCACTACCCTTAAATTATCATGGTCGAGCCATCTCCTGCAACAGGTCCATAGTCCATAGGTGACACCCCAAAAATTTGGGAGTGAAGTGCCGCCGTGTGGTTAAAATACTGTGATTAACACTCAAACCTTTGCCATGCTCAGCTAAACAACAGAGATCATTGGCTCGTCTGTGATAACAAACCTTGCGGTTCAAGAGCGGTCAAGTCCGAAATCACAGACCAGCCCACAGTTGGATTGACGTTTTTAATTTTGTAAAAAAAAAAAAAAAAAAAAAAAAAAAAAAAAACGTAACGAGAGAAATTTTATGGTTTAGAAGCAATTTTTTAAAAAAAAAATTTTTAGAGCTAGCTGGCGATGACTTCAATTTTAACAGGGAAATGAGAAAATTAATCAGAGCTCTTTGTATGCTGGTCTGTGATTCAAGATCTTTCGGCTTGTAGTCGTGAGGTCCAGAATTGCAAACCAGGACGTGTGCAGTTTTTAACGTGTTAGTTCAGAAAGACACATCTATCTCAATACCCTTCGACTGTCGATAGCAGCTTTTTGTCGAGGCGATTCCCTTATCAAGAGTCGAAGGGTCAATATTGCATTGTGTGGGTTCAGAGAGCCACATGTGTCTTTAGACGAGCAAGGGCTGCACATTAAACGCAGCGAAACAACGAGTGTGCAGGGTAGAAAGCTAACAGATGATGCCGGTATTGTAATCCGCCTCATAATCAGAGAATTAATTCAATAAATCAAAGATAAGCACGCTGTGGTTCACATCTCATAATAGCTTGACGTGGTTTGAATTTGTTAGCACAAACTGTTTGGAATTGTTTTGATGAATGGTTTGGTTTTACAGACCAACTAACAGGAGTTATTGCAAAATACACCATATGATAACACGAGAAACTTTCAACGGGTGGCTGTTTTATAAAATGTACTTTAGACTTGTTTCGATGTTTCTTAGGGTAGCACTTCCAGCGAATTGTACAGTTTGTTGTTGACAGTGGTTTTCTACAAGGAGCTGTAATTGTGTGCAGGTCTGTGATTTTTTACCTTACGGCCTATGGGCGTAAGATTCAAATCGCAAACTAGCGCATAGTTGACAAAATGATCTCTCTCTCTCTCTCTCTCTCTCTCTCTCTCTCTCCTCTCTCTCTCTCTCTCTCTCTCTCTCTCTCTCTCTCTCTCTCTCTCTCTCTCTCTCTCCATTGCTTTCTCAACTTTGTTTGCTGTCATGTGTTCAGAAAAGGGGGGGGGGGGGGGGGGGGGCGGGGGGGGGGGGGGGTTAGTCATGTTTTTCAAACTCAGTCATCCGTCAGTCCCCACAAAAAGGGACCGACCAACCTATTTTCCGTGAAAATCATAATGCAAGCGTTTGCGATCTGGAGATGACACGAAATAAACCTCTGAAAGTGAAAAGCAGTGATACAGGCGACTTTGTGTGTGTGTGTGTGTGCGCGCGCGCGCGCGCGTGTGTGTATGCGTGCGTTTGTTCTGTAATGTGTGTGTGTAGTTAAAGTGTGGTGCCAGAATAGCATGGCGCCTTGAGGCGCAAAGCTATTTTGGCACCACCCTTGTAAAAATACAGGACAACACCGTTCGAAATTTTGAAATGTATAGAAACACGATGTGTGTGTTTTCGCTATCTTTCACACTGATGAATTTCTACCTAACTACAGCCGATCGTTTCTGCCCAGAGGCTTTGTTCGAGAAATACGTTTTCATGATGCGTATCACTAAAGTATTTTTTGATAGTGTACAGAAGAGATCAAACGTCACGTTACGCGAGCGCATTTCTCAAGCCAGTCCTGCGCTTCTGCCCGTATATTTAGTCAACCTGTGTCTTAGAATTCAGTCAGTGATCAACATGGTTCAAGTATAACACTGTTTTTAAGTCCCGTATTATAGAACTTAGAAGAGACTTTTTTTTTTTTACTAGGACGGGTGGCGGTGGGGCGAATTTACTAAGCATGTGCATGATGTCAAAGACTAAACCTCTAACAATTGAAGATTAAAAAATTACATGTCTAGTTACGCTAACCTCGCTGCTGAACGTACATTTGGCGCGAAGCGCCGTATGTATGTATGTGCGTATGTATGTAAACAAGAGAATCTCCGATATTTCTGTACACACAAGCTTGAAACATGGCAAAATACTTTCTTAAGCGGGTGGCTAAGAGAGCCTCCGTGCATATTTTATTGTAATTGAATGTCTCATTGAAGACATAAACAACCGTTTATAGGAAGTCGGTTGACCTAGATTAGAGTCCGTAATTTTTGTCATAGTTGACTTAAACTTTTACATATAGCTCGTTTGGAGAAAGACATTGGATGAGTTCGTTAGCCAGCTTTGTCAGTATCTTTTCAACTTCTATAGTAAAAGTTAATTCTTTACAGAAAAAAATTAAAACACTAAAAAAACCTTGACTTCTGGAGAAAGTCAGACAGTGGCGTTGACGTAAAAAAGGCAACTCTCTCTCTCTCTCTCTCTCTCTCTCTCTCTCTCTCTCTCTCTCTCTCTCTCTCTCTCTCTCTCTCTCTCTCTCTCTCTCTCTCTCTCTCTCTCTTTGGCAAGTTATCAACACCTTTACTAAAGGTCACAATCACAGAGACATGAACATTGCACCCGAGCTCACTGCAGATACCTTCAATACCCACTTTCTTAGCATAGCTGAGACTTTAGCACGCACTAATACAAATGATCCTGCGAAATACCAATGTTCTGAGCAACTACGATTTCACAGTAACAATACTGCTGGTTGTGTTTTCTCACTCCCCCCAATGACTGTTTTTGACGTGGGTAAATATATATCTAATATGAAAAAGAGGTCATGTGGTTCAGATGGCATCAGTTGCGAAATTCTTAAAATAGCTCTGCCCTACATAGTTGAGTCTCTAACGTTCATTTACAATCTTTCTATTCAAAGAAATATTTTCCCTGATGAGTTAAAAACAGCTAAGGTCATTCCCCTTCCCAAAAGCAAAAACTTAAACTCATTGAATGATTATAGACCTATCTCCATTCTACCAGTTATCTCAAAACCTATTGAAAAACATATCCATACACATCTGCAAAATTTTCTAGAACAGAACTGTCTACTCAGTAAAATGCAGTCTGGGTTTCGCCCGCAACACTCTTGCCAAAC
>BTPG01000003.1:145595027-145685027 GCA_036245525.1 Semisulcospira habei
ATCCAGCACTATTACGTTGGAATAGATTGATTGATTGATTGATTGATTGTACATTGCCTAACGTCCCGACAGCAACAAGGCTTTCTCAGGACGTGCCTGCACTGCTTGTGAAAAAAATAAAAATAAACAGAATATTGAATGTATGTCGCCAGCCGGTCCAATACGTTAAATAAACCTACGACATGGGGCCTAAATAAAGCTAAGACCATTTAGCAACACACATCCAATATCAAGAGTTACAGGCAGCACAGACAGTAGGGAGAGTTTAAAAAAGGAAAATACAGATGAATGGACCAAGGGTAGACAGAAACACATGCCCCAGAATACAGAAGAAAACCCACCCTGTGGGGCTGATCAGGGTGACCCTGGGAACTAAAAAGTAGTTACCCCACCCAAGTCCCCCAGGGCAGACCCGGGTGGGGGACGTTGGAATAGATGCATAACAGTTATGACACGCCTGTAAATGAAAACACTTTTAACATTAACAAAAGTTGAGTATAAGGAGAGGTTTTAAAACAGTTTTAATAAAAACTGTTGCCCGACACGCTTCTAAAAACAACAGTTTCTTAGTTTTAAACCTTGCACCACGCCATAAACGCTGCGATTGCTTCTCAGTCTTAGCTGTCCTATAGTGTGGAATGTGGGACTTGTCCAACTGGATCCATCTGGTGCACTCTAAATGTGTATTTGTGGGTGGTTTGATGTGCAACTCGTTGCGCGCCTCTATAAAACCCAAAGTGATGACCCCCCCTCCCCCCTCCCCACCTTCACCCCCTCCCCTCCCCTCCCCCCCCCCCAACCCTACCCAAACAATCATTAGAAAATCAACCAGAGGTATTTTCAGTGAGGTATTTGTTCACTGTGTTGTTGTGTCATTGTGCTTTACATTTTGAATGCAGGAAAAAGAAGGAATATACATTAAGCTGAAAAAAGAATGACAACAATCAAATAAATGTGGAAAAGAAGCATCAAATATTCCGTGAACTTTACCTTATTACAGACACCTAATTTTCTTGAGATGTCCATGCTAAAATTCAGAATGATTTGACAAGGACACCCATTTCTACTGTAATGCCAGTTTTTTTGTGTGAGAGGCACCCACATTATTGGTAGAAACCCATTTTTTTTCTCCATCCAGTGGCTCTGTTTCTAGAAAATGTCTTTTTTATTTTAAGTTGTAGAGCTTAGTTACAAGGTGAGTTCTAAACATTCGCATCAACTCCAGAGCCCTAGAATAAATAGAAATATGGGAACCCATTTTCACATAAAATGGTAGGTAACCCACTCTGATGGTTTTGTCTCCCTGTGTGTGTGTGTGTGTGTGTGTGTGTGTGTGTGTGTGTGTGTGTGTGTGTGCGTACGTGCACAAAACCCCTAAAATGGGTGACTTTCTTTACCATCCTTATGAAAAATGGGTGTGTGTAAAATTCTGGGTGACCAAGTCAGGCACCCATTTTTTCTGAGGGTTGTTTCTGCATTATCTTTCATTCAAAAGTCAGAAAAAAATATCAAAATAGGATGTCCCATTCTCGCAGATTTACCTCATGTTGTGTGTTTGAAACGCACTATGCCAGTGTGTTACCACGGAAGCGAGCGTCTCTATGGAGCAACTTGATACTTGATTGGTCGGCTGCGCAGATGGTCGGCTGCGCAGTGACATGAACTGAGTTGTTTCCCCTTCTATTGTCTCTCGTCCTGCCAACCGTTGTTCCATCTGCAGAGGTACGATTGATTTTATGCAATATTTCTTAGTTAAGAGCACGCCCAAGTGTACTTCTTCAGCGAAGTTATTTAACTGAGATGCTCCCAATCCGATACAATTGCACAGTAGCCTATATGGACCCGTTTGGCCGAGAAAACTGAGATGTCTGCTACGTCCGGCGTCTGCTGCTCAGTCAGTCTTGTAGTAACAGATAATAGAACCCCACGATTTTAACAAAAGCTTTCTTCTTCAATGAAAGGAATTCGTTCAATAACACCATTACAAGGTCAATCTGTCACGCGATTGGGTTGCTTTATTTCCTGACATGTGTGATTGTGATCGAAAAGTAACTTGACACATGCATGCACTATAAACAAAAGGGCGCCAGATTTCATTGTGTATTTCAATCCTCGTACGCAAAACTACCTTGCGATTCGAAGAACAGACTTCCACGAACAGGTTTTTCGGATTGTGCAACTGAATTTTTACTGTATTTCCAGTTATTGTTCGTAGGGGGCAGGGAGTACTGCAGTAATTATGTATATATATCTGATCCAAAATGTCAACGGTTTACAATGGCTGCATTTGACATGTTTGCATTGCAGCACTGTTTTGGCCACACTCAGCACTTTCTGCACACACCCAGTGCCAGATGGAACACACCCATCGCCAGATGGCAGCAGAATGTCCAAACCCATCGGGATCTATGGAAGTGGACAAGCACGCCCCTTCCTGGCACATGACCAAGGCCCATGGCAAAATTAATCAGCTGCAGCATGATGGCAGAGGGTGCGTCTGGTAGGAAGGTACATAGACAGCAGCGGAATGCCCCCAATTACATTCTGGTTAGTGATTCTATGATCATCTTCATTTTATTGGCTGGCGTACGAAGCAAAAGTGAGTTTATTTTCTGGGCCACTGGTCGTTCGTCCGTCGTCCATGGTAAACGTTAACAGTGGCATTTTCTCGGAGACTATTCAAGCCACATTCTTCAAGCTTGGCCCAAGGATACTTTGTGGCAAGACCTTTGTAAACATACCAATTTGAGTGACCTCTCTCAAAGGGTCACGCGGGGTTGACAGATGTGTGAAAACTGCTTACACTTTCAGAAAACATGGATTTTGCTGCTGCAGAAGCCAGCCCTCGTCACCGAGGTCACACATATGTAAATCGGTCATACACGGGATTACTCTTTATATTCTTGTGCAAGGCCCCTTAAACCAAAATTGGGCTGTTTTTGTCCTAATGCAGCTTTTCTTTTTTTTCTTTCCTTTTCCAGTTGGCAAATGGAGCCTGGGATGGACCTGAGACTAAGGGTGCAAGAGCATCGCAATATAAGGACAGTGATGACGAGGAGTTTGTTCCCGGCTCGAGCTCACAGGATTCAGACTGTGTGTCGCCATAAATTTCTGGGGTCTCTGACACAGACAGTATTGTATTGAATATGTTAAATATGTTAGATTTCAAAGTGGCTGGTTTAGGGTGGGCAGGTATCAGTGAAGCAAGTACCAGCAAGGTGCAGTGTGCGTTAGGGGGTGAATTAGGGGGTGGCAATGACAATGTGGATAGGCAGAAGGAACACCACATTGGGGGTGGGGAAAGAGCACTTACCGAAGAAACGGGTGTGCACGTGTGGCAGAGAGGGAAAGGAAAGTACAAATGGGACAAGAAACATGCATGCAAATTTTGTAGCAAGCTTGTCTTGAAAATGAGCACGCACTTACAAGACATCCATGCAGATGAGGCAGACGTTGCTAAAATTTTGGTGATGAAAAAAGGGACTAAGCAGAGACGTCAAGCATGGATCAGACTACAAGATGAGGGTGATTACATGCATAACATTGCCGTTCTTGAAAAGAAATCAGGATGTTTGATTCCTAAGTATCGCACCAAAACTAGTATGGTAGACGACCTTCTCGACTGTAGCCATTGCAAAGGGCTCTATCCAAAAAAGCTGATCTCTGTACACTCAAAACGTTCCTGTCAGAAACCAGGAGGGTTTCAGTTCACTAAGAGAGGTGAGGCGGCACGATGTGGGAGACTAATGCTTCCAATACCCTTAGACGTTGACTTTTTCTATCATAAGGTTTTAGCCAGACATAGAGATGATGAGATAAGCCGTCTTATCAGAACTGACCCCTTGCTTCTTGAGTATGGAAAGAGATTATTTGACCACAGGGACATTGAAGAACACACGGCTGGGCAAATCAGCTCCAGGATGCGGGAGTTAGGGAGACTATTAAAGATTCTTAGAGTGAGGTCAGAAATGAAAATCGCAAGTTTAAATGCTGTGATCAATTCAGCTAGCTTGATCATGTTGTACTGGCTGTAAAAGAGCTAGCAGAATTTGATGAGGACACACATCAGTTCAAAAAAGGCAATCTCGCAATGCGCATAGGCCATGCTTTGAAAAAAACGTTCACAGATCAAACAGTCGCAGGCATCCAAACAGCTTGGGCATGGTTCAGATGACAGGTGGCGACCGGAGCTCTCTGATCCCATCATGTGAAGATGTGAGGTGTGAGGAAGGTCCAACAGCTTCTTGAGACAAGGAGGGTTTCGGAAGATTATCCGACAGTGGTTAAAGCAACTCTTTGCGCTGTATCACTTTTCAACCGAAAACGAGGGGGAGAAGTTCAGAGAATGAAGGTATCAGACTTCCAGAATGCTAAGATTGGATCAATCACCAGTCAAGATATCTTGAAAGGTCTCACAGAGGTTGAGAAGAAAATGGTGAATCATTTTCAGTGAGTGGAAATCAGAGGCAAGTTTAATAGGAGTGTTCCCATTTTGCTGACGAAGAAGATGATGACAACTGTGGACAGAATCCTTCAAATGAGGCAATCAGTGCCAGCTCTCGCTGGTTCCCAGTACATCTTTGCCACACCTTCTGGTCAGAGGCTTTACAGAGGCCATGATGTTCTGAAGGAACATGCGCTACAAGCACAAGTGTCATACCCAGCCATGTTCACATTTACTCAGTTATGGAAGCATTTTGCAACTTTGGCTCAGTCCATGGCCATCTCAGAGTTAGACCAGGATCAGCTGGCAGACTTCCTTGGTCATGATATTCGGATACATCGCCATATCTACGGCCAACCTCAAGACGTCCTTCAAAAGGCAAAAGTGGCAAAGATTCTTCTGTCAATGGGATGACAGATTTTGAGAGTTGCATTAGAGCTGAACTGGGTGATGATGAAGAGATTGACTTTGACAATGAAGACACATCAGAAACTCGCAGAGAGGTCTCGGGGGAAACAGCACCTGTGAATGAAGCAAGTAGCAAGTCAACAACACAGGAATCAATGAGCATGACAGAGAAAAGACGTCCAGAACCTGATGACAATCTAGATAGTTTTGATGATGACAGTACTGCGTCAGCTCCTGTTCGAAAGAAAGCTAGATTTACAAGGAAACCATGGGGAAAGCTGAAGAGAAAGCTGTTAAAACTCGTTTCAAGACACAACTCGTCTTAAACAAACTTTCTGGAACGGCCAAGATACAGCAGGCAATCGCAGAAGAGCCCGCACTTAGACATAGGTGCTGGACAAACATTAAGGATTACATCTGCAACAGACTGAAAAAGTTACAAAAGAAATGAATTGAGATTCTCCGACACTCGCGTCATTTTCGTTTTCATACAGATTTATTACAAGAGTGTTAATTATTATTGGGTTGATTTCAGCATGTACAGCTTGTTTTTATCTGATGGACGCCTGGATCATTTTGTATACTGTATAATTGCAAAAGGAAACAGCCAGCTGGGGATGAAAGACAATAATAAGATAAGAAAACCATTGACAACGTAAAGATTTATTACCAGAGTGTTATTATGGGGTTGGTCCACCTGGATCATTTTGTATACTGTATAACATTTAAAACTTTGAAAATGAAACTGCAAATGGAACAACGGTTGGGGACCACGAGAGACAATAATAAGGGGTAAGAAAACCATTGTCAACATAAGATTTATTATAAGAGTGCTACTATGGGGTTGGTCTGCCTGGATCATTTTGTATACTGTATAACATTTAAAACTTTGAAAATGGAACTGCAAATGGAACAACAGTTGGGGACGAAAGACAATAATAAGGGGTAAGAAACCATTGTCAACATAAAGATTTATTACAAGAGTGCTACTATGGGGTTGGTCTGCCTGGATCATTTTGTATACTGTATAACATTTAAAACTTTGAAAATGGAACTGCAAATGGAAAATGGTTGGGGACAAAAGACAATAAAATGGGGTAAGAAAACCATTGTCAACATAAAGATTTATTACAAGAGTGCTACTATGGGGTTGGTCTGCCTGGATCATTTTGTATAGTGTATAACATTTAAAACTTTGAAAATGGAACTGCAAATGGAAAATGGTTGGGGACGAAAGACAATAAAATGGGGTAAGAAAACCATTGTCAACATAAAGATTTATTACAAGAGTGCTACTATGGGGTTGATCCGCCTGGATCATTTTGTATACTGTATAACATTTAAAACTTTGAAAATGGAACAGCGGTTGGGGACAAAAGACATAAAAAGATAAAAAGAAACAAACATTGTCAACATAAAGATTTATTACAAGAACGTTATTATTCAGTTGTTTTCAGCGTGTATAGCTCTGTTTTTATCTGATGTACACCTGGATCATTTTGTATGCTGTGTAACATTAACCTTACTTTGCAACTAAACAGTGGCCCCCACCAGGGTCTGCCCTGGGGGACTTGGGTGGGGTTAACTACGTTTTAGTTCCTAGGGTCACCCTGGTCAGCCCAAAAGGGTGGGTTTTCCTCTCAATTCTGGGGTATGTGTTTCTGTCTACCCTTGGTCCATTAACTTGTATTTTTCTTTTTTAAGCTCTCCCTACTGTTTGCGCTGCCTGTATCTATTGAAAAGAAGTACCCAACGGAGAAAGAAACACTCTTAGAAAAGATGGTTACAACACAATTTATTAATATTTCGCGTAAATCCGATTTGTCAAAACAAACAAACAAACAGAGAGATCAGTCGCTACTTATCTTCATTCGCGGAAGGAATGGGGCACATTCCTTCTGTGAACAAAGATAAGTAGCGACTGATCTCTCTGTTTGTTTGTTTGTCTGTCTGTTTTGACAAGGCGGATTTACCCGAAATATTAATAAATTGTGTTGTAGCCATCTTTTCTAAGCATGTTTCTTTCTCTGTTGGGTACTTCTTTGCATTTTACACGATTGGCAGTCACCTTTTGGGTCTGAATATTTTTTATTTTTTATTTATTTATTTATTTATTTTATTTATTTTTTTTTTGGGGTGGGGTGGGGGGGGGGGGGGGGGCGGGGGGGGGGGGGGGAGGGTATCTCTCTTGATTTTGGATGTGTGTTGCTAAATGGTCTTAGGTTTATTTAGTGTATTAGACTGGCTGGCGACATACATTCAATATTCTGTTCATTATTTTATTTTATTTTCCCCCCTTCATTATCAGTGCTGGCACGTCCTGAAAAAGTCGGGACGTTCAGCAATGTACAACCAGTCGGGATGAAAGACAATAATAAGATAAGAAAACCATTGTCAACATGATAAAGATTTATTACAAGAGTGTTATTATTTCAGTGTGTATAGCTTGTTTTTATCTGATGTATGCCTGGATCATTTTGGAAATGTCTGTAACTTTTTTTTTTGTTACTATAAAGTACACTTTGCATACTGTGCATTGTTTCAAAAGTCACAGGAAGCATAAACCTTAGCTGAGTTGGTATACCTTGCCCTCTACCTAGGTTAAACGCACCAGCGGCGCCATTGTTGCTATTTTTGCACCAGACCGATCGCTCGGACCGGTCATGTGCACCAGAACTGCGTGCGCAGGTTGGCTTCTGCACTTGTAGTGTGGTCTCGTACGTTCATGCGGAAGATTGTGATCGCAGTCGAAAAAAAATTCGTTTGCGGTTTTAACTTGTAGCCGCGCCTTTTACCTCCCCGAACACGCCAGTTTTGTGTTGAGATGGCGGAGGCTTGTGTCATGCCCCACACCACTGAATCAAGTCTATTGTACATGTAGTGCACTCGGCATTTCTCAAACTTCAACTTTGGCGGTGCTTTCTGCCGCAAACGACGCAGATGTCGCAAAAATCACCTCCATTGAGGATTTAAAAGAGCTATTTTTCAAATCTGCCAAATCGCGTAATGTTTCGTGGTGCTAGCATAAGGATGGATGCATTATTGCCAGATGGCATATATGGGAAAGGGTTTATTCTTTATTCATGTTATTTTGCAGCAATCAAACGATGCTCACGTGATTCTTTCTCCGAGGTTACCCATTACAGGTGCAGAAAGCACACGCTCTAAACCGATCGGGTGCACCAGACCGGTCCGAGCGATCGGTCTGGTGCCAAAATAGCAACATTGGCACGGCTGGTGCATTTAACCTAGGCACTGGACGAAATGGGGGCCCCCCAAGAAAAAGCTTGATGTTGCCAGCCTTCAGCGTGACGATGTGAAAGCTGCCTTTCAGACAGATTTACAGCGCAGGCTCAAAGACACAGCGGACCCAGTAGACTCCTCCCCTGAAACACTTTGGGAACAACTGAAAACTGCTATTGCAAAATCCTCTGCAGAAGTCTTGGGTTTCGCCAAAAAGAAGAACAAAGACTGGTTTGACGAAAACGATGTAGAGATCCAGGAACACCTAGCAAAAAAAAAGAGCCGCCCATCAGGCCCACCTAGCCCAGCCTTCCTGCCCTGTGAAGAAGTCTGCCTTCCGCCTCGTCTGCAGCAGTCTCCAGCGCAAGCTCAGAGATCTCCAGAATGAGTGGTGGACCAGACTTGCACAGAGGACCCAGCTTTGCGCTGACAATGGTGACTACAGGGGCTTCTACGAAGCACTGAAAGCAGTGTATGGCCCCAGGCACCTGGTACAAAGTCCCCTGCGAAGCGCGAATGGCCAGGCACTCCTCACAGATAATACCTCCATCTTGAACCGCTGGTCGGAATACTTTCAGAGCCTCTTCAGCGCTGAGCGCACTGTTCAAGAAGCAGTCGTCCTACAAATCCCACACCTCCCAGTAAAGGTTGAATTGGACGAACCGCCCACCGCTGAAGAGACCCTCACAGCCATCCACCAGCTCAAGAGTGGCAAAGCAGCAGGCATTGATGGAATACCGCCAGAGATCTGGAAACATGGAGGCACAGCACTGCACAACAAGCTCCATGACCTCTTTCTCTGCTGCTGGGAGGAAGGAACACTACCAAAAGATCTCCGTGATGCAGTCGTTATCACCCTGTACAAGAACAAAGGCGAGAAGTCTGACTGTTCCAACTATCGGGGAATTACCCTGCTGTCCATTGCTGGGAAAATCCTTGCAAGGCTGCTCCTGAATCGGCTGGTACCTGCCATCGCTGAAGACCAACTCCCAGAGGGCCAGTGTGGCTTCAGAGCAAACAGGAGCACCACCGATATGGTCTTTGTGCTGAGACAGCTACAGGAGAAGTGCCGCGAGCAGAACAAAGGGCTGTACGTAACATTTGTCGACCTAACAAAAGCGTTCGACACTGTGAGCAGGCAAGGCATGTGGCAGATCCTGGAGCGACTTGGCTGTCCCCCAAAGTTCCTCAACATGATTGTCCAGCTACACGAGGACCAGCAAGGCCAGGTCAGACTCAACAATGACCTCTCAGAACCATTCCCTATTCTCAACGGCGTAAAGCAGGGCTGCGTGCTGGCACCAACCCTCTTCACCATCTTTTTTAGCATGATGTTGAAGCAGGCCACAGTGGACCTCGATGATGACGATGCAGTGTACATCAGGTATCGTCTCGATGGCAGCCTGTTCAACCTCAGACGACTGCAGGCCCACACGAAAACCCTAGACCAACTGATTCGTGAGCTGCTTTTTGCTGATGATGCTGCCCTCGTTGCACACACAGAGAGAGCCCTGCAGCGCATCACGTCTTGCTTCGCAGATGCTGCCCAGCTCTTTGGACTCGAGGTCAGTCTGAAAAAGACACAGGTCCTCCATCAGCCGGCACCCAAGACAGTGTATCGCCCTCCTCACATCACCATTGGCGAGTCTGAACTAAAGTCAGTGCACCAGTTTACCTACCTTGGCTGCATTATCACGTCGGACGCCAAGCTGGACAATGAGCTTGACAGCAGGCTGGCAAAAGCGAACAGCGCTTTCGGGCGACTTTTCAAGCGGGTGTGGCACAATCAACAGCTGAAAACAGGCACCAAGATCAGCGTGTACAGAGCTGTGGTCCTCACCACCCTGCTGTATGGTTCCGAGTCCTGGGCCCTCTACCGCAGCCAACTACGACTCCTCGAACGCTTCCACCAACGCTGCCTGCGTACCATCCTGGGCATTCACTGGAGTGACTATGTCACCAACGTCGAGGTCCTTGAACAGGCTGAAACTGTGAGCATCGAGGCTTTGCTGCTGCGGACACAGCTCCGCTGGGCGGGGCATGTCTCCAGGATGGAGGATCATCGCCTACCAAAGATCACCCTGTTCGGCGAGCTTGCTACTGGACACCGTAACAGAGGGGCACCAAAGAAGAGATACAAAGACTGTCTCAAGACGTCACTTAGTGCTTGCCAAATCGACCACCACCAGTGGTCTTCGCTTGCTGCGGACCGTGACACCTGGCGCTCCACCATTTACAAGGCAGCTGTCTCCTTTGAGGACTCTCACAGAGCTAGCCTTAAGGACAAGCGGCTCAGGAGAAAAAACAGAGATGCCGCAGCTCAGAACCCTGGCCATACCTTCCCCTGCAGCCACTGCGGTCGAACCTGCCTGTCTCGGATTGGCCTCCGCAGCCACGAACAAGCCTGCAGACGTCATGGGCAACTCCTATAAAATCTTCGTTCGCGAAGTCAAGCCAAGAGAGGGGGACGAGGTATACAACTCGGCTAAACTTTATTGTCGCACTTGCTAGAACGCAGTATTATATTTCTCTCTCCATTTTATGAATAGAGGCACATAAGTCGCGGAAACCCTTTACGTGCCGAACTTGGGCAAGAACTAGTTTTCCTCATCACAAAGTTGCCAGAAAAAGGTTTGACTGCTCTTGATTGTTTGATTTGAAGTGTTTACAAACAATTACTGTGTTTTTATATGCATGCACCTTTGATGTGATTAATAAAGGCTGAAGTTTCAAGTGATTTCCTTTGTTGTCAGTTAATTAATTAATGTCAGTGTTCTGTTTTGTCATTTTAACTCATTCTACCCCAAGACCGGAATCCCCAAATGTTGAAGTCGTCTTCTGAAGACTGCGTTGCAGGGCAGGACACAGATCGACCACGATAGTTCAAGGGTGATGCCAGAATAGCTTGGCGCCCATAGGCGCCAAGCTATTCTGGCATCACCCTTGAACTATCGTGGTCGATCTTTTTCTTGCTGTGGTGTGTCTGGGGTAGAATAAGTTAAGTGTTAGTTTCTTCGTCTGGGTCTTTTTCTATCTTTCATATTTTTCCACACTTTTTAACCCGCATCATACTGAGGCTAAAAGCTTCAAATTTGTACACTGCCATATATGCAAGCTACATTACAGAACTTACAGGTGAGGACTTAGACCAATGGCATTAGTTCAAGGGTGGTGCCACAATAACTTGGCGCCTAGAGGCGCCAAGCTATTCTGGCACTACCCTTGGACTATTTTAGTCACACTTGTTGCACACACTGATGTATTCTGAATGGTAAGGGTTAAAATTGAAAATGCTCTGTTGCTGTTTGTCTCAAACTCCAGAGTACATAAAAAAAAAAGTCCTTTAATTTCCAGAATTCTCACATAAATGCCATGATAAACTGTTTTGCTTCAGAAAGACAAAACGTAGCAATGTTTAAAAGATTTCCTCTGTAAAAATCATAATCGAAAGGTTACGGGCCAGTGTTCATTTAATTTTGCACCATACAATTTTAAAAATGTTAATGCATACATACACATTAAGTTGAAAAAACAAAACAAAAAAAAAAAATGAATGTGAAAAAGAAGTATTCCATGAACTTGACCTTATTACAGACGCCTAATGTTGTGAAGACACCCATTTTCACTGTAATGCCAGTTTTTGTGTGAGAGGCACCCACTTTATTGGTAGAAACCCATTTTTTTTCTGCATCTAGTCGCTCTGTTTCTAGAAAATGTCTATTTTATTTTAAGTTATAGAGCTTAGTTATAAGGTGAGTTCTAAACATTCGCATCAATTCCAGAGCCCTAGAATAAATAGAAATAATGGGAACCCATTTTCACATAAAATGGTAGGTAACCCACTCTGAGGCTTTTGTCTCCATGTGTGTGTGTGTGTGTGTGTGTGTGTGTGTGTGTGTGTGTGTGTGTGTGTGTGTGTGTGTGAGTGTGTGTGTGTGTGTGTGTGTGTGTGTGTGTGTGTGTGTGTGTGTGTGTGTGTGTGTGTGTGTACACAAGTATCTCCGGTGTTTGTGAACGTACTGGCCTGAAACTTTAGGAAATGCTTTAATCGAGAGGGCCTCCGAGCATATTTTAAATGGTAGACTCTTTAAAGAGAAAAATTGCCGTTTATATAAAGTCGGTTGACCCGCATTTGTGAGCCCGTAATTTTTGTTCTACTCACTCGGAATTGTGGATATAGTTAGCTTGAAGATAGACATTGAATGAATTCGTTGGCCAGCTTTGTACCTGTTCAACCTTTTCGTAAAAAGTAATTTATTGAAGAAGAAAATTAAAAAGTAAGAATTCTTTACTTCTAGAAAAGGATCAGACAGTGACGGTGACGTAAAGGCGCCAAACAGGTCAGTGTTACACAATGTTCCTAAGTTGTCGCAAAGCACCAGATGTCAGTGTTATACAATGTTTCGTAATTAACATCAAATTCGTCACTGTGTACACGGCGTTGTGGGACTGGCGACGCCATGACGTGAAGCTTATAGTGACGTCCTTTTGCTGCTCGTGCTATTCTTCCTCTTCAGAGTTCCTGTCGCTACTCCAGCCCACAGAGCGTACTAATGGCGGGAAGAGACATTGTGTCCGTCTTTATTTGTGTGAGCCGGCGTGTTTTGATCAGAGGTTGGGTTTGAGAGGAGGGAAATGGATCAGAAGGATAAGCTTTAAAATATGAACATGACTGAACTCTGAACGCTCCTAAAAGAAATACGCATGAGAGCTCCAAACAATACGGTAGACTTTGGGATAAAATCCTCACTTTTTGTTTTCCCTTTGATTTCCGGAGTCACACCATTAGCTCCTTTGTGACATGGGCTGCTAAGCACTACTGATGTACACGCTGCGGGGGAACACTGAATGGGCCGATCATGCTCGCTGAAGGGTAGTGTCTGAAGATCGCCCAAGGGTAGTGTCTGATTAGCTTGACGCCCTTTCGGGCGTCATTCTAATCAAACACTACCCTTGAACGATCATGGTCAGTCTGTTTTACCACATACACTGACATTTAAAGCTGGGGCTGATTGATTTAAATCATTTTACGGGGGGACATCTTAACCTTTCCGGGAACTGCTTAGAAGTTAGTGCCGGAAGAACTGACCAGACGACTATTGATTTTATCCCTTTGGCTGTCGGTGGCGCGTTTTGTCGAGGTCAGTGATTCCTGCAGGACTCGGTCACCCCGACAGAGCGCTACCGACAGCCAAAGAGCCGATTAGGCCATGAAATGTGTGCTGGTCTGTGACTGTGGACCTTGCACAGACCAGTACATTATACCGTATCGGTGTATGTAATGCATCATGTTTCGTGAGTCCATAGGGGCCTGACGATTGTGCTTTGACTAAATGGAAATTCGCTGCGCCACCGCGTGCGCTCTACCGCACCTAGCTCAATTCAGAATACTGAATTCTAGGACATGCTGAACTTCCTTAACCCAGTGTGGGATTTTCAGTGGGGCGACCATCCCCAACCTAGCGCGTCCCCGGGTGGCGGATAGGGGAACGGCCTTCAGATATGGAGGTTAGCTGCGCAAGCAGTCGCGGACCAAATGGCGATGAGCTTACCAGGACGGGGCGGGGTAGCAGGTGGCACTGCTACCTCCACTGAAATTCCCCTTGTGTCCAATGACGGGTTTAACATGCGATCATAGCCGCAAAAAGCTCTAGCCACCCTGTGTTCCCAGGGAAGGTCGTATACCAGGAGCTAAGGGTGAGGTAACCCCGACAGAAACCTCGAATGCTGAAGACGGAGGACCCGGGCCGCACGGCGCATTCTGATAAACCACGGATCCACGCAAACCCGCTATTATGACTATACGGCCAACTATCATTGACGACAATGGCGCTTGCCCACAGAGGACCCTCCAGGGTGGAGCAGCGTCGGATCCCATGCCTCAGCTACTGGAGGTCCCTCCCGTCCGTCTTGTCGCGCCAGGGGACGGGGGAGGAGAGCTACTGGCACCACTACAACCAGGAAGAATCCCAGTCAGCAGCGACCTTTTCAGGTCATGCACTGGAACGCAGAAAGCATTCTGAACAAGAAGATTGAGTTGGAGCATATCCTGCATGAGAAAAACATCAACATTTGCTGTATTCAGGAGACGCACCTGACACCCCAAAAGTCCTTCAAAGTGAGAGGCTACCAGTGCTTCAGGTCCGACAGAACAGATCGAAGCAAGGGAGGAATCCTGACCCTGATCAGGAACAACATCAACGCCTGTTTGATTGATACGCACATGGAGAACTCCGAGTACCAAGTGATTCGGATCCAGACGAAGACAGCAGATTTCCAGCTGGTCAACTTCTACTGCCCCAACGACAGACCACTCACCCTTGACACGATCCCCACTAAGGCCTCCAACTTCATTGTGGTGGGCGACTTCAACAGTCACTCACAAAGTTGGGGATACGACCACTTGGATCGGAGAGGAGAAGAGGTGGAGAACTGGCAAGACGACAACGGTCTCATTCTGTTGAACAGTCCCATTGACTGCCCCACGTTCTACTCCAGAAGATGGCACACCACATCGACTCCTGACCTAGCCTTCTGCACGGAAGACATGCACAAGCAAGCCAGCAGAGAGGTCGGAGAACAGCTAGGAGGAAGTGACCATCGGCCAGTCTTTTTGATCTGCGCTGAAGCAACCTTCCCACGGTGGAACTACAAAAGAGCGAACTGATTCCTCTTTAGACATCGCACCAGCGAACTTACCAAAGACATTCGAGTCGAAGGTCGAGACATCAACATGGTGGTGAAAGACCTCAACATGAGCATCCTCAGAGCAGCGCGTGAGTCCATACCCAGAGGTGCTAGAAAAGACTATAAGCCCTACTGGAGCGATGAACTACAGGAACTGTACGATGATTTAGCAGATGCCAGAAATGAAGCAGAAGTCAACCCATCACAGGCAAACAACATCCGCCTCCAGGAAGCCAAAACCAAATTTCTCAAGAAGAAGCTACAGGCAAGACGCAGGAGCTGGCAAGAGAAAACAAGCTCCCTGAACCTTGACAAGGACGGCAGAAAGCTCTGGAAACTGACCAAGCAGTTGAACGATGAGAACACGAGCAAAGGAAACATCACCTTAGAAGAAAATGGGAAGATACTAACAGGAAAGCATGCTGCAAACCAATTTGCCGAAAACTATGCAGCTGAGAGCAATCTCCATCTTAGCCCCGAAAAGCAGAGAGAAGCAAGAAGAGAGCAAAGAGAGAGACCTGCCAAACAAGCAACAGCGGACGCCATGAATCAACCACTTACACACAAAGAGCTTCATACAGCTCTCAAAAGGTTGAAGGCGAAGAAGTCTCCTGGTCCAGATGGCATCACCAACGAGATGCTAACCCACCTTGGTAGTGCAGCAGAAAACAAGCTACTTGAGGTCCTCAACAGCAGCTGGCAAGAAGGATCGCTACCACAACTCTGGCGAGAAGCGATCATGATCCCCATTCTAAAGAAAGGGAAGGATCCAAAGAAGGCCACCAGCTATCGCCCAATCAGCCTCACCAGCTGTGTTGTGAAGACTTTGGAGAGAGTTGCGAACGAGCGCCTCAGGTGTTACCTAGAATCCAGGAACCTCCTCGCCCCTGAACAAGCTGGCTTCCGACAGTTCCGCAGCACCGAAGACCAGGTCACATGCTTGGCGCAGGAAGTTGAAGATGCCTTCCAGGAGCAGAAGCTGGTCTTTGTAACCTGGATTGATCTTCAGAAGGCAAAAGCCTGGAAAGATGGGCTGCTTGTCAAACTGCTGAGAAAAGGCGTGTCCAGTAACATGTTCCAGTGGATACGCTTCTACCTCTTCAACCGCAGGGCAAGAGTCAGCGTCGACCAGACCAAAAGCAAGAAATTCCTCCTTCGTCATGGCGTCCCGCCCACCCTCTTCCTACTCTTCATCGACGATCTGGTGTCTGAGATGCCCAAGGGAATCAAAGCTGCCCTATACGCAGACGACCTTGTGATCTGGTGCAAGGAGGAGCATGCAAGTACTGCCACCTACAGAATGCAGCTAACGGCAGACAAGCTGAACGCATGGGCAGATGACTGGTGCATCTCCGTCAACAAGGAGAAATCCTCCACCACCCTCTTCACATTGTCCCCAAAGCAGAAAGCCGGAACCATCAAGCTTGGTGGAACCCCTCTGAGAGAGGATGAAGAAGCTATTTGGTGTCACCTTCGACAGACGACAGACCTGGAAACCACACATTGCACAGGCAGAAGCGAAGGCGAAGCGCAAGCTGGCCATACTCAGGAAACTGGCAGGCACCAGCTGGGGAGCGAACGAGAAGATACTGAAGACAGTATACCAGGGAACAGTCAGACCCGACCTCGAGTACGGCTCTACAGCGTGGTTAACCTCAGCCAAGACGAACCTGCAGACCCTCGACCGAGTGCAAAACCAGGCTCTTCGACTCATCACTGGTGCAATGAAATCCACTCCAATCAAGGAAATAGAGAAGCTGACCACAATCCAACCTCTCAGCCAGAGGAGAGAAGCCAAAACCATGGTACAGGCTGAGAAGCTCAAGTGCTTGCCCGACCACCCCATGAAGCACAGACTGAGCAACCTCACCAAGAACCGGCTCAAAAGAAGCAGCTTTGTCCATGAGAGCATGCGACTTTCTCGACAGTACAGGGAAGTCCTTCCACAGAGCACACTCTACCTCTGATCACAGAAGAAGAGGAAAACCCTTGGGCAATGGACAAACCAGACATCCAGATCTGCACCAGTGTCCCACATGTTGCCTCAGGAGACAGTCAGGATGACACCGTTCGACGGGCACTCACCCTAGCCCTGATCGACGAACAGTACCATAAGGAGGCATGGATCCACATCTACACTGATGGATCAGCAACTAATGCCGTTTCCAATGGAGGTGCTGGCATCTTGATCCAGTTTCCTGGGGGACATACAGCCACATCCAGTGTAGCCACCGGCAAACACTACACAAACTACAAAGCAGAAACCGAAGTACTTATGCAGGCCGCCTCCATGGTTCAGAATTCCGCAGACCCATGCTACCAAGTTGTCTTCTTCTCCGATGCCCTTTCAGTCCTTCAGGCCCTCGAGAACGACAAGCTCGCCCAGCTGACCAGAGCTTTGCAGAAGGTCAGAGAAACCAGAAGAGTTGTTCTCCAGTGGATACCAGCGCACTGTGGGGTACCAGGAAATGAAAGGGCAGACGAGCTGGCGAAAGAAGGAGCCATAAAAGATCAACAAGAAAACAGCGTCAGCTATAGTGAGCAAAAGACAATCAAGGCATTGATGAGGCCGAGGTCAAACAGAGACGACTACCACACAATGACCAGAGAGCAGCAAGTCGTCCTGATCAGACTGCGTACCGGCCACAACAGACTGAACGCTCACATGAACAGAAAGCTGAAGCTGGCGCCATCACCAACCTGCGCCTGTGGTCAGGAAGACCAAACAGCGGAACATATTCTCCAGAGATGCCCTCTACTGGACGATAAAAGAAAAGAAGTGTGGCCATCGCCAACTCCACTGCAGACCAAACTCTACGGCAGCCGAGAAGACCTGGAGAAAACGACGTCATTCACCGCCGGTGCTGGTCTGACCGTATAGCCCACTGCGAACGACAAGAAGAAGAAGAAGAATACTGAATTGAGCTAGGTGCGGTATCGCGCACGAGGTGTCGCAGCGGATTTCCATTTAGTCAAAGCACCATCGCCAGGCCCCTATGCGTGAGTCCTAAGAAGAGTTTTTTTGGGTCGTCTGATGTTTCCGAAAGCTCGTTTTGCATTGCACTTCACTGTTACGCGTGTGCGGTTCAGTTCGTTCACCGACACACTTTTTATGGAGTGGTATGTATGAGACTGGAACCGTCGGGCAGGTTGTCCAAGCCAGACTTGAAGTTTTAGTCTACTGTTTTGACAGTAGGCTAAGACATTTGACTTAGACCTGGCCGATGGTTCCAATTAACTTTGCATACGACACCAGATCTGCGCCGTTCACAGGATATGTTGAAAACCGGTCTTACTTCACGCCTCCAAAACCTCGCTGTTAAAATTTCGTTTTGACTGACGTGACTTGACTCCATGACTGATTGACTGATCAACTCGTTGAACTTGACTGATTGATTGATTGATTGATTGATTGATTGATTGATTGATTGATTGATTGATTGATTGATTGATTGATTGATTGATTGATTGATTGATTGATTGATTGATTGATTGATTGATTGATTGATTGATTGATTGATTGATTAATTGATTGATTGATTGATTGATACTGTTTTTAGAGGAATTGACAGTGAGCGTTTGACTGTTCGATATGATCGCTTTCAACTCATTTCTCATCGCGAACACATGCGAATACGACAAAGTGCCATCGCTGCCACTGACAGTAGGTGTCGATCAGACACAGAAAAAAATCAAGACTCCCGATGCAACATGCAGGAATATAAGCAACAGCAATAACAAAAACGCTTTCAAAAAAGGGCACACTTCTGATTAAGGCCAAAATGGTTTACTCAGTGTAGACAACACCACCCCAACATGAGCATATAAACTAACCCTCCCCATCCCACCCCCTCTCCCTCTCCCAGAAAGTAACGCTATTTTTTTTTTTTTTTTTTAATATTTTATTTTATTTTATTGCGTGGGGCCTCTCGTTTACTTTAACCCTTTGGGTGTCGGTAGCGGTTTCAGTCGCGATGATTCCGACAGGAATCATCGCGACTAAAACCGCTGCCGACACCCAAGGCGTTAGCTAACTAGTTTCAGTTGTTCCGCGTCTTTACTGAATTGCAGAACCCTCATAAAATTATTTTAGGCAAAACCTTACAGGAAAAAGGATTGACAGCGATATCTCAAGGGCAGTGCCTGACTAGCTTGGCGAATGGAAAGGCGCCAAGCTAGTCAGGCATTGCCCTTGAGCTGTTATCCCGGTCGAGCCGTCTCCCTGGAAGCATTTGGCAGTGGGGAAGTAAATGCCTTGCGTGGTTTATCTGCACCGAGCGAACACAGGTGCACTGCAGATGAGAGTAAAGGCCCCTGACGCACTCTCGTTCTTGCTTCCGCGTGCCGTGTGACCCGTTTACTTCGAAACTCCTGGCTGAGATGGTCAACCACGGTCTAGATCTTGACTTAACTGCACCTGGCTCTCAACGAGTCAAAAACTCCGAAATCCTCAACCTGTTCTGTCACCCCCCCCCCCCACCCCTCCCCCCACCTTCCACCGCCCCGGCCTCCCTCCTCCACTCACCCCCAACGCAAAATGAACAATACAACTGTACATCCACATTTTGTGAATTTAAAACAACAAAAACAAACGCCAACAACAACAGAAATTTAGTATATTGACGAGCAGAAGAAATGCGCCATTTTGAGAATCATCGACGATTAAAAAAAATGTCGCATTTCTTTTGCCGCTCGTCAATAAAGGAATGCAAAAGAAATGTGACATTTTTTTAATCATCGGAAACATTAAAGTGTTTCCGATGATTCAAAATGTCGCATTTCTTTTGCTCGTCAATATTCCAAATGGTTGTGCTTGTTGGCGCTTGTTTTTGTTGTTTTAAATTCCCAAAATATGGATGCAGTTCTCTACATATGGAGTATGGAGACTACAATGCAGTTCAGGATGCAAATCGACTTGACAGCTCACGGGTTGTTGGTATCAGCTTGGTGCGGAGGTAGTCAGACACACTAGATCTGGATCTACGAACTTGCCGTTTGCCGTCTAGCTTCAGTTTTAAGTTTTTTTTTACATTGTTGTGTAATGTTCTGTGCATCTACTGTGGGAAATCAGGGTATTTACCCGACCACATATAGTAGCGCACCTTCATGTTTGTGTATGTATGTTTCTCCTGCCCACTTCCTAAGTTCCGGAGAAAGACATGGGTTATATAAGAGACCTGATCCATTCGTTTGAGGATGGAAATGATCGTCTTATTCTATACCTGCGTATTTCTCTGTGGGCTGGCAATTGGGTGCCTGATAGGCGGGGGGCAGGGGATCTAACTGTTGTCTGTCCAGCGCTGTGATTCCCCTTGGTTTGCATACAATTCTGCCAGCGCTAGCCTCACCTATCTGGTTTGTGAGTATCTATAACTCGAGGCAAATTTGTATCGTTACATTGTTGTGTAATGTTCTGAGCATCTACTGTGGGAAATCAGGGTATTTACCCGACCACATATAGTAGCGCACCTTCATGTTTGTGTATGTATGTTTCTCCTGCCCACTTCCTCAGTTCCGGAGAAAGACATGGGTTATATAAGAGACCTGATCCATTCGTTTGAGGATGGAAATGATCGTCTTATTCTATACCTGCGTATTTCTCTGTGGGCTGGCGATTGGGTGCCTGATAGGCGGGGGCAGGGGATCTAACTGTTGTCTGTCCAGCGCTGTGATTCCCCTTGGTTTGCATTCAGTTTTAAGAGCTTCGTTGTCGTTGGTGTGTTGTATTTCGTTGCGTTGCGTGTTGCGTTGCGTTGCGCTGCGTTATGTTATGTCATGTCATGCCATGCCATGCCATGCCGGCCATGCCATGTTATGTTATGTTATGTTATGTAGTTATGTTATGTTATGTTGGGAACGTTGGGTTATGTGTTGTGTTGCGCTGCGTTGCTGTGCCGTGTTGCGTTGCGTTGCGTTACTGTGTTGTGCTGTTGTGTTGTATTGCAGCAAAATATAGCGAAGTTAACCCATCTGCCGCTTTCATTCTGTTCAGTGGGTCACCTTGGTAGCTCATGAAGTCACCTAGTAGGCTGATCATGCCGTCAGAGATGGAACTTCATTCACCTCCCAGCGCCAAGTACGTCAGTAAATTGAATCGACCACAGTAGCTCAGTGGTGGTGCCCAGATGGTGTCGCACCGCCAAATTGAATCACAATCGCCAATTCCTACCTTGGGATAAAAATAAAAAAAAATGGGACTGCCAAGCGTGTAAAATGTCTGTATGTACATTACTAAAAAAAGGTAGTTTAACCCGTTCAGTGCTGAGAAGATTTGAACACAACCTAACTGCAAGAGGTATAGATCGTCATGTGCTGACACCACTTTAAATCCATGTTTCTGAGACATGTAGAATTTTTAAGTCTTGAGTTATCAAAGATTTCCAAAACACAATCTGCGTCAGCTGGTACTGTAAGAGTTAACACGAATATGTATCACATTGTGTTGTACTTGTCCCTTCTAAGAGTGTTTCTTTTTTCCTTTTTTTTTTTTTTTTCTTTTTTTTTTTTTTGGGGGTGGGGGTGGGGGTGGGGGGTGGGGTGGGGTGAGGTGGGGGCGGGGGAGGTGGGGGGGGGGGAGATTTCCTTCCTGGCTATTCTCAGATGTGACCTATTCGCTTTGCTGTGAAATGTTTACTGGGCTCCAAAGCAGCGCGGGATGACGACCAGCCTCTCCCAGTCCTTCCTACTTGACACACACCCAGACGAACTCGTCAGTCAGAAAATGGAAGCGTTTCGGCCGTTGCCTGCCAGCAAGAGACATATATTCTGATGAGCCCCTGCGGATGCAGGGGCTCATGAGAATCTATGTCTCTTGCAGATGGAATAGTCCATTCTCTTCTTGTGTCAAGTTGAACTTGTCCGTCAGTCAGTCATCAGCCGGTTGACGTCTCAGTCGGAAGGGGCTACTTTTTGTGACGGTGAGGTAAAAATTTGTAACCTCCAACGCAGACCCTAACTGACGGTAATCGGTCTGTACAACGTCGATCAATATGTCCGAGTTGCATCATACGAGTCTTCCCTGAAAAAACGACTAACCCATTTAACCCCGTGGCCGCTTTTCCACATTTTGAAGTGGTGTCACCTAAAGACTATGTACGAGCAGCAGGAGATCGATTGACCATGATAATTCAAGGGTAGTACCTGACGAGTTTGGCGCCTACTATATTCACAAGTTGGGATTGAAAAAAAGCCCTTCGCTTGGACTTTATAATCAATTTCCACAAGATCGCATTTTGCGTTTCTGGGCGTACATAATGGTCTGGGGTATAAGATTTGTAGCCGGGGCCGCAGCAAAAGGGAGAGGGGAAGGGCAGGGGAGGAGGGTGGGGGTGGGTGGGTGGGTGGGTGGGGTGTCGACAAGGGGAGGGACGAGAAAGAAATGGGGGAGTTCTGTGTCTTGAAGGTTAAACGTGTGTCTGTTTGTCACGGTGAAACGGAGGTAAGGCCGGTGGAATGTGGGGGCCCGGCGTGTGTGTGTGTCCTTGAGCTAACCAGACAATTAGTCACCTCTCTCTCTCTCTCTCTCTCTCTCTCTCTCTCTCTCTCTCTCTCTCTCTCTCTCTCTCTCTCTCTCTCTCTCTCTCTCTCTCTCTCTCTCTCTCTATTTGATATTATTCCTCCGCGCGCCCCCCGTCCCCCCCTCCCCCCCCCCCCCCCCCCGCGGACCGCCATAAGTGAATTTAAGTTTACTTCAAGCGGCATGCACAGTGCTGTCAGTGATAGTAAGATGACAGCATCTTGAAGATACCTGTTAACTCATTCGAAACGTGCCGTATCCGGATATGCGGTGGTGGAAAACCACGTATCCAAATGCAGTAGGTCTCGAATGTGTAAGGTTAACACACGAAGAACGACCAGAATGTAAATAAATAAATAAATAAATAAATAAATAAACCACTTCACATAATCAGAAGACCAAGACTGTTTCCAGTGTGCAGAGGCCATCTGGCCGACGTCGGGGGCCGTTGCACGGGCCGACCGGGCGGCCTACGGTCGGCTCAGTCGACGTCATTTTGCGAATTGGCGTTAGGATTGCTCGTGATTGGGGAACCGGGCCTACAACATAAACTTCTGCCTAATCTCTTGTTGATCAGGCACACAATGTATTATTGTCGTAATTCTTGTCAGTCTTCAAGATTGCAGGAGAGGCACTCCGTTGTGTTTATCAGGCTCTGTTATCAGTGTGGTTGCGCTTAATCCATTTACTGGCGAGAAGAAGAAAAAAACCTGAACACCACCCAAATGCGAGAGACACAGATCCTCATGAGCCCCCGCAGGTGCGGGGGCTCATGAGGATCTATGCCTCTTGCAGACAGCTACTTAGTGTCCATGTTCCTTGGACGGCTGGGACTCTTTGGTGCTGATTTAATCTATTTAGCCCCAGGCCACTATAGCATGCAGGAGATGGATGGACTACGATAATTCAAAGGTAGTGCCAGATTAGCTTGGCGCCATCAGGCGCCAAGCTAATCTGGCACTATCTTTGAATTATCATGGTCCGTCTATCTCCTGCAGCTGGTACATTGTAATCAGAAGACACCTCCATAATTTGAGAAATGCAGCACTGGGAATGAAGGGGTTAATTCAACAACAACACCCTCAATCTGAGGAACGACAGGATTCACAGGCTCGTGTTGAGAAGAACGATTTTCATTATTTAAGCACTGAACTTTTTTTGATGTGCAGTATCGACTGATCTGCTGATTCCAGCTGTGACAGAATACGAAAGGGCACACAAGGATCCCTGTACCTGTATTTTACATAGGAAACTTATAGATCGACCCTCTCTCTGTCAATATATGTGACTTGAAAATCAGTCACGTTTTCAACCCAAGCTAGAGCCAATCTCAAACAGCAAAGGAGTAGGCCTATAGACTGTTATGGACCGTGGCATGAGTTCATTTTGTTTTTCGTTGGCATTAACTCATTCATGGAACCCCACATCAATAGCTGCGGTATTTTGCCCGTGATTGCGTTGAAAGCCATTACAATAGATGAGAACATAGATTAGAAAGTCTGCAGAATGATCTCCGACTCCAAACGTAAACACCTTCAAAACAAAATCCTGGAATCCACTTCTTCCAAAACCCTCTACGCTTCCATGAACACGTACACTCCTAGGCATTTCTAAAGACTCTCCTCTCCCCAACACACACAGCAAAGAAGAACTCCCGTACGCTTTTTCCACCTATTTTTCCGACAAAATCCAAACTCTGCGCAACACACTCGACACTCTGCCTTCTCCGCCTTGCCCTCCCGACACCCCCTTTTCCGGCACCCCTCTCTCGTCCTTCCGGCCCGTCTCTCAGAACGAAGTCCTCAAGACCATAAAGTCCATGCCTCTCAAAACCTGCGAACTAGACCCTCTCCCAGCTTCTCTCTACCGGGACGGCCTTCCAAACCTTCTGCCATTTATTACCGACATCATCAACACATCTCTAGAGAACGGCTCCGTCCCTGATATCTTCAAGTCCGCCATCGTCCGTCCTCTCTTCAAAAAACACAACCTCGACCCAAACGAACTCAAAACTATCGCCCAGTCTCCAATCTCTCTTTCCTGTCCAAGCTTCTTGAGAAGGTCGTTCTCAACCAGCTCAACCTCCACCTCGCCGACAACAACCTCCTCAGTCCCTTCCAGTCTGCCTACCGCAAACATCACAGCACTGAAACAGCCCTTCTACATATCTTAAACGACCTGCTTCTCTCCACCGACTCGGGCAACATCTCCCTTCTTACGCTACTCGACCTCTCTGCCGCCTTCGACACTATAGACCATTTTATCCTCCTCCACCGCCTTCACCACTCCTTTGGCATCACTGACTCTGCTCACTCCTGGTTTCTCTCCTACCTCTCCGACAGACAGCAGTCCGTCACTATCGACGGCGTCTCCTCCAACCCAGTCACGCTCTCCTGCGGAGTTCCACAGGGGTCCGTCCTGGGTTCGGTTCTTTTCACACTCTACACCTCTCCCCTGTCCAACATCATCCAGTCTCACCACATACACCACCACCTCTACGCTGACGACTCACAACTAATAGACAAAGACAAACTCGACAACACTCAGTCACTACTGACTCGCACGGCTGACTGCTATGAAGACGTGAAAAACTGGATGACAGCAAACAAGCTTAAACTGAATGACGACAAAACGGAAGCCATGCTGGTAGGCACTCGCTAGAAACTCTCCCAGCTCCCTCCCTCCCTCCACCTTCAACTCGACAGCACCCCCATCTCCCTCTCTGACTCGGCCAAAAATCTCGGCGTTATCCTCGATTCCTCTCTTTCCATGACCAGCTTCGTCTCCGCCACGGCCCAGGCATGCTACTTCCACCTCCGCCGCATCAGTCAGATCAGAAAATACCTCACTACCGAAGCTGCCATCAAACTTGCTGTCTCTCTTATCCTATCTCGCATCGACTACTGCAACTCTCTCCTTTCCGGCCTCCATCACTCCACCACTTTCAATCTCCAGCGCGTCCAGAACAATGCTGCCCGCCTCGTCCTCAGAAAGAAAAAATCCGACCACATCACTCCCCTGCTCAAACTCCTTCACTGGCTTCCCATCCCCAACGCATCCAATACAAGATTTTGTCTCTCTGCTACAAATCCCTGAACAACTGCGCTCCCGCCTATCTCTCAAACTTACTTCACCCCTACACTCCTCCCCGCTCCCTCCGCTCCGCCTCCGACCCTCTCCGCCTCCACATCCCTCGCACCAAACTCAGCACTTTCGGCCCCCGCTCCTTCTCAGTATACGGTCCATCCACCTGGAACACTCTCCCACTCTCTCTCCGTCAGAAACACTATCTCTCCTCCTTCCAGTCCGCCCTCAAAACTCACCTCTTTCAACAGTCCTAGCACTATACCACCACACTCCCCACCCTAAGCAGACTGTCGTAATGTATTTCACTATTTGTGGTACGTGAGTCGTTGTCTAAAGCGTGCGCGAGTTGTGAGTGCGCGCTTAGAGTTATAATTATTATAAGATAAGCGCATTATAAATACCGTAATTGTTATTATTATTAGAACATGCCAACTAAGAAAGAAACGCGCTTAGAAACGACAGTTACAACACGATTTACTAAACTAACTCTTTCCCAAGCGTGTTTCTTTTTCCAGTGGATGTTCTTTGCATTTTACACGCCGCGTGGCAGTCACCTTTTTGGAGGGGGGGGGGGGGGGGGGGGGGGGGGGGTAGTAGATCAAGTTAGGACTGGGTTTGAACACAATAGTTGACTAAGCTGTTGTAATGCAAAGCAATGACTGTAGTGGGTGTTGCCGAGGCTAACAGCACCACGAACAACACTGATACTCTGTGTGGGCCTGATCCCATAATAGGCCCCCAATCAAATCAAATATTATTGTCTATCTGTGGGCCATGGTAATAAATCTTTAGTCAATAATAGTCACATGTGTGTGCGCCCGGTCTGGGATTTTGGACCTTGCGGCTTGGAGCCATACGGTCTAAAATTACGGACCAGTCCGCTGGTGGGGGTATTTTAAAGCGACTCTGCACCATGACGGTCGGGTTTGAGTGCAAACGTTCGCCGATACAACGGGTTATTAACCCATTCGCTGCCGAGTAAAATTCAACCCCCCCCCCCCGACCGCAAGAGACATAGATCCTCATGAGCCCCCGCAGTCGCGGGGGCTCATGAGGATCTATGCTCTTGCTGAGACCAGTTTGTATCCCTCAGTATTCCTTGGAGGGTTGTTGCTTTGGGTTGTTGAAAGAACAAAGATCAGTTTTAGAAACGAAATGTACGTACAGTGAGAGGAAAGGGGTTAATATTGTCTTGCTTCAATTAAGACTCTTTTACCCTTCTTTTCACAACCCACGTGAGTAGGCACACATACCAGAAGTTTTCCACTGCCTTTTGAGCGTAACGGAAGGAACTCTTCTGCGTACAAAGGGGAAGAAGAGGAAAGAAAAGTCTTTTATTTGACGACATTCGATCTTCATAGTTTAAATCAGCCCTTTTGTCCAGCAGTATTGTAAAACATTTATAAAGGAGACGGATTGCGGTCTATCAACCCTTTACTGACTGGGGTCGGTCACTTTATTTAGGACACAAGAGCCTCACACAGGCACGTTATTACGTGCTTTGTAGCAAAGTAACAATCACAACGTTCACGGAGACTCATAGGAGTCTCGGCGTGCATGCTTTGAAACTAAATTTCGTTTGTCGCAATTAAAACAAGTGAAATCTCAAATGACGACTTTTTGAAAAATTGTTTGCTAAAAGGATCGTAGAGACTCCCGAGATTGTGACAAAGTGTTTAGCTTGTGGAGACTCTGAAACAGAAAATATTTTGAAATTGTAAAACCTTTTAATTAATGGAGAAATTCTAACGGCTGTGTGCGAGCCCACTGCGTCCATCGTTGGCCCGGCCCAAGACGTTTTTGCTACTGGGGTTCCAGTTTGTCCTTCAAATAATGATAATGATGATGATGATGATGATGAGGAGGAGGAGGAGGAGGAGAAGGATGATGATGATGATGATAATAATAATAATAATAATAATAATAATAATAATAATAATAATAACAATACTACTACTAATACTAATACTATTGCTACTACTAATATACAAGAAAATGCATTTTATTAGTCGAAAGAAGTATTTACAAGCTTTGTAACACTTGTCATATTGTCACAAAACTCGTTACAATACACGCATTGTGAGTGTCGTCTGTTGTCATACACAGCTTTAGATAAAAAACAGTGTTAAGGCCACAGGCATTGGATGATCGCTGCGAAATCGACCACCTCTTTTAACCCGGGTAGTAGGAAATGTTGCCATTTTCTATTATTGGCGTTACAGAGTAGGTGGTCGCTGTAGCAACGAATCTTCCATGCCTGTGGTTGGGGCGTGTTAATACTGGGGATACCGTAGTCAATAGCTGAAAGGACATGCGCCAAGTCTTAACCGGCTTCTAAAACTTGTCATAATAGGAATGCGTTTTAACTCTTATGTCTGAATGACAGACCCCCAAACAATAAAAGGAATTTTTTTTTTTTTAAATGATATTGTCCTCCTAGCTCTTGTCTTCGCGACACATGCACATTTGCAAGTCTTTTCATTTCACCGCCAATTTTAGGAGATTGTTCGACCATGAGAGCTCGAGGGTTGCGCCAAGCTAATCAGGCACTACCCTTGAGCAATTCCAATCTGCTGACTCATACATGATAGTGGTTTGGCTATCGGTAGAGCTTTTTTGTCGAGATAGAAATCATCGATGCACAATACTATAAAAAAAAAAAAAAGCACTGCAGTCAGCCAAAGCCGGGGCTGGAGAACTGCCAACATAGGATATTATCTTTTCGGGATCCGGGTGTGAAAGGGTGATATTTGCGCGCATAGCTCTCAAGTTACCTGACTAGGGGGTAAGTTCTCAGGTGTCCTAATGCTCTTGTTTGAAATGGTGTTCTGTTGCAGCTAGAACAAACGAGACAAATCGCTCTGTGATTAGTTTGAGTAACTGTCTATAAACTGAAAAGTTCGCCCAGATTTCAAATAGCGCAAAAAGTCAGATACGCTTCTGTTCCAATGCGTGTTTTTTTTTTTGTTGTGTTTTTTTTTTTACCCAGGCTTTGGCTCTCCTGCAGCCTTTGTTACCAAGTGACTGGTGTAAAAACTATGCTCGTGTTGTCAGTAAACAGGATAAAACAAATAGCCGGCCTACGTGTAATTTCAAAAGTATTTATACTTTTATTATTTACTGTATTGAACCCCAAGCTTACCACTTTTTTTTTTCTTCGCTAGTTAGAATACACGTTAATCTATTCAGCCCTGACGCACTACAGCAGGAGATGGGTCGACCATGATAATTCAAGGGTAGTGCCAGATTAGCTTGGCGCCTGTCGGCACCAAGCTAATCTGGCACTGCCCTTGAATTATCATGGTCGATCCATCTCCTGCAACTGGTGCATAGTCATTAGATGACCCCTCCAAAATTTGGGAAATACGTGCGCCGTGCTGAATGAGTTAACTCGAAAATGTATCAAATTGTGATGTACTTGTTGTCCCTTCTAAGAGTGTTTCTTTCCTTTGTGTGTGCGTGTGCGCCGGGCTGAATGAGTTGAGCAAATATACGAGTAATTACGTACACAAAAGGCAGTGTTTACCACGTTCTAACCGTTTTCTGAGGTTAAAACCATGGGCGGTACTGCCTTTTGATTGCTCCAAAATGTATGTTTTATGTGTTGATCTTAACATGGACGCTCGTCAGTTATGCCGCAAAAAATAAAATCCTAATGTTTATGCATATGGCAATATAAGTTATTGGTAGCAGGGTTTTGCTACACGGACGTACCCTTGTAGGCCTGAGGGAGGTCAAAGGAACCATTGTACCCCGAAGGCCTGAGGGGTACAACGGTTCCTTTGACCTCCCAAAGGCCTACAAGGGTCCGTGTAGCAAGCCCCTGCTACCAATAACGTATTTGTTTTCATTTCTTCACAATTTTCGTAAAAGAAATCAAGAATGAAATCTTTCGACTTGGATCACGCCAGACATGACCGACGTCAAAGGAATATACATTTATACATAATAGACTTACTACGTAATTTAAAATATTTCATGACGTTGCCATCTCCAGTAGAGTGCTTGTTGTTTCGAACAACACTAAGTCACTTTTTACTTGTGGAACATTTTGGCGATCTTTAATAGAATAAAACTCGCATCCAAGATGCGTCACAAAGAGGGCTACAAGAAGTCCGCCATTTGTCGCTATTTGTACAGTTTGCGCTAAATGGATTGATCGTGTGACGTAGGGATGAAAACAATCAAGTTTATTTTATCTTATCTTATCTCATTCTACCCCAACACCGAAATCCTTAAATTTTGCCGTCGTCCTCTGAAGAATGCATTGCAGTGCAGGACACAGATCGACCATGATAGTTCAAGGGTGATACCAGAATAGCTTGGCGCCCATAGGGCGCCAAGCTATTCTGGCATCACCCTTGAACTATCATGGTCGATCCTTATCTTGCTGTGGTGTGTCTGGGGTAGAACGAGTTAGCTCATTAGTAGGGCAACATTTGTGACGAACGACTCCCAACAACGAGGGAGAGCCTAGTCACGGCGGATGACCAGCTTCTACTACTAAGTATAGACAACACTCGTAAAATCTCTACATCTCCAAGAGACATAAATCCTCATGAGCCCGGAGGGCTTTGAGATATTCGTAGTGTTGTCCATGCTTCTGGTGCACGCTGGTTATCTGCATGGTGACGGATGTTACCCCCCCCCCCCCCCCCCTCCCCAAAAAAAAAAAAAGTGCAGTAAAACATCGCGAAAAATTACTTCTTCTTCCCTTCGTGCAGGCAGGCGTTGCTTCAGAAACAGTAGAGACGTCAGCATCAACCAGGAGGCTAATTCTTCAACATTTAAAGGGTCGCAGTCATAGTCTCCTTTAACCCTTATCATTCGGAATACACCAGTGTGTGAAATAAGTTTGCCGGACTAAAATAGTTCAAGGGTAGTGCCAGAATAGCTTGGCGCCTAGAGGCGCCAAGCTATTCTGGCCCCACCTTTGAACTAAAACCATTGGTCTATATCCTTATCTGTAAGTACTATAATGTAGCTTGCATATGGCAGCGTACAAATTTGAAGCTTTTAGCCTCAGTATGATATGGGTTAACCCATGTAACCCTTAACCCCTTCACTTATAGTGGGCGCAGATTGCGCTTCTGCAACTTTCCGTTATAAATTCAACGCTAAATTAACTCATTCGCGGAAAGCCGCATCCGGATGAGGCTGGCCGCGAATGAGTTGAGACCCCCAGCCGTTCAGGAAAATGGATTAAAAAGTGGTAGACTATCAGCAAGAGGCAAAGATCCTCATAAGCCCCCGCAATTGCGGGGGGCTTATGAGGATCTGTGCCTCTTGCAGTTGGACCGTATTCACTATTTCTCGACAATGAAGCGGTTAAGACACAGTTTGGACGCTGCTTTAATATTTGGAGAAAAAAAAAAAAAAAAAAAAATCCACTAACATGACATTTTGCACTTTTTTTTAACCATCTACAAACTTCCAGAACGGGAAACCATTAACCTTACGTCATATGGAGGAGGAAAGACCCGCGGAAAATAACAGAAAACGTTCTCGCCATAATTAAAATGCCCATTTCGCAACCTGTGACGGCACGTGCTCATTTTCACCACCAGCGCCAACTGAGGGAGATTGACCGACAAACACGGCTCAAGGGTGGTGGCTGATAAGCCTGCCGCTTCTCCAGGCGTGAACCTCATCAGCGGCCACTACCTTGAGCTGATACATGCATGACCGACACGAAGAAGCTCGCGGGTAAGCAGGTGCTGTCTTCGTACTATCTGTGGTCGATCATGAAACACCATAGCAGCCGAGAGAAAGAAAAAAAGTGAACTCGATCCTGCCGCAAGAGACATAGATCCTCATGAGCCGCCGCATTTGCGGGGGCTCATGAGGATCTATGCCTTTTGCCGAGACCTCTTTGAACGCTATCATCTTCAGTGCAGGGATAAAATTCCAAGCAAACGGACCAGAGAATGACATACTAGCTTTTTAAAAAAAAAAAAAAAAAAAAAAGACTTCACCAGACGTAGAAACCGCTCATCTAGAAATAATGATCTGCTGCTTAATTATCACGGCGTGTGATGATTTATGTGTGTGATCATGCAGAGTGACTCACTCTCAAGAGCCATATAATAGATCCGTATTTAAGACATTGGCGTGATCTACGCAGGAAATTTCTAAACTCAGTATGAGGACTTATTTCGTTCTGAATTTATTATTTTTGCAAATCAGTCGAAATGACGGAGTCGAGACAAACTGAACACCACCCAGCTGCAAAGAGGCATAGATCTTCATGAGCCCCCGCAATTGCGGGGGCTCATGAGGATCTATGCCTCTTGCTGGAACCGCTGTTTATCCATGTTCAGTGGGCGGCTGGGAATTGAATGCAATTGGCATTGAATCAACAAAGATTCCAGAAACATACCCTGCGTCCACTATAGCCGCAGCGGTTTGAAAAGTGTAGCAGAGCCGGACTAAAAAACTTTTAAAGTCAGGACTTCTTCATTGCATGTTTATTCAGTCAACTTTAGTCAAGGCCTCTGAATGACCCTTAGCATGACTTCAGCAGATGTGGAAACCGGGTATCCGGTAAGCAAGAGATACTCAGGCCGACTGTGGCCGTACTGTGTAACCCAGCGTGGGGTCCAGCTGAGACCGACGTCGGCCCGCCGGCGAACGGCCCTTTTTGTTCATTGGTTAAAGGTCAGTGTTTGCCGCGTGAATCGATGCCTGACTGTGATCATGGTGAAAAGCCGGCATTGATTACGAATTATGTAACTGTAAGCGTGATCAGTGGATCTGTTTCCCCCGTTAACACCCTCACGGCCGAGAAAAAGTGAACATGATCGACCCAACTGCACAACTGCAAGAGGTATAGATCCACACACTGAAGCAGTTGCGGGGGGTGGGGGGTGGGGGGTGGGGTGGGGGGCTCGTGAGGATCTATGCCTCTTGCTGACTCCACTTTGTATCCACCTGCACGTTCCTTTGACCGCCGGGAATCTTTCACTTTGAATATGCAACAATTTCCAAGTTCAGCCTGCGTTCATTGGCAGTGAAGGTGTTAATGGACTTGCACAAAGTTGTAAACAGGCTTTCGTGTCTCTTAGGCCAGTGATGAGGTCAAAGAAACTTTTTTTTTTTTTTTTGACGAAGCTTATTGCTGTTTGACTTGTGACACCCCAAGCAATGGCACGCCCGAACATGTGCACAGAAGGTGTTCTGGTCTCGAATTCGTGAAGTGACCAGTGGAAATACTTGGAGTGTCACGACGTGCAGACTTACAGTCGCCGACAGCGAAACGAACCTGCACGTCTGATGCAACTGATAATACTAATAATAATTAAATCTAGGTGTGTTCTGTTATTAATTCATCGAAACACTGACGGAACGTTTTTTGTTGTTGTTGTTGTTTATTCATTCTGATTTCTTGTGTTTTTCCGAGTCTCTTGTGTTTTTTTATGCTTTCAAACAAAATAAAAATGGAGCAGTTTATTATGTCATACATTTTTCTTTTGCTTATAAACAACTACCGTGAGTTTTTTAAAAAAACCACGCACACTTACATCTTGATTTAGTAGCACTGCTAGTTTAAACGTCACAGCTGTTAAATAAATTAGCAGCAACTTCCTGTAGGTTTTGATTTCACGAAAACATGGCGCCGTCCCCAAAAGATCAAACCAATCACCTAGGGTGATGCTGCCATTGCGAGACTACTCGAGACCGGAAAGGTTCTTGTGTATTGTTTGGGGCGTGCCAAAGCTGGGGGAGGGGGGGGGAGGTGAGTGGGGGGAGGGGGGGGGCGGGGTGTAGCAGCACTCCTGGCCTGAACACAGATCCTAACTTAAAATGTGATATCATTCAATTGAGAGTCCACTTCCCATCCTCTGAGGTCTGTCGTCGCTCGAAATACCGTCTGCTGGGCGCGCACAACGGTCAGTCTGTCCAAGAAACATGGGTACAAATTGGTCTCAGTAAGAGGCATATATCATCATGAACCCCCGCAGTTGGCAGTTGCGCGGGCTCATGGTGATCTTGCAGTTGGATCGTGATCACTTTTTCTCGGCAGTCAAGGGGTTAAGAAATTCGCTGTAACTAAAGGTCGTTTGAAACAAAGAGACTGAGAGAGAGAGAGAGAGAGAGAGAGAGAGAGAGAGAGAGAGAGAGAGAGAGAGAGAGAGAGAGAGAGAGAGAGAGAGAGAGAGAGAGAGAGACAGACAGACAGACAGACAGACAGACAGACAGACAGACAGGCAGGCAGGCAGGCAGACAGACAGACAGACAGACAGTCAGACAGACAGAGACTAAGACTGAGACAGACAGAGACAAACAGACAGACTGACAGAGACAGAGAGAGCTACAAGCATGCAAGCATGTCTTCCGAGTGGAAAGAAAAGGACAGGAATGTATGGTTCAGTGTTTTTGTTGCCTGTCATCAGACCATCAACAGTTAATGCTGCTTGTTTGTTTTGTTTGTTTGTTTGTTTGTTGTTGTTGATTGTTTGTTTGTTTGTTTTTTTTTTGTTTTTTTTTTTGGTTTTTTTTTGGGGGGAGGGGGGGTTGTTACGGTCAAACTAAAGATCCGAGTGATTTATTTTCTACGCAACGGGAGTTCAGGTATAATGTAATTTATTTATGGTACAACTTTTTGAATGAGTTTTAACCTCAAAATCGAAATCTTCTTTTCAATCCGAAGTGGTGCGGTACCACAGATGAATCGCTTCTTTTCTTACCCCGCCTCAGTAGCTGATCGTTATATCTAGATGATTTGAAAACACGTTCCTCTGCCCCTGCCTGTCAGACAACGGATACTCGGTCAGCAACCGCATACCGGAAACACAATAAACTTGCAAGAGGTGTACTACCCCATGCGCAAAAGGCCAATCGGGCCGAAGTCGGCCCGATGGCCTTTTGCGCACTGGGGTATATGTATTATATTTTGATTAGAAACGGGTTTCAAAGACAGGACCCTTTAACCCCTTCACAGTCGAGGGAATAAAATGGGCACCACGCCGCTACTGCAAGAGGCATAGATTCCTCATGAGCCCCCGCAATCGCGGGGGCTCATGAGGATCTATGCCTCTTGCTGAAACCACTTTGCATCCATTGTTCATGGGACGGAACTGGAGCCCTTTTCCCAGTTGAACTGACTCAGATTTCGTGAGACGTACAATGTACGATCAGTGGCAGTGAAGGCGGGTTACATGGGACGGAACTGGAGCCCTTTTCCCAGTTGAACTGACTCAGATTTCGTGAGACGTACAATGTACGATCAGTGGCAGTGAAGGCGGGTTACATGGGACGGAACTGGAGCCCTTTTCCCAGTTGAACTGACTCAGATTTCGTGAGACGTACAATGTACGATCAGTGGCAGTGAAGGCGGGTTACATGGGACGGAACTGGAGCCCTTTTCCCAGTTGAACTGACTCAGATTTCGTGAGACGTACAATGTACGATCAGTGGCAGTGAAGGCGGGTTACATGGGACGGAACTGGAGCCCTTTTCCCAGTTGAACTGACTCAGATTTCGTGAGACGTACAATGTACGATCAGTGGCAGTGAAGGCGGGTTACATGGGACGGAACTGGAGCCCTTTTCCCAGTTGAACTGACTCAGATTTCGTGAGACGTACAATGTACGATCAGTGGCAGTAAAGGCGGGTTACATGGGACGGAACTGGAGCCCTTTTCCCGTTGAACTGACTCAGATTTCGTGAGGCGTACAATGTACGATCAGTGGCAGTGAAGGCGGGTTAAAACCACGCTTACATAAACCGGATTTGGAGGGCAGTGCCACACTGATTAGCTCGGCGCCTTCAGGTCTTGAATGAGTCAAAACTCAAATGGAAGACCCTTTAGTTAAATGATACATGAACTAAAAAATAAAAATAATTTTTTTTTTAAAAAATTGCTGCAGTGCATGTAGCTTTACACTTAGTGACCCGTCATTTGAAGCGCGTGAGCACACTGTTAACGTAACTAGCCTCGATCCTCGATCTACTTCGCCAAGGAAGGTAACCAGTGTGTCAAATGAGGTGTCTCTGTGTGCGCACACCGGTGCTAAATGTCAGCTTTGCATCACCCAGAATCTGGTGACTCAGCTTAACCCCTTGCCTGCCACTGCACGTAAATTTTTGTTTATGAAATCGTCAATCAAGGACCAAAAGCCACAAGCGCCCAAGAAACAAGGGTACAAATTGGTCTCAGAGAGAGGTATAGATCCTCATGAGTCCCCGCATTCGCGGGGGCTCATGAGGATCTACGTCTCTTGCCTATGGATCGTGTTCACTTTTTTCAGGGTAGTCAGTCGAGAGGTTAACACATTTTTTGTACCTAAAGGTCGTTTGAAACACACAGAGAGAGAGACACAGAGAGAGAGAGAGAGAGAGAGAGAGAGAGAGAGAGAGAGAGACTGATGACTGACTGAACTTTGAACTGTATTTATCAAGGATTGAGATATTAGGCGCACAGGCCTTTCTTCCAATCTGTACTTGTTACATCTACTGACATACAATAACAGGCAAAGTTACATTACACTCACAAACAACGCCTTTTTCTTTCGGTAGTAATGCGAATTACAAACACTACAAACAGCAACAATGATTTAACAAAACTTGACACACAGGTACCCATACGAAAATGTATGCACGTGTCATAATCACCGTTTGCGGGAGCCCTCCCCAGACAATCCGACCCGGGGAGACAGGCCACAAGGATACTTTCACTCGAATGACATACTAAGCACATTGCTCGAATAAACGGTGCACCCGCGCTGCATCCCCCGACCGGGCCCATACGGGAACTGCACCCAAAAAAACGGCACGTGAGCGCAAGTGATATAATATAAAAAAAATTAATAATTGCGTAAAAAGAAATTTAAAATAATACAAAAGGAATATATGTTTAGACAACACGAGATAATTAAATTTACGTTGCCTTAGATAAATGCTTATACAGTTTTGCTTTAAACGCAGCTAGGAAATTAACTTGTAGATGTGGAGGAAGTGAATTCCACAGGAAACCACCTGAGTATGACAAACTGGATTTATACAAATAAATGCGGGGCCGTTTTATGCTCAGGCTGCTCCGAGACTGAGGTGCTGTATCTCTTCTCAGTAAGAGTAAATAAAGAGTTCCGATAAGTAGCCGGGGGCCTTACCGTTAAGAGCTTTGTGTCCCAGCACGCACTTGTTAAATATTAGTGTTTGCCAAGAGGAAGGAGTCCAGCTGCCTCGAGCCTCGCCTCAGTGGGTAGAGAGGAACTAGAAATAATTAGTTTGGCTGCTCTCCTCAGTGTACAGCGAATTTATTTTCTTGCAGCCGTCCCAAACTGTCGAGGCATAATCAATGTGGGGCTTGATGTATCCATTGAAAAATAGTTTACGCGTGGTCAAATTAGTGACCGCTTTCAGTTTAGACAGTAAAAAATAATTTCTTTGAAATTGTCTTTCGATGTATATAAGATGAGGTTGCCAACTGCGTTGGTTATCTACAATTACCCTTAGTAAACGGTGCTGCTGAACTTGCTCTATGGGGACGGCTTCAAATGAGAGGTTTAGAGGCGCGGGTTGGAGCTGATGTTTCTGACGTGTTGCGACTAGCATGCTTTTTGTTTTAGTTGGATTGACTATCATTCTATTGCTACTGCACCATTCAGAGACTTCTTGTAGGCTCTGCTGGTGGAGAGAGCGTGAGAGAGAGGGGGAGAGAGAGAGAGAGGGAGGAAGAGAGAGAGAGAGAGAGGGAGGAAGAGAGAGGAGAGAGAGAGAGAGAGAGAGAGAGAGAGAGAGAGAGAGAGAGAGAGAGAGAGAGAGAGAGAGAGAGAGAGAGAGAGAGAGAGAGAGAGAGAGAGAGAGAGAGAGAGAGAGAGAGAGAGAGAACTTTGCTTGTTCAGTTCCACAGCCAACAAACTTCATGCAGCTGGCAAATTTGAAAACTGATAGGAATCCATTCAGATTCCATGTATGCGAGTATACCGATAGAATGCAAGAAATTATCTCATATTGTCCTGTTCATATACTGAAGTATCACACAGAAGGTGATTTGTCTTCTTTTTGTGTACATTTAACTGTCTGATTCATGTGCCTACGACGAAAATTACCTAAGATATAACGATTTTAGTAAAAGGATTATTAGCCATGTAAACCCTCATTTTGACACATGTCCAAATTGCATTTTTGGTGGTTTTAGGGGTGCTGTAATTGCAAACGTATCAATTTGTGGGACTAGAAAAAAATCGCAAATCTATATGTTGTTTTGATCCGTGACAGTAAAACTGAAACCACACAATTCTACCATCACGTTATGATTTCATAGGTGTCTAAACATATCACTTTCTGAAAAAAATGCAAAAACAACAAAAACAACAACAAAAACCGCTATGTTAGGTTATATTCAAATGTACATATTTCGGAAACCCATGTACATAAAGTTCAGTTTTGCACGTGCACTTCTCTTAACGTGTACTTTGGAGTGGTGTATTTATTAAGTGACAGTTTCTTGAAAAACAAATTGGGTTGACCTACGTACTCAAGCCTGCATTCCGAGTGTGCATGTATTCTGAGTGGGCAGAAAGTTCAGAAATGTATGTTTGTTTTTAACCCATCAGTTCTGCCAGCGACACACCACAGCAAGATATGGCTCGACCATGATAGTTTAAGGGTGGTGGCCTATCGTTATTCTGCCACCACCCTTGAACTATCATGGTCAATCAGGGTTGTCACGTTCCTTCAAAATGAAGATAAGTAACGACTGACCTCTGTCTGGTCGCCGTTTGTTTGTCTATTTTGAAAACTATTAATAAATTGTGCTGTAACTGTCTTTTCTAAGCGTGTTTCTTTCTCCGTTGGGTGCTTTTTAAAAAAAATCTCTCTTCTGTATTGTAATGCACTCCTCAGAGGATAACTCCAAAATGTGGGTATTTCGCACTTCGGGCACAATGAGTTAATGCATGGCATCACTGGGAAGACCCATTGTCGCGCTTGTCTCACATCTTTGCTGATCTGTAATTTTGGACCTTACAGCTTTTAGCAGTAAGGTCCAAAATCACAGTTCATCAAACAATTACATCGTCAGTCATTCCTTGTCACGCATGTCGGTGGATGACTGTTGTGTAAAGAATTCGATCGAAACTGGAAAGTTTTGTTTCACTCCCTGAGTAAATTAACCCTCTGGCTGTGGGTAGAGGTTTTTGTCGCGATGATTCCTGAAAAAAACCGCTATCGACAGTCAGAGGGTTAAGCTACTGCGCGCTTTTTATGTTAATGAGTGCGCATGGTTCGGTTCGTAGACGGAAATAAAACTGCACTTCCAGGGTACTTTTTCTATTTCGGCCAAAAATCGTTTGGAATTTGGCCAAGTCGGTGGTCACTCAAAACAACTTGCGACAAGACACCAAGGGCCCGTTTTCTTTTCTACATATCACGTGCTTAGACATGATTTGTGTGATGGTCTGTGACGTTGGACCTTACAGCCACAGGCCGTAAGGTTCAAAATCACAGACCAGCGCACACATGTAAAGCAGCGAGAGACGCGACACCCGCGTCATACAGGAATACGGCGTGTAAATATTTATAAGACTGCTGACCATTTCTTTTTTCAGCACCGTTGTGATAAAATCGATTATTTCTTTTGCCTTCCAACGCCGTCCGCTGGAGACGCATTGACCGTGACAGCCAAACGGTAGTGCCTGATTAGGTCACGGTGGGCTTTAGATGTCTGATGACTAAGACACCGATTGCCAGTGGTCGCCGATTATTTCAAAAATGTGTGTTGACTCAACGCCAAAGAGCCGAGGCTGAAAGGAACATGAGGCCAGTTGCATGAGTGAGCTTAGTGCAGCGCCAGCCACGAAGCAAGGTGCGCCGCTAAAGCGGATCACCTTGCGCTGGCGCAGGACTAAACTCTCTCACGCAACTGAACCATGGATACATAGCGATGTCAGCATGAAGTATATAACCTAATCGTTCAATACAGGACTCGGCGAGCCTGACTAGTCTCCCACTCAGGGATTGGTCAGAATGCTGGAGGGTTTTCTCGTGTTTTAACAAAAAATAAATTGTGTCACTTTCCTTAGGTAGAAGCAAAAATAAATTTTTTAAAAAATGCCACACGCAGAGAATATTTTTTTCTGCTTTCTGAAAAAAAAATTACTAAAACAAAGTTTCTCGCATACACATTTAGTCTTGATAACTTTATTCGCAATTAATGTTTGGAAAGTAAGCTTTGCTGTGATTTTCGTGGGTCACCATGCAAATCGGTCAATTTCCCCGAAAATAGCATTGTGCGTTTACTGGGCCCTTTTATAGGACGCCCTGTCTGCACGGTGGGAGACAAAGAAGATTATTGGAAGATTGCGACGGGAGGCATTATAGGAAAATATTTTGATTAAGTTCCTAACCAAAACTTTTCAGTGCGTGGGTGCCACTATTTGTGTCGGAGGAGGATCTGTTGGAGGGGGGCATTCCAGGGTTCTCTCCCCACCCCCACCCCCTACCCCCCACCAAATAATAATAATAATAATAATAAATTTTAAAAAAATAAATAATATTAATAAATTTACGCGTAATGGTACTTTAAAGTGACACCAGTTCAGATTTTTAGTTGCTGTATGATAAGAATAAGAGACAAAAATAAACCCTTTCACTTCAGTCCACATGTTGGTTGTCTCATGATGAGAGTTTGAATAATTATGGTCAAGGCCAAACCGCCCTGGAGAAGGTATGACCTCTGTATATTTTTTTTATCTAGTGTGGCACTAAACCACACGTTAATGTGTGATACTAGTGTGTGTGCGAACGCGCGCGGGCGTGTGTGTGAGTGTCAGTGTGTGCTTGTGTGTGTGCGCGCGCGCACGTGGGGTGTGTGTTATGTCGTGCGTGGACGGTACACACGCAATGTTTTAGCACACTGACTGTCTTCCTCGAATCGCTACCGCTGATCAGCGGTAGCGAATCAAAGGAGGCAACCAGTGTGACACTATAAGTGTTATCGATACTGCATGTTTAGCCATGTGCGCGTGGTTTTATCATATTTGTCGCCAACTGCCTTGGGTGATAATCTTCTGGCGTGTATACCTAATCCTTCGCATCATGCGCACTGGAAATCCGATTCCTGATCAATTATAAGAATACAAACTTGGCAAAGATTTCGATCAATATTTGCGTGCTGGACTATGATTTTCGATTTCACATATGTAGGCCGTATAATCTAAAATCATGATCACAGACCAGCACACATTGCATTGAACGAGTATTGCACTGCAGTTTGAGAAATTGCACTCTCTTGCACAGGCGGAGAACAGTACATCAGCGATTTGACATTTAGTTTACCTTAGGTTTTTTATTTTCTGAGTCCATGAATTGAGTTGACACTGAGTAGGTTTCGTCTGACCAGTTCAAACAGTGATTTGAAATTGAGTTTATCCTTAGGTTTCGTCTGACTTCAAACAGTGATCTGAAATTGAGTTTTCCTTAGGTTTCGTCTACCTTCCGTTCAAACAGTGATTTGAAATTGAATTTACCTTAGGTTTCGTCTGACTTCCGTTCAAACAGTGACTTGAAATTGCGTTTACCTTAGGTTTCGTCTAACTTCCGTTGTAACAGTGATTTTAAATTGAGTTGACTTTAGGTTTCATAATATGACTTCCGTTCAAACTGATTTGAAATTGGATGATTTCCGTTCTAACAGTGATCTGAACCTTAGGTTTCGTCTGACTTCCGTTCTAACAGTGATCTGAATATTAGGTTTCGTCTGACTTCCGTTCTGGGGCAGTGATCTGAACCTTAGGTTTTGTAGGACTTCCGTTCTAACAGTGATCTGAACCTTGGGTTTCGTCCGACATCAGGTTCAAACAGCGATTTGAAATTTAGCGGACCTTAGATTTCGTTAGACTTATTTTCAAACAGTGAGCTGAAGCTTAGGTTTCGTTCAAAATTGAGTTGACCTTATGTTTTGTCAGACTTCCGTACAAACAGAAATTAAGTATATCCTTAGGTTTCGTCCGACCCGTTCAAACGGTGATTTGGAACTGGAATTGGTTTTATTTCGACTGATTTATCTTGAAACAGTGTTTTGAAATTGAGTTTGCCTCAGGTTTCGTCTGACGTCCTGACGGACGTTAGACGAAACCTAAGGTACACTGAATTTTAAATCACTGTTCTTCATCCCACGCCTCATAGAGTCCTTGAAAACTGGACCAGCATTGTGTAAACAGACACAGTTTCCGTCTGGAAAATCCTATTACGCCTCCACGCTACGTGTCGGATAGCTGATTAAAACGTGACACCCCCCCCCCCCCCCGCCCCCCTCCCCCTCCCCCCCCCCCCCCCCAAAAAAAAAAAAAAAAAAGTCGAGAAAACGATCATGTTCTGAAAGTTCAGTCAAGATATGCGCCGTAAGCCGTAAGCCGTAAACACTCCGGTGGCATTAACTCATTCAGCCCGACGCACGTATTTCCCAAATTTTGCAGGCGTCATCTAACGACTATATGCACCTGTTGCAGAAGATGGATCGACCTTGGTAATTCATGGGTAGTGCCAGATTAGATTGGCGCCGACAGGCGCCAAGCTAATCTGGCACTACCCTTGAATTATCATGGTCGACCCATCTCCTGCTGTAGTGCGTCAGGGCTGAATGGGTTAAATCGATCTAGATTGAATGCACCGAAAAGCTGTGCACATTTCAAAACAAAATCCACAAAGCAAAACCTAAAAACCAAACCAGTCCAAACCAAACCAAACCAAAAAAAAATAAATAAATAAACCCGACCCAAACCAAAACCAAACCCAACCCAACCCCAAACGAAACGAAACGAATTAGAAAAATAAATACAAAGAAACACGTACAGTTAATTAGAAAGGCAACACTTTTTTTTTTTTTTTTTTTTTTTTTTGTTGTCATTGATAAAGGAGCACCAGGAGCAAATCTGGCTGCTGTAACACGCCAGAAACGCCACCAAGCCGGATGCAGAGTCACATTGCGTACGCCAAAATGATTCCGGGTCGATCTGGCGTGATGATCATTTTGGCGTGTTACTCTCCTCACGCACAACGATTGCCGCGTACGCCAAAGTGATTCCGGGTGGTTCTAGCGTGGGGGTGGGGCGGGGGGGGGGGGGGTCACTCTGTTCGTGTTACACCGGCTGACCGCGTTGCAGGGACAGCTCGCTAAGTGCAGCGACGATCTTATGGTCTTTTAACTCTTTCGAGACATGCCGCATCCGGATTCGCGGCGTAAAGCCGCGAATCCGGATGCGGCACATCTCGAAAGAGTTAACCCCTTCACTGACAGTGGACGCATTTATATATCTTGTTTCTAAAGCATCTTTGTTAATTCAACGCCAAAAAGACCCACCCACTCTAAAAAAGCACTTGGGTACAAAGTGGTGTCTGCACTGAGAGTCATAGGTCCTCGTGAGCTCCCGCAGGTGCGGGGGATCACGAGGATCTATGTCTCTTGCTGGCACCACTTTGTGCTTGGAGGATCTATGTATCTTGCAGTTGGACTGTGGTGACTGTTTCTCGGCAGTGAAGAGGTTAATTCGATAAGAAGAACAGCTCCAGCAACCCAGCCAATACACTGCGGATAAATCAGTCTGTCACGCAATGGTAAGCAGGTTGTGAAAGGTATTGGCCTCAAAGAACTGAAATGAACTGAAACTTTATTTTGTAAGGATGAAGACAGTAGGCACGCAGGCTTTTTTACACGTCTGTCTATAATAACATGTTAAGATAAGATAAGATAGTTTATTGGCATATGTTTCCATGTAATAAAAAAAAAAAACACAATAAAAACATTGGAATTTGCCTTGATGTCAGTTACTAAGACTAAAATAACACACACACACACACACACACACACACACACACACACACACACACACACACACACACACACACATACACACCATCACATACACACACACACACACTCACACACACACACACACACACACACACACACACACACACACACACACACACACAGAGTAAACTCTAAAATAATTATGATTCCCATGCTAAATACTAAGCAAATACCGGTATTGGGGTGGGTGGAATCACTGGAGATAAGACTTGCTCTACGTAAGAGACGCTGCTGGTACAGTGAGTCCAGGCTAGGAAGATCTCTGCCTATGATTTTTGAAGCGGTCTTGACCATCCTGCTCAGTCACATTTTCTCTTTTTAATAATAACATCAGAAAAGATAACAAGACAAATACAATTAAATTAATAATAATAATAATAATAATAATAATAATAATAATAATAATAATAATAATAATAATAATAATAATAATAATAATAATAATAATTAAAGACACACAGACACAGATTCAGTCAGATGTAAGGAGCACAATGGTAACACATAATGTCTGTTACTCGAGTGGTGCATTACAATCACGCACACGCACCACCCCCCCCCCCCCCCCCACACACACACACACACACACACAAGCACGTGCGCCTACATTAGATTTAGATAAACTTAAAAGTGATCATACATTATGAAAGAATATTAACTCTAAGATTTTAACTAAAAACTGAAAGAGTAAAGTTAAAACTTAAAAAGTAAACTACTGAACATTAACTATCAACTGTAAACTATTGAGCAGAATCTAACGACTGTAATTGAAAATATCACACACACACACACACACACACACACACACACACACACACTCATGCGCGCACACACACACACGCACACACACGCACACACACACACACACACACACACACGTGTGAGAGATGTAAGGCAGCACAAGAGTAACGTAAGACACCCGTTACTCCAGTGATGCGTTACTCACACACACACGTGCGCCTATATTAGATTTAGATGAACTTAAGAGTGACTCACTGGAATGATGAATTCTGAGAATATTAACTCTAAGATTTTAACTAAAAACTAAAAGAGTAAAGTTAAAACTTCAAAAGTAAACTACTGTACATTAACTATCAACTGAAAACTATTGAGCAGAACCACAACTGTATTTGAAAATATCACACACACACACACACACACGCATGCGCGCACGCACGCACACACACACACACACACACACACACACACACACACACACACACACACACACACACACACACGTGTGAGAGAGATATAAGGCAGCACAAGAGTAACGTAAGACATCCGTTACTCCAGTGATGCGTTACACAAACACACACGCACGAACGCACGCATGAACGAACGCGAGCGCATGCAAATACACGATGTACATTGAATATATAATAGCAGAATTAAAGTAGCATGACAGGGAATCAGCATTAATAATCATCAATAAAAAAAATAACACATGTTGATGAGAGAAAATATGATACTAGTAATAAAGCTGATAGATAAAGCTAATCTGTTCAATTATTTTTGAGTAAATACTGTAGCAGCTGGGTTTTGAAGGAGCTCACAGACTGTGCTGATTTAATCTTTTGGGGGAGTACGTTCCACAGTGCCGAGAGAGAGAGAGAGAGAGAGAGAGAGAGAGAGAGAGAGAGAGAGAGAGAGAGAGAGAGAGAGAGAGAGAGAGAGAGAGAGAGAGAGAGAGAGAATGAATGAATGAATGAATGAATGATACTTTATTCCTCAAGGATGGAAACAATAGGCGCACAGGCCTCTTTTCGTGTTTGTCTTTGCTAAACTACAACATTAAAAGCAGCATTAAAACAACATGTTAACAGCACAAACAAGCGGCTGCACCCACAGAGAGAGAGAGAGAGAGAGAGAGAGAGAGAGAGAGAGAGAGAGAGAGAGAGAGAGAGAGAGAGAGAGAGAGAGAGAGAGAGAGAGAGAGAGAGAGAGAGAGAGAAGCTTTATTTATCAACGGTTGAGGCATTGACAGACATAGCCATTTTTTCAAACCTGCCGTTGCTAAAAACTACAAGACAATATACACAATACTAAGTATATAAATGTACATGTATATGAAACAAAAACATTGCCAGCTTAGGGAAAGAAAGTCCCATGATCATCTCACACTCCTAAGCACACACACACACACACACACACACACACACACACACACACACCGACACACACACACACACACAGAGTGTATAACTAGGAGCAAACGTAATCAGATTTACAGGGCAGTATATATTTCACAACGTAATGATTACGACTGCTGAGAGAGAGAGAGAGAGAGAGAGAGAGAGAGAGAGAGAGAGAGAGAGAGAGAGAGAGAGAGAGAGAGAGAGAGAGAGAGAGAGAGAGAGAAGATATCTTTGCTTTCCGCAGTATGAAGTAAATTTCAGAACTCTCAGAATTTGATATCAGTGCCCTCTTGGCTTGACTTCGCGAACGAAGATTATATAGGGCTTGCCCACGTCGTCTGCAGGCATTTTCGTGGCTGCGGAGGCCAATCCGGGACAGGCAGGTTCGACCGCAGTGGCTGCAGGGGAAGGTCTGGTCAGGATTCTGAGTTACGACAACTCTGTTTTTTCTTCTGAGCCGCTTGTCCTTAAGGTTAGCTCTGCGAGAGTCCTCAAAGGAGACGGCTGCCTTGTGAATGGTGGAAACGCCAGGTGTCACGGTCCGCAGCAAGCGAAGACCACTGGCGGTGGTCGATTTGGCAGGCACTAAGTGACTTCTTGAGACCGTCTATGTATCTCTTCTTTGGTGCCCCTGTGTCTCGGTGTCCAGTGGCGAGCTCGCCGAACAGAGTGATCTTGGGTAGGCGATGATCCTCCATCCTGGAGACGTGCCCCGCCCAGCGAAACTGTGTCCGCAGCAGCAAAACCTCGATGCTCACAGTTTCCGCCTGTTCAAGGACCTCGACGTTGGTGACATAGTCACTCCAGTGAATGCTGAGGATGGTACGCAGGCAGCGCTGGTGAAAGCGTTCGAGGAGTCGTAGTTGGCTGCGGTAGAGGGCCCAGGACTCGGAACCGTACAGCAGGGTGGTGAGGACGACAGCTCTGTACACGCTGATCTTGGTGCCTTTTTTAGCTGTTGATTGTGCCACACCCGCTTGAATAGTCGCCCGAAAGCACTGTTCGCTTTTGCCAGCCTGTTGTCCAGCTCCTTGTCCAGCTTGGCGTCTGACGTGATGATGCAGCCAAGGTAGGTAAACTGGTGTACAGACTTCAGTTCGGACTCGCCGATGGTGATGTGGGGAGGGCGATGCTCTTCCTTGGGTGCCGGCTGATGAAGGACCTCTGTCTTTTTCAGACTGACCTCAAGTCCAAAGAGCTGGGCGGCATCTGCGAAGCAGGACGTAATGCGCTGCAAGGCTCTCTCTGTGTGTGCAACGAGGGCAGCGTCATCAGCAAAGAGCAGCTCACGAATCAGTTGGTCTAGGGTTTTCGTGTGGGCCTGCAGTCGTCTGAGGTTGAACAGGCTGCCATCGAGACGATACCTGATGTACACTGCGTCGTCATCGTCGAGGTCCAATGTGGCCTGCTTCAACATCATGCTGAAGAAGATGGTGAAGAGGGTCGATGCCAGCACGCAGCCTTGCTTCACGCCGTTGCGAATGGGGAATGGTTCTGAGAGGTCACTGACCTGACCTTGCTGGTCCTCGTGGAACTGGACGATCATGTTGAGGAACTTTGGGGGACAGCCTAGTCGCTCCAGGATCTGCCACAAACCTTGCCTGCTCACAGTGTCAAACGCTTTTGTTAGGTCGACAAACGTTACGTACAGCCCTTTGTTCTGCTCGCGGCACTTCTCCTGAAGCTGTCTCAGCACAAAGACCATGTCGGTGGTACTCCTGTTGGCTCTGAAGCCACACTGGCCCTCTGGGAGGTGATCTTCAGCGATGGCAGGTACCAGCCGATTCAGGAGCAACCTTGCGAGAATTTTCCCGGCAATGGACAGCAGGGTAATTCCACGATAATTTGAGCAGGCAGACTTCTCTCCTTTGTTCTTATACAGGGTGATGATGACTGCATCACGGAGGTCCTTTGGTAGTGTTCCTTTTTCCCAGCAGCAGAGAAAGAGGTCATGGAGCTTGTTGTGCAGTGCTGGGCCTCCATGTTTCCAGATCTCTGGCGGGATTCCGTCAATGCCTGCTGCTTTGCCACTCTTGAGCTGGTGGATGGCTGTGAGGGTCTCTTCGGCGGTGGGCGGTTCGTCCAATTCAACCTTTAGTGGAAGGTGTGGGATTTGGAGGATGACTGTTTCTTGAACAGTGCGCTCAGCGCTGAAGAGGTTCTGAAAGTATTCCGACCAGCGGTTCAAGATGGAGGTATTATCTGTGAGGAGTGCCTGTCCATCAGCGCTTCGCAGGGGACTTTGTACCAGGTGCCTAGGGCCATACACTGCTTTCAGTGCTTCGTAGAAGCCCCTGTAGTCACCGTTGTCAGCGCAGAGCTGGGTCCTCTGTGCGAGTCTGGACCACCACTCGTTCTGGAGCTCTCTAAGCTTGAGCTGGAGACTGCTGCAGATGAGGCGGAAGGCAGACTTCTTCACAGGGCAGGAAGGCTGGGTTAGGTGGGCCTGGTGGGCGGCTCTTTTTTTTGCTAGAAGTTCCTGGATCTCTACGTCGTTTTCGTCAAACCAGTCTTTGTTCCTCTTTCTAGCAAAGCCCAAGACTTCCACAGAAGGTTTTACAATAGCAGTTTTCAGTTGTTCCCAGAGTGTTTCAAGGGAGGAGTCTGCTGGATCAGCTGTGTCTTTGAGCATGCGCTGTAAATCGGCCTGAAGGGCAGCTTTCTTGTCGTCACGCTGAAGGCTGGCAACATCAAGCTTTTTCTTGGGGGGGGGGGGGGGGGGGGGCCTTTCTTGGGTTTCAGCTTGAGGCGGAGCCTGAGTTTGCAGCGAACAAGGCGGTGGTCAGTGTGGCACTCTGCGCTGGGCATCACTCTGGTGAGGAGGACGTCACTGCGGTCCCTCTGACGCACTAGGACATAGTCGATAAGGTGCCAGTGCTTGGAGCGATGATGCATCCAGGTGGTCTTTCGGCTGTCTTTTTGCTGGAAATTAGTGTTGGTGATGACAGGTTGCTGCTCTGCACAGAGCTCCAACAGTAGGCGACCATTGTCATTGCAGTTCCCAACGCCATGCTTGCCGAGGACTCCTTTCCAGGCTTCAGAGTCTTGGCCCACTCTGGCGTTGAATTCGCCAAGGATGATGACTTTGTCGTCTGCAGGGGTGCTCTGCAGGAGGCTGCGCAGGTCAGAGTAGAACTTGTCTTTTTCTGCAGGCTCTGCCAGGAGGGTTGGGGAGTACACACTGAGAAGGGTGACGTATTGCTGGTGTCTCAGTGGGAGGCGCATGGACATGATGCGGTCGGAGTGACCCGTTGGTAGGTTTTCTAACTTAGTCGCAATGGGGGTCTTCACCATGAAGCCCACGCCTGAGAGCCGTCTTTCTGATGCAGGCCTGCCTGACCAGTAGAGGGTATAGCCAGCGCCACGTTCTTGGAGGCTGCCTTCCTCCGGGAGGCGTACTTCGCTGAGCGCGGCGATGTCGATGTTTAACCTCCGCAATTCATGGGCAATGAGGGCGGAGCGACGTTCAGGGCGTCCGCTGTCTGCTGTGTCGAGCATGGTTCGGATGTTCCAGCATGCTACGTTGAGTCCGGTCGTGGTCGTCATGAGAGTGGATCCATTGTTTTTTCTTGTTTTCTGACCGCATGAGAAGATGCCCGTTGACCGCGGCTAGCCAACTGGGGTTACGAGGGGATGAGCTTTGGTTAGGCCACCTTTTCTAGGCCCCTCTCCGTGTGGAGCAAGCAGTGCTGTCCCTAGAGAAGGCTGCTTGGTCGTTCAGGGTGTGCCGAGTGACGTTGTCATCCCCAGGTCAACATCAGGCGAGCAATATCCTGAACCGCCTGCATGCAGGTTTGAGACTGCGGCTTCCAGTGACATCTTTCACCTGCCGTTTTGCCCCTTGTCCATCGCTACAGGACTTGGAAAGTTCAGTGTCATAGTCCGTGGGCGTTTCCTAAAGCCTGCGCGGTGGAGCTTTTTGGTGGAGTGCAGTGTGCGCAGTACTGGCCCCACCCTTTAAACCCTTGGTTTGTTTGCCATGGCCTAGCAAGCTGGGACGATGGCATCGAGGTCCTCGGGTCGTAGGTTTTATATCAGACTGTCCTTGTCTTAGTCTCTGGCTCAAAAGCCTTCCCCGGAGACACGGGGGCTTTGATGTCAGGGGTTTCCTCCCTTAGCCTTTCCGCAGCCAAGCGGCCAGGCCTGCAAGGCAGCAGGGGACTCGTGGGGGCCGGGGTCGTCTATGTCCCGTGCAGATGTGAACATCTGCCCACTGCCCAGACGGTGACACTTACCAGAGGAGAAAAATCCAACGCCGGAACCCGGTATCGAACCTCGCACCTTTGGCATTGGAGGCAGACGCCTTAAACACTGCGCCACTTCCCCGTCTCGATATCAGTGCAGCTACACAACATCCACGGTAGAGAACCGTACACCGGAAGACCAGACGCACATTGCGAAGCTACCTACTCCAGGCAGTAAAGGGTTAACTCATTCGCAGCCAGCCGCATCCGGATGCGCGGCTTATGCCGCGCATCCGGATGCGGCTGGCCGCGAATGAGTTAATAGATAGCAATATCTCATTTATAAATGTTCGTAGTACATCCGGTTTTTTTTTACAGTAATGCTGGGCAAAAGGGCTGACTACAATTTTGAAAATCTGAATGTCGTAAAATGAAGGATTTTTCTGCTCTTCTTCAAGTTTGTACGCAGGAGAGTTACTTCCGTTGTCCTCAAAAGGTAGTGGTGAACATTTGGTAGGTGTGCCTACTCACATGGCCCCCCGTTGTGAAAAAAAGGATAGAAGAGTCTTGGTTGAGGCAAGACTACGCGCATCAGTAACCCGTTGTCACATACGCGATTTTTTTACAATGAAAACCCGCCATGATTCAGATCGCTTAACCGTTTGACTGTCGGTAGCGGCTTTTGTCGCGATGATTCCTGCAGGAATCATCGCGACAAAAGCCACTACCGACAGCCAACGGGTTAAGAGCTGTAGAAAAGTCACAGGCGGTAATGCGTGCAGATGTGTACTGAATTGTAATTTTGCTTCGTGGCTCTCATTAAAAAAAAAAACTACAGCAGAATTAGATACATGGCCCCTGTCATCACAAATATCGGTATTTTTGGCATTAAAATCGAAAAATTGGTAGATCAAGGCGTTAGAAATTTGCACTGGAAGCCCTTTTGCGGCCTGTACGAAGTTTTAGCGTGCGGTATGAGGTTTCAGCATGCTCTACGAAGTGTCATTATACCGTACGAAGTGTCAACAAGTTAACAGTACGACGTTTCTGTCTTGTGTGTTCTATCATAAGTCTGTTGATACTTATATAACTATAAGTACATGTAATAGACTTATTGCTCTATCACTGCCGAATACATCGCAGTGTTCGGTTATCCACCGTGATAACACCCTGCACTTACGATTCGTGTGCCAACTTTTCCCCCTTAACCCCTTATTCGTGGGTAAGTCAAACTCTACCTACTTAGCTTCAAGAAACATAAAACCTCATGAGCCCCCAGCAGTCGCGGGGACTCACGAGGGTTTATGTCTCTTGTTAGTCCTATGTTCTTATGCCCATTTTTCATGAGCCAGGATTTATGTCTCTTTGTGATGAAGCTCTATGCTCGTGCATAGTGCTCACACATTAGGTTAAATACGGTACGGTTTTTGTTAACGGTTTGTTTTGTGCCGATAGTACGTGAGGCCGTGGCCCACGTGAAATCTTTAAGTACTGTTATAGTGAGTTCTAGGCGGAAGCTGCCTTGCAGAGCAGTAAATGCGTTAGTACGGGCTTTCTTGTCAGAGGGATCAGATGTGTTTGAGATACCTAGCCCGTATTCCAAGACCCTGAAACCTAGAATTCAGGTATGTTCTATATATGTAATATTGATAGTTGCTTAGTTAAAGACAGTATGCGTTGCTAAGAGTAATTTGCTTGTATAGTGTTGGCCGGTTTGGTTCAGCTATGTTGGTTTAGAATTCAGTGAAGTAACCGGTGTTTTGGTTTACAGTTATTTACCGAGATGGATGACTAAAGGAATGTAAGGTGTGTATGCCTAAGTCGCTATGAAGGTAGTACGCGGTTGGTTAAGCATAGTCTTTTCCAGTGTATAGAGTAGTGTATAGCAAGAGTGTTAGGCTATAGTCTGTTTCAAGATAGTGACAGAGATATGGGGGGTGTAATGAAAGTAGTTCGGTTATGAAGCACGTGTGTGTGAATGAACGTGAGTTATTTGTATCAGCCAGGTTACGTGATGTTTCTCATGTCATTCAATATGTTGTGTGTTTAGCAAGCGTTACGTTTTGGATCCTTGTTGTTGTGTTTAGAGTGCTTGTAAAGAGTGGAACGACGGTCGCCGAGACGTCAGTCACAGGCGGGACCTAACGTGAGGTCATCCCTCCAGCTCTTCACTCAGAGTGAGTCGGATCGGGACCAAGATACCCGGATCACAGCGAGAACTGCACTACGGTACGAGTACGAGGACGTCCGTGGTAAAGACACAGGACGACAGGGAAGAGCGTACAACGGACTTGCACGCCTAGACGTGAGAAGGACCAACGTAACCAGGCAATAGCATCAAACAGGTTGGAGACAGTGAGAACTGATACCTAGCCTGGCAAGGATATTGTGTGTGTGTGTGTGTGTGTGTGTGTGTGTATGTGATATTAAGACGTGATAGTGGGGAAGGAGTGATGTATATAGTTTGATAGTTTTGTGAGCATTCTACCTTTATTGTTTAATAGTGTATAAAAGTTACTTTAGAAAGGGAGCCCGTGTGTTGAGTTTTACCGCATGAATGCGCCCGTCTGAGTCAGTGGCGGTGTATGCGTCTGTTGCGTGAGAGTCTGTGCGTACGACTGTGGGCAAGTCTGCGTGCGTTACACTCTTGTTAATCCTATGTTCTTTGTGCCCATTTTTCATGAGCCAGGATTTCTTTCTCTTGTTAATCCTATGTTCTTTGTGCCAATTTTTCATGAGGATTCATGTTAGTCCTGTGTCTTTTACGCTTATTTCTGACCTTTCCTTTAGTCTGGCTGACCAGATTTTTAACCTTCCCGCCGTGAGATGGCCTTAGTTGCCTGCTCGGCGTTAAACCCAAATAACTAACTAACTTATTTCTGGTCCCGGGTACATCGTGTTCTTCACGCAAATGTCAGGGTGCAGTGGTTTCAGACGCGGAAATCGAGATCCTTGGCAGCGAATGTGTCACGAACCTTCTTCCTTCCACGTTGTTTTTTTTGTGTGTTTTTTTCTCGAAAGAAGCAAGTGAGAGATGTAATTGAAATCATTTGACCACCTCTGAGGTACATCCACAGTATATCTAACCAGGCAAGAGGCATAGATTCTCATGAGCCCCTGCGATGCAGGGGCTCATGCGAATCCATGCCTCTTGCAGATGGAAGAGTTGTCTCAGTGATGTACTGCAGACGAATACGAAATAATGATCTGCTGCTTATCGTGGTGTATGATGATTCATGCAGCTTGATGCACTCTCACGCCATAGATCTACAATTAATAGACATCATTTACGCAATAAATCTCGGTGCCAAGACGTATGTAGTTCGGAATATTATCATAAAACAATGTTAGAGAATTTACCAAAGCAGTATGCAGCAGCGTAGGAAGATTTTCAAAGAAGGTACACGTAAAAAAATGTCCACTGTTAGGGAAAAAACTGTGGCGTAGGAAGATTTTTTTTATTGAGTAGGGCCAGTGTGCTTGACATGTTACATAAGTTACTTTCAAAATTCAAACACGGACGGCGGTGGGGTGGGGGGTGGGGTGGGGGTGGGGGGGGGGAGAGGGGGGAGGGCGATAGGTGGGCAAGAGTCCAGCCTTCGAAAAAATCAAACAATTGGGGAAGAGGGAGCTGGTATCGTCCAGCCTCAAAAACATCAACATACATAAAACAAAACAATATGACTTATTTTTCTGCCCCCCCCCCCCCCCACCAAAAAAAAAAAAAAAAAAAAAAAAAAATCTCCCCCAAAATTTTTTTAAACAATAGGGCGGGGAGGGGGAGGACACTCTGCCCCCTCCCCCACTCCCCCCTCCCTCCACCCCACCCCCACTCACACACCCCAACACACACGCACACACGACTACCAACAACGAAAGAGAGCGAAGTCAGCGGATAGCCTGCATGTACCATAAGCAACAGACAACACTCCGCCCAAGCATTTCAAGGAGGCATAGATCCTCGTGATGGCTCATGAGGATCTGTGCCTCTTGGAGATAATCACAGTGTCTCTGCTCGTGGTACAAATTGGTTACCCGCAATGACTTCGCTCTTTCGTTGTGGGGAGTCGTTCGTCGCAAGCGTAACCTCACCGGCTATTCAGTAGTGACGCATTCAGCCCGGCGCCCGTATTTCCCCCAATTTTGGAGGCGTCATCTCACGACTGTGCACCTGTTGCAGGAGATGGGTCGACCGTGATAGTTCAAGGGTAGTGCCAGATTAGCTTGGCGCCTTCCGGCGCCAAGCTAATCTGATACTACCCTTGAATTATCATGGTTGATCCATCTCCTGCTGTTAGGGCGTTGGGGCTAAATGGGTTATTGAACTCTGGCGCTTTCCTTGAACCATCTCGGACAATATTAAATCCAACTGTCGCCAAGGTGAACAATGTGTTAAAATCTGACACTTCCCTCGAACTCTCACTGTCATCCCATCTCCCGCTTGCGTACCTAAGTGGCGAGCTTGGTAACTCCTTGGCTGATAGTGGACGTACTTTTTTTTTTTTAAATTCAAAGTCAACGATCCCAAAACGTCAAAGTAAAATAGGCAAAGTGGTTTTAAGCAAAGCGAATAGATTCTCATCAGTGAGTCCCGCAATTGCGGGGGCTCATGAGGATCTATACCTCTTGCAGCAAGTTGGGTGGTGTTTGACTTTTTTTCTCGGCGCCGCGAAAATATTATTCAGCTCCACCCTGGAAATTAAAGCGCTACCCAACCCAATAAGTCAACGCAAGCTTACAGCAAACGTTATATACTACAAAACCCTAAAACGGCTGTAATAAAAGACTTTTGTAACAATTTCCAAAGGAAAAGCAACTTGCTGAGAATGCTTTATTGAATTCAAATTGAATGTGAACGACGACTGAGGCAAATACCCTATAGTACTGAAACACCACGAGCTATAAGGCCTTCTGACCTTTAGACTTTGAAAGCATGGCGTGTGTACTTAACCCATTCAGCGCTGACGCACTACAGCAGGAGATACGTCGACCATGATAATTCAAGGGTAGTGCCAGATTAGCTTGGCGCCTGTCGGCGCCAAGGTAATCTGGCACTGCCCTTGAATATCATGGTTGATCCATCTCTTGCAACTGGTGCATAGTCATTAGATGACACCTCCAAAATTTGGGAAATAAGGTCGTCGGGCTGAATCAGATAATGCACACCCACGTCTACGGTTTGTTGTGGAAAAGGTCAGTAAAGACCTCTATACCATAAGTGCGCTGGGCTGCTATATTTTAGACTTTTACAGCGCTAGTGTGCTGATCTGTGATTTTGTACCTTACGGTTTAAAGCGACTTTTTCAAACATAACACGTGTACGAATATTACAGATGATTCAAACTGTAACTACAATTTTTGCTTTCTAAAAGATAAGTCGCTCCCACGACTTCCACACACATTGTACAGAACCTTATACAAAAGAAACCTAAGTTTTTTGGTTTTTTTAAGTGCCTATGGGAGCAATAAGAAAACCTAAGGAAAAAATGTAAATGAAAGTAAGACAAAACCTAAAGTTTTAAAAAAAGTATATGTTGAAGTTAAAGAAACCTAAGACAAAATGTACATGACAGTCGGGCGAAACCTAAGGTAAGTAAAGGTGTATCGAAGCAGACGAAACATAAGAAAAAGTGTGCATTGAAGTCAGACGAAACCTAAGGTAAAAAAAAAGAGTGGAAGTAGTTCACAAGCATGCGAAAAATATGAATATGAAAGTCAGACAAAACCTTAGATAATAGAAAGTGTAATGATAGTAGAAGAAACCTAGAACACGTTTTCAGTTGTCAGACGAAACCAAATGTCAATCAGTAAAAGCATGTGTGGAATAGAAAACTGAAACCTAAGAAGAAGTGTACTTGAAAGTTAAGCGAAAACGATGTCGTCAGTGGCAATCAAGTACACTGAATTTCAGTGCGAAGAGAAGGAGATGAACTGACAATAAATGTCTAGCGTAGTGCCACAAAAAGTAGATATAGAGCTAAAGCTTATTACTCATAATCCAGTCCAAAATGGTGACTGCTGAGCTTGTAAAGTGCATACTGAAGTAATACCTAACAACCCAATGCGCAAAAGGCCATCGGGCCGACGTAGGTCCGATGGCCTTTGCGGTACTGGGAGGTAATACCGTACAAAAGTTTTAATAAATTACTTCTGTTAATTACATCTCAGCTCACAAGTCTGCTAACAAAAAAAGAAACACGCTTAGAATTGACAAGTACAGCACAATTTTATTACATTTTCGGGTTAGATCCGGCCGGGGTTTTTTCCTTCTCGAAAATGCAGTAAGTTATGTTGTACTTGTCCTTTCAAGCGTGTTTCTAAGTTCGTAATCCGGAACTTTAATTACTGTTTTGATCACAGGGAATGTACTATATAGGGAATATGGCTGTCATTTTTTTCTGTAATGGCTTTGACGAGGAGCTCAACCTTTCAGAAATACTAAACCGCGCGCACAGAATATTTCCGCGTTTAAGAGCAGCAGGCGCCGCCCTTGGGTAGGAATGTCATGAGTTTACTGTAAGTGGGGGAAAAGTATTTTCATTTCGCCGTCCTACGTGTCAACTGAATCAATATTGCTGCGTCAACCTACACAGAAAGGTTCTTTTGGGGTGACAAAACACATGTAGCTATTTCGGGCGATAATGCCTGCGGTAAGCAAGTCATTTAACTTAGCGGGCCAGCCCTGACAAAATGCATGAGGATAACAATCGAGCATGATAGTTGAAGGGTGGTGCCAGAACAGTTCGGCGCCTACAGGCGCCGAGCTATTCTGGCACTGCCCTTCAACTATCATTTTCTTTAGGCACCAATCTATTCTGGCACCTCCCTTGAGGTGCCATGGTCTTTAGGCACCAAGCTATTCTAGCACCATCCTTTGTAACTGTCCTTGTCTATGGGCAGACAGTTAATCTGGCACCACCCTTTAACTGTCATAGTCTGTAGGCACAAAGATATTTTGGACCACCCTTTAACTGGTGTAGTCTACACGGGCACGAAGCTATACTCGCAGCACCCTTGAACTGTCATAGTCTAAAGCACAAAACTATTCTAGCACCATCCTTTAACTGTCCTGGTCTATAGACGCCAAGCTATTCTGGCACTACCCTTAACGCTCATGTTCAATCCTGAGGAGTTACAGGCGCCCATTCCAAGCCAATCTGGCACCACCGTTGAAATATTAATATCGAACTGTCTCCTGAGCTGTTATACTGGACGCCAATTTAAAGCTGTTTTGGCACCACCCCTGGGCTATTATGTCAGTCTGTCGCCTGAAGATGTTTTTTTCAGACGCCAAATCTCAAATGTGCCAATTTAGAAGTGTTGTAGCTGTACAAAGTGTCAGCAGGTTCCTCTATGTGTCACAAATTCTCCTAGGACTCCCAAAACACAAAGAAGTGTCCATCAAAGAAAGAAAGAACGTTAGAAAGGACAAGTACAAGTTATTAACCTGTTCAGTGCCGAGAAAATATCAACACCACCCAGCAAATATAAACACCACCCAGTAAGAGGTATAGATCTCTCTCTCTCTCTCTCTCTCTCTCTCTCTCTCTCTCTCTCTCTCTCTCTCTCTCTCTCTCTCTCTCTCTCTCTCTCTCTCTCTCTCTCTCTGTGCCGGTGTGTGTGTGTGTGTGTATGATGGTGTGTGTGTGTGTGTGTGTGTGTGTGTGTGTGTGTGTGTGTGTGTGTGTGTGTGTGTGCATGTCCCAAAACATAGCATCCTTAAACTTTGTGACAATGTGTTACAAAGCTCACGGAGTTTCCACGAACTTCATGTGACAAATTGTTACAAAACTCACGGAGGCTGCACGATCTGTGTGTGGCAACTAAAATGTCCAGCGGGTTTTGCGACAAGTGTCAATTTGTATCAGAGCTCGTTACAACATCGTATCAAAGTGTCACCGCGTTGTAGCGAATCGAGGGAGACAACCAGTGTGACAACGATTATGCTTTATGACATGCTCTGCTTCCTGTAGCCACTGCCGTGGCGCATGCTTGCTAGGCAGGAAATTGTTGGAGAGACGGGACGGGACTGGCAGAATAGCAAGTGACGCCGCGACTGACCCTTAGCCGAGGCGATACGCCCAAGATTGAAAGGGATGGAACGTGGGAGATAAACTGATCAAGATGGCGGAAGGGGGGGGGGGTTGAAGATTGAAGAGATCAAAGACAGATCACTGAGCAGCGCCCCAAAGCAGTATCGATCCCTTACCGGGTCAATAACCAGTTTGTTCCGAATATGTTGGGTCAATAGACAGGCAGACACTCTCTAGCAAGTCGGCGCTCAATCGCACGGCGACTGATTGACTGCGGCTCAAGAAGAGCGAAAACCGATCATATTCTCTGTACGAGGATGAATGAACTATGATCCTTGATAGCAAGACACATAGACGTACATGCGTTCCTTTGGACCTGCGGGGGCTCATGAAGACCTATGCCTTTTGTGGACGTCAGTGATTTACTGCGGGGTTTTTTTTTTGTCTGAGGATGAACACAAACATGTATTGACTGACTCAAGTAGTTGATCTTTTACAGCAAGCGGCATATATCTTCATGAGCCCACAGCACTGCAGGGGCTCATGAAGATCTATGCCGCTTACAGACGGGAAAGGTTCACTGTAGGCTGGCTGTTCAAAAGAACCGCAGTTTTCACAGTGAGTCTGAAGAACGCACACGTAAATTACAAAGCTTATACCCGTGCCAGCAGGATGTACGGAGGAAAGAACATCCTCACGGCCGACTGATAAGAACTGCACGGGAGATGGACCGACCGCGATAGCTCAAGGGTTGTGCCTGAATAGCTTGGCGCCTGTCCAGGCGCCAAAATAATCAGACACGACCATTGAGCTGTCACGGTCGATCCGTCTGACAAACTTGACGCGTCTGTGTGCAAAAGGGATGTAGTGTGCAGCAAATAAATAGCACTGCATGATCGGAACATATGTAGGCAATGTATTGATCCCCAGGGTGTGTTCCAACATAATGACGGCAAAATTTCCGGGCTTAAAAAGCGAGAAAATGAGATAGTCTGCATGAGAGAGAGAGAGAGAGAGAGAGAGAGAGAGAGAGAGAGAGAGAGAGAGAGAGAGAGAGAGAGAGAGAGAGAGAGAGAGAATTTATTAAATTTTCCGGTTAAACCCTTTATTACAGAATAGGCATACAACCAAGTACGCAATGTTCTTTTTATATTTTCTTTGGTTTCTTAAAATGTCTGTCTTTTTTTTTTTTTTTTCAAAATAGACGTAAGGCAGAAATGGAATACTTTTCTTTTTCAATGGGGCAAGAAGTAAGGACAAATTGTGTTGCACTTGTCCTTTTTAACCGTGTTTCTTAAGTTACTTTGGTGGGATTTTTTTTTTTTCCACGTCTTGTCAGTTTCGTCTTTGTGCAAAAAAACAGTTAAACCTCAGTGATGGTTCACCACCACATGTTCGACTTTTAACACTTATCATTCGGAATACATCAGTGTGTGAAATAAGTTTGACTAAAATAGTTCAAGGGTGGTGCCAGAATAGTTTGGCGCCTCACTCTAGGCGCCAAATTATTCTGGCACCACCCTTGAACTAAAGCCATTGGTCTATATCCTTATCCGTAAGTACTATAATATAAAAAGGAAAACAGAAGATAGAGGTTGAAAACCCTTTAAATTAGATACAAGGAACGACGTTTCGTATCAAAGATCCTTCTTCAGGTGACATGGAAACAAACGTAGAACAGAAAAGCTATAATGTGGCTTGCATAATTATGGCAGTGTACACATTTGAAGCTTTTAGCCTCAGTATGATATGGGTTCACTGAGAGTGAGAGGGGGGAGCAGATTATATTATTACTGTTATTATTATTATTATTATTATTATTATTATTATTATTATTATTATTATTATTATTCAGTAAATAGCTTGGAAAGCAGGGACACTCCCCTTCTCCCACCCTACTACAGGACCCATCCACACACACACCCGGCACACCCACCCACCCCCACCCCCACCCCACCCCCGCACCCCACCCACCCCGCTCACCCCCCCCCCCCCCCCCCGTCTCCCCACAACATCCCTGTCCCCACCCTCATTTTGTCATGGTCAGTCGTCATTGGGTGCAGACTGAGACAGACATAAAAGGGAAACATCAGCTGCTAGGCCTTGCAAACACATCTGTTGCTTCGGCGCCAACTCAACTTACCTGCCATTATACTGATATACAAGCAAACAGCTCATCAGCAGACAGTTCATCGCCGGTTCGGCCACCCTCGCCATTTTCAAGGGGCGTCAGCAGGGGCTCATGAGAATCTATCGCCTCTTGCTGACCGCGTTCGGCTGCAGCTGTTCCTGAGTGCCAGGCGGGTCATGTGGGTTTCACATCTAGTTTTAGCGTGATGGGTCCATACCGACACGCAGAGACTCAGACATGTGCAAACAACGGGTTGATCACAGCTGAGTTTGCGCTCTCCTCTCTACAATTATCGGAAGTCAGGTTGTCTATTAGGTCTGTGTGCTGGTCTGTGATTTTTGGACATTACGGCTCTAGAGCTATAAGGTCCAAAATAACAGACCAGCACACATTATTATTATTATTATTATTATTATTATTATTATTATTATTATTATTATTATTATTATTGCGGTGATATCACAGTCACTTTACTACAACGCACCTGCTGCACTGAACATGACATAAACTGTGTTATTGTGTGCTCGAAGCTTCACATCTGTCACCGTCGTCATTATGTGTATAAACAAACCGTTCGAGCTGTCATTTCTGCATTGACTGCTCAAATACGACCGAAACATTGTACATGTCCAAAAAAAATATAAATATTGTACGCCTCTTATAGAATCGCTCAGACGTAAAGCTTCCCAGTGCGCAAAGGACATCAGGCCGACGTCGGCAGCCGTTGGCCCGCGCACAGGTGTGCGCGGGCCACCAGCGGCTGACGTCGGCCTGATGGCCTTCTGCGTATTGTGTACGTACACCAGGGCTGACTGCTGTCACACAGACACCTCACAACTAAAACTGAACATATCATATTATAAGTTATTGGTCGGAGGGGTATGCTACACGGACCCTTGTAGGCCTGAGGGAGGTCAAAGGAAATATTGTACCCCGAAGGCCGAAGGCCTGAGGGGTACAATGGTTCCTTTGACCTCCCGAAGGGTCCGTGCAGCGAACCCCTCCGACCAATAACGTATTTGTTTTCATTTCTCCACTATTTTCGTAAAAGAAATCAAAAAGACATCTTGTGACCTGGATCACGCCAGACATGACTGACGTCAAAGGAATATACCTTTATACATAATAGATTTATGACATAATTTAAAATATGTCATGACGTTGCCGTCTCCAGTACTGAGTGTGCTTGTCGTTTCAAACAACACTAAGTAACTTTGTACTTTAGAACGTTTGGCGATCTTTTATAGAACAAAACTGGCATCCAAGATGCGTCATCGAGAGGGCTACAAAACGTCCGCCATTTTCAGTTCTCTACAGGGTTTTTTATATCACGGTCACATGGTACGGTTTGCGCTAAAGTGACTGGTCGTGTGACGTAGGGAGGAAAACAAAAGCTTTTATCTCGACGGTTTATGATGTCCTCAACTGAAGACAGCGCAATGAACTAGAAGTTTTATATCAGTTTTATCATCTGGATTGATTGCTGCTGACGATAACACTCGGCGAAAAAGACGCGCAACTGACTAACGGCACAACCAAACCGGAAGCAGATGACGAGAGAGAAGAAGTACTGAGGAACTATCTTTCCTTATCTGGTGATATATGCCCAATCCTTAATCCCAACCCAAAACCTAGCCGCGTTATGAGTGATTTCAGTCGTGTATAGGCTTTACCCGAGAAAATATGTGTACTACGTCACTCTTTTCGGCTGCGTGCGAGACCATTCCGCGACTGAAAGGTTTTACACCCCAGGCTTTGGCACGCCCCAACTAATACACAAGAACCTTTCCTGTCTCGAGTAGTCTCGTAATGGCGGCATGCCCATTGATGGTTGGGTGATCATTTGGGACGGCGCCATTTACAACTTGTACATACCGTCTAGATCTGGAAAATCAAATGACGTTTTACAGAAAGCAGTCTGAATTTAGCGGTAAGCAGTGAAACAAATCAGCAAAAGAAGCACATTCTGAAAGTCCGAAATGGCTTCATAACGACAAACATTACATGGGCACTTTTCCGATTATTTCAAACAAACTCATCTTTAAAACGGGTTTATTACCAAATCTGCACCATATGCTTTCAAAATATTTTGCATGTAAGCAATTAGCCCCTCGCAGTCTGCACTGACATCGTGACACGTATATCCAATGGTGACGTGATGATGATTTGAGACCGCCAGTAGACCTTCTGCGTACGGGTAGGGGCGTGCCATTTGCTTGGAGTGTACAGAAGGGAACAACGTACTTGTCTTCTTAGGAGACACGAACACAAATTCGATGCGACACGGGACAGAACTCGGCTGGAAGAACCAGACAACAGAAATGCTGTCAATCAAATTATCCCTTCTAGCCAGGCCTTACAAGACTTGCAGCGGTCTGCTCCATGGCTGTTCCGGGGGGGTTGGATGGCTAAAATTCGGGACAAGGGGTTCTCAACGTAGTCTTACCTCAGTTAGCCCATTTCACCCAACGGCTGCATTTTGGAGGTGTTACCTAACGACTATGTACCAGTTGGAGAAGATGGATCGATCATGATAATTCAAGGGTAGTGCCAAATTAGCTTGGCGCCTGAAGGCGCCAAGCTAATCTGGCACTACCCTTGAATTATCATGGTCAATCCACCTCCTGATGTAGGGTGTTGGGGCTAAATGTGTTATTTAAAAAAATATCTGCCCTTATTTTCACAATCCACGCTAGCAGGTACATGTAACAGAGGTTTAATCTTCTACTGCTCTTTGTGCGCATCGATGTAGCCGACCCTCCTTTGTACGACGGAGAAGAAGAGTCGGAAAAACCTTTCATTTTACGACATTTATAAGTGAAGATATCTGACCTTATTTATAAGTGAAGATATCTGACTTTATTTATAAGTGAAGATATCTGACCTTATTTATAAGTGAAGATATCTGACCTTATGAATGTCGTAAAATGAAATGCTTTTCCGCTCTGTTCTTAGTTGTTGTTTGTTGTTGTTGTTGTTTTGCCCCCCCCCCCCCCCCCCTTTCTTCCTTCTATTATATTTTTTAATATTTTTTTGTGCGTGTTTATAATCACCTGTAAAGCGTTCCGCCCCTGCGTTAGCGGGGAAGGACGCTATAGGAAAGCACTGTATTATTATTATTATTATTATTATTATTATTATTATTATTATTATTATTATTATTATTATTATTATTATTAAGAATGCTCAGCGGACGAAAAGAATATCTTCCATTTCGCCCACTGAACATTCTTGTATCACAAAACTAAGAAAACATTTATCAAGGAGGTATTGCGAACTATTAACCTGTATTGCCCGGGGCAGGTCGCTTTAACCCTTAAGTGCTAACACAACAGACAAGCGGCGATGCAAGGGCCTTGCAGCTAGACTGCCCATCGATTCTCAGTCGTACAATTACATGGCAAAGGACTGTCTCAGACGGACAGCAAGCGTAACCAGAAAACCACAGTCAAATTCGATCTGCTGGAACATGTGTCAGAGGACACAGATGGCCTGCTGGTGTTTAGTGACGGGACAGCTCGTAGAGACCGTATATGCTGGTCTGTGATTGTCGACCTTTATGCTTTCAGCCTAAGGACCAAAATCACAGACCCGCACACAGTGATGTTCAGTAATAGCCTCGGCGGGGCGTATGGTAGACAAAGCCGTTCTCTTCATTTAAGAGACAAATGATAACCGAACCCCTTGCCTGCCGGAACACAACGAACAGAACCCGGATGCAAGAGGCATAGGTCCTCATGAGCCCCCGCATGTGCGGGGGCTCATGAGGATCTATGCCTCTTGCTGACGCCGTTTTATATTCATATTCCTTGAACAGATAAAGTTATTGGCTTTGAGTTTAACAGAAATTGAGAAGCACAATCTGCGCCCAGTGGCAGGGAAGAGGTCAAACGATCTGCCGAGCCTGTTCAGTTAGTCACACGCTAAACCCGAAATAATGCACACGGACCCTCAATTTGACTGATGTCAGTCTGGAGCCGATCTTGCAAGAGCTTTAGATCCTCGTGGGCACCTTCGGCTTCAAATACCCATTCCGAGTGTAATCAAGACTAAAGTAAATATTTATAGTCGCTATATTTAACAGAGCTGACCGTGCAGTCCCGTGTGAGAGCTCATTTCATCTAGTGTAACAGACATCAGTTCATGGGCGGATCGAGTGCAGTAGGGAGGTTCCAGGGGCTCGGCCCCCACCTCCCCATCTCCCTAACGAAAAAAAAAAAGCAGTAGAATCACAAACAAAAACCGAAACAAGAATGAAGAGTTTGAAAAATAAGTGTTGTTTTAACATAATATGTTCTGATGTTTAATTTTTTTTTTTACTGTTGGTACAGATACTTTCGTTCCCTATCCCCACCCCAACCACCATAGTTTTATTTTCTGGAGTCTTAACTCTGAATTATGGATTCTTAATAAAAGCAGAATTGCTTGTTTCCGTGCTTTATAGCGTCTAGTTCTTCAACCCATTTTTTGCGGAGAAAAACGGAACGCAATCCAACTGCAAGAGACATAGATCCTCATGAGCCCCCGCAGTTGCAGGGGCTCAGGTGGATCTATGTTTCTTGCTGACCTTGGGCGAATGGCGTTGAGTTAACATAAATTTCAGAAACAAAAATTTGCTTCCAGTTTAGCGTTTCACAAAAGGCCTCAAATAAACCAAACAAAGAGTTTGTGGAACCCCTCCTTTTCCCATGTCAATCTCCACCCCCCCCCCCCCCCCCCTTCTCTCTCTTCATCAGATCCGACCTTGGAGTCTATGGATCTTTGCTGGCAAAGCCGGAGCCCATTTATATTCTCAGAGAAAATGGCCCAAGTGCACAAAACGCCCTCGGAACGACGTCGGCCGCCACTGCGGGCCCGCACACAGCCGTGCGTGGACCCGCTACGGCGGCCGATGTCGGTCCGAGGACTTTGCGCGCTTTCGGGGTTCGATTTAGAGTCTATGGCCATTTAGTGCTTGCTCCGAATCTGCTATCCGCCTGGCCCAGTAATTGAATCCAGCTTGGAGCCATAGACAATTATTTGAATTCCGGTAGTAAATCGATAAAAGGGGGAGAATGGGCAGGCAGCAGAGTGCAGTCCCTTTCCTAGTTCCGTCCATTTGCCACAGGCATTCTATGGTACATAATATACTCATGAACCCCTGAGCCCGCAATAGGCATACATTCTCAGGGGCGTCTGCTGAACCCTTTCCGAGGCATAGATTCTCATAAGCCCCTGCGGCAGCTGGAGGGCACCCTCTGCACGGTCGCATTTTCCATGAAAAAAACGTCTAAACCTTTGGGAACTATATATCACAGCCGCACGGCAACAGGTTCCTTCGGCACTTGCATTCACTGCCGGATGATTTATGAGATTCCGTTACTCTAGCCGGTAGTGTTCGGTACTTTTCACTTACATCTGTTTTTGCTCAGAAAGAGGAAAGTATAGTGGTAGAATAAAAAATCTTTCAGCCAGATGTAGTTCCAGGCAGATTTTTCCATATCTTCATGAGACACAGATCCTCATGAGCCCCTGCAGTAGCAGGGGCTCATGGGGATCAATGTCTCTTGATAGTAGATCTCATGCAGTCCCCTTAGTCTCTGGGAAAATACTGATACACAAACTGGCATTTCTCGTCGATATCTGTTCATGTCTAGGTTATTTTATCCGGCTCCGTACACCCTGGCCGGTCGGAGGCATCCATTGGCAATATGATACCTAGAAGCAATTCTTCATCCAAACCCATTTTATTTGTAAGAGACGTAGATGCTCATGAACATATACAATCGCAGAGTCTCGTGAGATGTCGCCGCTCGCGCAGCAATATCGGCTCTAGCTTTCTCAAATCGAGATCATATTCCGAGTGAAGCGAACGACAGCAAGGGAGACTGAGGAAATGAATGAGCAGCAAAAGAGGAAGTGAGTTAATCAAGTTTCTGAAGCAGACGAGAAGTCGTTTATTCAAATCACTGAGGATGCGAGAGCTGGCCGCTCATTCCGTTCGCAAGAGGCATAGACGCTCATCATAGTGAGCCCCCGCAGTATGCCGGGGCTCATAAGAATCTATGCCTCTGGCTTGTCGCTTCACCTCTCTTCCTTGCCCCCTCTCCCCCCCCCCCCCCCCCCCACCCATCCCCACCCCCCACCCCACCCCCTCACATCCGCATTGGTCTGCTGACAAAGAGGTCGACGGAGTACGCCGAAGCTTGAGACTTTTCACACGGCAGCCATGCAGACAGGATGAATTGATCCACCATCGAATCTAATTTCAAATGGCCATTTGTGTCTGACATTCTGGACCTTACAGCTCAAACCCGTAAGGGCCAAAATCACAGGCTAGTTCACGTTTTCGCCGCGCCGCACTTCGTGCTCACGCGAAAATGCGAAAAGCTTTTAACTGTTCATTTTTACGGCGCGGTGTCAGTGGAAAATAAAATAACATTAGGAAACGATTTTTCGTTTAATGTCTTTCACTTCATGCGCACGAGCTTTTTCGTTGCGCTAGTTCTGCTTTTTTTCGTGAAACAGCAGTCCGTAGTTTTAACCGGCGTTTGCTGTCGGTAGCGCTTTTTGTTGCGATCATGGCTTGACTTCGCGAACGAAGATTCTATAGTGCTTGCCCACGTCGTCTGCAGGCATTTTCGTGACTGCGGAGGCCAATCCGGGACAGGCAGGTTGGACCGCAGTGGCTGCAGGGGAAGGTCTGGTCAGAGTTCTGAGTTACGACAACTCTGTTTTTTCTCCTGAGCCGCTTGTCCTTGAGGTTAGCTCTGCGAGAGTCCTCAAATGAGACGGCTGCCTTGTGAATGGTGGAGCGCCAGGTGTCACGGTCCGCAGCAAGCGAAGACCACTGGCGGTGGTCGATTTGGCAGGCACTAAGTGACTTCTTGAGACCGTCTTTGTATCTCTTCTTTGGTGCCTCTCTGTCTCGGTGTCCAGTGACGCGCTCGTCGAACAGAGTGATCTTAGGTAGGCGATGATCCTCCATCCTGGAGACGTGCCCCGCCCAGCGAAGCTGTGTCCGCAGCAGCAAAGCCTCGATGCTCAAAGTTTCCGCCTGTTCAAGGACCTCGACGTTGGTGACATAGTCACTCCAGTGAATGCTGAGGATGGTACGCAGGCAGCGCTGGTGAAAGCGTTCGAGGAGTCGTAGTTGGCTGCGGTAGAGGGCCTAGGACTCGGAACCGTACAGCAGGGTGGTGAGGACGACAGCTCTGTACACGCTGATCTTGGTGCCTTTTTTCAGCTGTTGATTGTGCCACACCCGCTTGAATAGTCGCCCGAAAGCACTGTTCGCTTTTGCCAGCCTGTTGTCCAGCTCCTTGTCCAGCTTGGCGTCTGACGTGATGATGCAGCCGAGGTAGGTAAACTGGTGTACAGACTTTAGTTCGGACTCGCCGATGGTGATGTGGGGAGGGCGATGCTCTTCCTTGGGTGCTGGCTGATGAAGGACCTATGTCTTTTTCAGACTGACCTCAAGTCCAAAGAGCTGGGCGGCATCTGCGAAGGAGGACGTAATGCGCTGCAAGGCTCTCTCTGTGTGTGCAACGAGGGCAGCGTCATCAGCAAAGAGTAGCTCACGAATCAGTTGGTCTAGGGTTTTCGTGTGGGCCTGCAGTCGTATGAGGTTGAACAGGCTGCCATCGAGACGATCCCTGATGTACACTGCGTCGTCATCGTCGAGGTCCACTGTGGCCTGCTTCAACATCATGCTGAAGAAGATGGTGAAGAGGGTCGGTGCCAGCACGCAGCCTTGCTTCACGCCGTTGCGAATGGGGAATGGTTCTGAGAGGTCACTGTTTAGTCTGACCTGGCCTTGCTGGTCCTCGTGGAGCTGGACGATCATGTTGAGGAACTTTGGGGGACAACCTAGTCGCTCCAGGATCTGCCACATACCTTGCCTGCTCACAGTGTCAAACGCTTTTGTTAGGTCGACAAACGTTACGTACAGCCCTTTGTTCTGCTCGCGGCACTTCTCCTGAAGCTGTCTCAGCACAAAGACCATGTCGGTGGTACTCCTGTTGGCTCTGAAGCCACACTGGCCCTCTGGGAGGTGGTCTTCAGCGATGGCAGGTACCAGCCGATTCAGGAGCAACCTTGCGAGAATTTTCCAGGCAATGGACAGCAGGGTAATTCCACGATAATTAGAGCAGGCAGACTTCTCTCCTTTGTTCTTGTACAGGGTGATGATGACTGCATCACGGAGATCCTTTGGTAGTGTTCCTTTTTCCCAGCAGCAGAGAAAGAGGTCGTGGAGCTTGTTGTGCAGTGCTGGGCCTCCATGTTTCCATATCTCTGGCGGGATTCCGTCAATGCCTGCTGCTTTGCCACTCTTGAGCTGGTGGATGGCTGTGAGGGTCTCTTCGGCGGTGGGCGGTTCGTCCAATTCAACCTTTAGTGGAAGGTGTGGGATTTGGAGGATGACTGTTTCTTGAACAGTGCGCTCAGCGCCGAAGAGGTCCTGAAAGTATTCCGACCAGCGGTTCAAGATGGAGGTATTATCTGTGAGCAATGCCTGTCCATCAGCGCTTCGCAGGGGACTTTGTACCAGGTGCCTAGGGCCATACACTGCTTTCAGTGCTTCGTAGAAGCCCCTGTAGTCACCGTTGTCAGCGCAGAGCTGGGTCGTCTGTGCGAGTCTGGACCACCACTCGTTATGGAGTTCTCTAAGCTTGAGCTGGAGACTGCTGCAGATGAGGCGGAAGGCAGACTTCTTCACAGGGCAGGAAGGCTGGGCTAGGTGGGCCTGGTGGGCGGCTCTTTTTTTTTGTTGTTGCGAGAAGTTCCTGGATCTCTACGTCGTTTTCAAGTTCGTCAAACCAGTCTTTGTTCCTCTCTCTAGCAAAGCCCAAGACTTCCACAGAAGATTTTACAATAGCAGTTTTCAGCTGTTCCCAGAGTGTTTCAGGGGAGGAGTCTGCTGGATCAACTGTGTCTTTGAGCATGCGCTGTAAATCGGCCTGAAGGGCAGCTTTCTTGTCGTCACGCTGAAGGCTGGCAACATCAAGCTTTTTCTTGGGGGGGGGGGGGGGGGCTTTCTTGGGTTTCACCTTGAGGCGGAGCCTGAGTTTGCAGCGAACAAGGCGGTGGTCAGTGTGGCACTCTGAGCTGGGCATCACTCTGGTGAGGAGGACGTCACTGCGGTCCCTCTGACGCAATAGGACATAGTCGATAAGGTGCCAGTGCTTGGAGCGAGGATGCATCCAGGTGGTCTTTTGACTGTCTTTTCGCTGGAAAGTAGTGTTGGTGATGACAAGTTGCTGCTCTGCGCAGAACTCCAACAGTAGGCGACCATTGTCATTGCAGTTCCCAACGCCATGCTTGCCGAGGACTCCTTTCCAGGCTTCAGAGTCTTGGCCCACTCTGGCGTTTAAGTCGCCAAGGTTGATGACTTTGTCGTCTGCAGGGGTACTCTGCAGGAGGCTGCGCAGGTCAGAGTAGAACTTGTCTTTTTCTGCAGGCTCTGCCAGGAGGGTTGGGGAGTACACACTAAGAAGGGTGACGTTTTGCTGGTGTCTCAGTGGGAGGCGCATGGACATGATGCGGTCGGAGTGACCCGTTGGTAGGTTTTCCAACTTAGTCGCAATGGGGGTCTTCACCATGAAGTCCACGCCTGAGAGCCGTCTTTCTGATGCAGGCCTGCCTGACCAGTAGAGGGTGTAGCCAGCGCCAAGTTCTTGGAGGCTGCCTTCCTCCGGGAGGCGTACTTCGCTAAGCGCGGCGATGTCGATGTTTAACCTCCGCAATTCATGGGCAATGAGGGCTTTGCGACGCTCAGGGCGTCCGCTATCTGCTGTGTCGAGCATGGTTCGGATGTTCCAGCATGCTACGTTGAGTCCGGTCGTGGTCGTCATGAGAGTGGATCCGTTGTTTTTTCTTGTTTTCTGACCGCATGAGAAGATGCCCGTTGACCGCGGCTAGCCAACTGGGGTTACGAGGGTGTGCAGTGTGCGCAGTACTGGCCCCACCCTTTAAACCCTTGGTTCGTTTGCCATGGCCTAGCAAGCTGGGACGGTGGCATCGAGGTCCTCAGGTCGTAGGTTTTATATCAGACTGTCCTTGTCTTAGTCTCTGGCTCAAAAGCCTTCCCCGGAGGCACGGGGGCTTTGATGTCAGGGGTTTCCTCCCTTAGCCTTTCCGCAGCCAAGCGGCCAGGCCTGCAAGTCAGCAGGGGACTCGTGGGGGCCGGGGTCGTCTATGTCCCGTGCAGATTTGAACATCTGCCCACTGCCCAGACGGTGACACTTACCAGAGGAGAAAAATCCAACGCCGGAACCCGGTATCGAACCTCGCATCTTTGGCATTGGAGGCAGACGCCTTAACCACTGCGCCACTTCCTCGTTGCGATGATTCCTACAGAAATCATCGCGAAAAAAAACGATACCAACAGCCAAAGGGTTAAAGTTTCATTTTGTTTTTATTCCGTTTGTATTTGTTTTAGTGCCGCGGCAGATGCACAGCAACAGGTGTTTCCAAACATGGACCGGTTGTAAGGCATTGCGAAATATGCCAAAAAAGAAAATCTGCAGTGGTTTCTTTCTTTGTTTCACGCCAAATCGGTCACTCCCGTGTTCTCAAAGACTAAAATGCCTACTGCCCAAAAAATCGACGCAGAAATGGGAGGCCCAGACTGCCACTAGGCAATGGCCGAATTATAACCCTGAAGACTTTTGTGGGTCTACTGCCCCGTACATTCTGGAGTCCAGAGCAATGCTCGAGCATACACCGTCGCTGGCAAGACAGAGGTCACACAGGGGCTATGGATGGACAGATCAGACGTCGTGAAAAACATGAGAAAGGGCACCACACATTCGATGGCATCCGGAGCAGAGGTGTGGAGAAAGACAGCGGGCTTTGGGCAGACTTGAAAGGACTTGAGAGATCCATAGTAAACCAGACCAGTACTGGTGCTCTGGGAAGACTCCTGATGGGTAAGGTGGAGTGCGCATGGGCCTTTCCGAACGCAGAGATTCCATATTCACCGAACTGAACTGAACTGAAATGGGCTCGTTTCACTAAAAACAGACAGGGGAAGGGGGGGGGGGTGTCATTATTTTTTTCAGTTGTTTGGGCTCAGGAGAGAATCTACGTTTCTTGAACATGAAAAAAATCTTCTGCTAGAAGGAAAAAATTCTTATTGACCATGTTCTGTCTCTCTCTCTCTCTCTCTCTCTCTCTCTCTCTCTCTCTCTCTCTCTCTCTCTCTCTCTCTCTCTCTCTCTCTCTCTCTCTCTCTCTCTCTCTCTCTCTCTCCTCCAAATTGTTTGTTCTGTTTTCTAACTTGTTTCTGATAGTACACAAAATATCATACCTACTTATATGTTAGATAATTATGTGCGCACGTGCGTGTGTATGTGGATGTACAAAAGTGCGCATGTGCACGAGTACATGTATATGTATGTATGTGTGCGTGTGTGTATGCGTGTGTGTGTCCTTTATTATTAGTTATTTTTTGTTGTTTTGGTTGTTTTTATTTTTTTTATTTTTTAAGTAGCTTAGCAAGGACAGATTGTAAGAAAGGCCTGCGCGCCTAATATCTCAATCCTTGGAAAATAAAGTTTCGTTCGTTCGTTCGTTCTCTCTCTCTCTCTCTCTCTCTCTCTCTCTCTCTCTCTCTCTCTCTCTCTCTCTCTCTCTCTCTCTCTCTCTCTCTCTCTCCCCCCCCCCCCCCCAGGCCTCCCTCACCTTCTCTCACTCTCTTAATAATATGACCGCCGGCAGACCGTCATCAAATGTCTTGAATTACGAGAAGCCATCCGTTCTGACTTCGTTTCCATGGTAACCAGAAACGCCCGGATGTTGACGCTCCCTAACTGGTAATTTGTGATTCAGGTAAAGTGCTTGCCATGCAATAATCAACGCATACTTCTACACCAGCTGCATGAGTGAGCTTAAATCATGCGCATGCCACTAAGCAAGGTGCTCCTTGCTTAGTGGCTTGCGCAGGATTTAAGCTCACTCATGCAACTGGGGGGCGGCGGAGTGGCCCCGATAAAAAGAAGGGAAGTCTCCTTCCACTGACCTGAAAGCATAGATTCTCATGACCGCGAGGTAGGGAGGTGGGGGGGGGGGGGGGGGGCTCATGAGGTTCTGTGCCTCTTGTTTGCTTTGTTTCGTATCCTTGATTGTTACGTTTGTGATTGTGTTATTCTTTTGAGAGCATGTGTTTGTTGATCATAGGAAAGATCCGATATCCGATATTCATGTGAGTTACTTGATTTCAGTGGGACAAGAATTACGTACCTTTTTAGTAAGATTCATTTTCTTTTCCTTGGAGAATTGATTTCTGATGTGTAGCTAAAATGACGCGTCTTTTCGTTAAATTGTTGCTTGTAGTCCGACCTCGTTTGACCTACAACGTTCTCGAAACGGCGCGATTATTCTAGTGACCTCAAATATGACGTCAAAGTTGATGGCTACATTTCGTAACATTGTATCCGCCTAGATGTTAGTTCTAGGGTGTTATTTTTAATGAATATTAATAAGTTTGGGTTACGCTATCTTTTCTGATTGGTTGTGTTGTGTGAATTTGCTAGATTGTTCTGCAAATATGTAATAGTATAAAAGACGGTGTTAGGAAATATGTGTGTACATTGTATGAGAGACGCAGTGTGTCAAAAGTGTTGATGCATTGTAGAGGAGACAGTGAATCAGTGTTGGTGTATTTGTGGATGCATTGTGCGGAGATTGCATCGCTGCAATAAAATATTGTTGGAACTGTTACTCCAGTGTGGTCTCACACACCTTGTGCCACGTGTGACGAGTTGCAGCTGAATTTAGTTTCTTTACAAGAACCCTACGTGCGTGCGTCTGGTGTGATTGTATCATACTACGACTACGACTACCACGTAACATTGTTCGTTGGACGGCTGAGTTTCTTATACTTTGGATTTACAATTTTTTTTTTTTCCTTTTTATAAAGTGCAAAAGACTGTATATTTTTGTGTGGGATTTTCGACCACATGGCTGAATGACAAGCCATATGCCACAGCTGGCGCTGGTGGCCTTCCAGTCACTGCTGGAATCGCCCGGGCAGACTGGCCTCTACCGTGTCTGTTTGCCTTAGGCATTAATTAGTCTTTCCACAGAGGCTACGACTGAACGAGACAAACTAAACAAGATTCCAGCAGCACTAGGGAGGACGTGGTTAAGTCATGGCACGTGAATGCTGTAATGTTGTTCAGTCTTGTGGTTGGTGTCGTCGTTGCTGCTGTTGTTGTCAGTTGTTGTTGTTGTTGTTCCTGTTGTTGTTGATGACAAAAAAAATCGCCTCGAGTCGCGATGCGTAAAGTGAGATATCAGTTTGGCTCATATTTATATCTGCACGTTTCGTGTATTACTCTTTAATAAAGCTGAGCTGGTGTACAAGTACCTCGACCTATTCTGAGTGTAAATATACCCAGGGTAAATGTACCCAAGATTTCTGCACTCCTTCTATTCGTGTCGAGGTATATAGTAACTCATTCGTGGCCACCCGCATCCGGGGATGGGCGGCTGGCTGCGAACGAGTTAATGTAGCCAGACCAAAAATAGACACTGTAGTAGAAATGAACTCAAGAATACGATATCGGAGGCGTCAAAGTGACATCCGTTGCAACATTCAAAGCTTACTGTGACAAGGCAGGCAGTTCTGCGGCAGTTCCAGAACATCTACAAACTACCTTTAGGTCTGGGTACACCGTGTACCGCGGCACTAATTAGTGACGAGGTGTACGGTGTGCCCAGACATACACTTACTAGTAGTCGTTGTCGTAGTATGAAGCAATCTCACCAGGCACACTCACGTAGGGTTCTTGTAGAAAAACCTCACTAGTTGCAACTCGTCACACGTGGCACAAGGTTGTAAACCACACTGGAGTAACAGTTCCAACAGTACTTTATTCTCACGATGCACTCTTAGCACAATCCATCCACACTTTGATGCACTATCTCTCACAAATGCATCCACGTTTTAATACGCTGTCTCTTATACCAATGCACCACATACTCCCTATCACCCTCTTTTACACTATCACAGATTTTCAGAACTCCGAGATAATCCCGCAAATTACACAACTCAACCAATCAGAAAAAGAACACTCTAGGTCTATCTACAATCTTCCACTAAAATCTAGGTGCTGCGTAAATGTTACGAAATGTAGCCAACATGTGTACTACAAAACTTTGACGTCATGTTTGAGGTCACTAGAACAATCGCGCCTTTGTGAGAACTTTCCAGCTTAATCTGTGTCGGACTTTGCAACACCATTGATTTAGCGAAATGTGCAACATTGTAATCACACACACTCAAAATCGATCGAAATCTCCATACTAAAAAGTTACGTGATTCTGATCTAAAATAACTCAGCTGAACATCGGATTTTTTCCTATGAGCAACACACACATGACGCGAGAATAACACAACCACAAACGTAACACTTACACCCATGACAGGGCAAAGTATACCAACTCAGTCTCAGTGATTGATAAAGAGAAGTATTCGCAAAGCCGTGACAGTATTCCACCTCTCTATGTCCCCCTCCCCACTGCTCTGCCCCCACCCCCTCACCCAAACCATCCTAGCATCAGCTAAGCTTATTTTTTTGACGTCCACATCAAAGTGCACGTGACGTTGATCAGGTCCATCTTCAACGCCCGCAGTGAGATAGTCATAGTTGCCTGCTCGGCGTTACACCCAATGAACTAACTAACCATATTCAAGGCAGTCAGCTATGATTGCCGCCCATCATTATCACTTCATCATCCAAGTGATCAAAAAGCCCTCGGGCCAACATCGGCTGTAGCTGACCCGCACACATCAATGCCCGCGTGGGCCAGCTATAACCAACATCGGCCCAAGGACCTTTTTCAGCGTTGTTAAAATAATGCAACTACAGACACACATGTTCATCATCAGGCATTTGCTCTAGGCGAAAAGGCTCAACCTTGTTCATCCTGATACTCCCATTGCTTGAAATAAATTTTAGTATGATAGTTCAAGGGTGGTGCCAGAATAGCTTGGCGCCTGATGCGCCAAGCTATTCTGACACCACCCTTGAACAAAAATACTTGATCTATCTCCTAATCTGTAACGTAGCCTTCATCGGACAATAAGCACATTTTTTAAAAAAATCAGCATAAGGATTTCCCAATATCGCCAATATGTTCTTATAACATGTCTTACAATAATGCTGCACATAGGGACTAACATAAATGATAAGTAGTCTGAGTGTCGTAACATAAAATATTATTCTGCTCTTCTTTCATATCAGTTGTGCTGTAGAAGAGTTCCACTGATGCGCACAAGGGGGAGTAGACAAGCTATGTTACGTATGCCGACTACTGGCATTAGTCCATAAGCTAGCAAGCTCTACCGTGCACCCCCCCCCCCCCCACCCACCCACCCCCACCCCCCCCCCCACCCCCACCCCCCCCCCCCCCCCCAGTACTCAATAAGATAGGTTTCAAAGTGTTCCTTAGTATGTCCTGAGATGTTTAAGCCATGTTCCCCGAAAATCCTTATGAACACACCAGAGATATAGCCGATGGCGCAAGGGTACCCCCATTCATGCTCTTCGCAGGTGCTAAAATGAAGTTGAGAAACATTTTCCTCTAAATAAATCAGAATTCATTCCAGAAGCCCAAATCAGGCAGTACTATGTTTAGGCACACCTTCTGCATCTTCTGCAAAAAACAGAATGAAAAATATTAAATCTCTGGCTCACAGTGAAGGTAATTGTGCACCCAATAAACGGCCATTTCCGCAAAATCGCAACAAAAAAAAAAGACAAAAATAATGTGTCAGATGCCTTCAGACATTTTCTATAGCACTGACAGTCCATTTTCTAGGTTTACATCATTAAAACGGGATCTCACAATTATTATAAACTTGACTAGGTGATGCTGTGATTACTGTGAGTGCCACAGTGGTTGATTTTGTATCCCTACCCCCAAGTTGTAAAAATACACAAAATTAAGTAGAAAAAAAATACTTAAGTTAATCCATTTCATTTTGACCTCTCTTTACCTATTAAGTTTTAATAATGTGAGCATAAAGTGCAAGAAAATAAGGAAAGTCGGCATCCTTTATGGTACATTCGTGGTGAATGATAGCTTTTTCCCATTTAAAATTGCTGAATTGGGAAACGTACGTTGTTTCTGATGCCCTCAGAAATTTTGTATACAACTGATAGGTCTTTATTAGGATTTATTGGTTAGGATAGAGTACCACAGTTACTCCCAACCTGATTTTATGATGCTGTGATGCATTTAGGGGCCACAGTGGCTGAATCTGCTGCCCTACCCCCATTTTACCAGTACGCAAAGGAACGGAAAATGATCATAACAATTGCTTATGTCATACTCCTCTGTTTAAATATGTTTGTTCCCAGTTTTCTTAACAAAATATGCATATTGAGCATAAACATTTGTGACCATTTCATTAATTTCAATGTGCCCCATCAATTTAATTGTAATTCTTTTCTATTTAAGGCATGCTTAACAGGGGCTGCTGCTGAAGCTAATACCGTCTGCACATTCAGCAGTCTTGTCAAACTCGGGGAAGGTGTACATTAGAGAGATGTTGTGTCTGATGCTGTTTTTGGTCTACATTAATGACATCAGTACAGCAGTACCAAGGTTTGTCCCGAACGTCCTCCATGCGGATGACTTTGCAGTGTGGAGCGCAGCAGAACAGAAAGAAAGAAATAGCATCCTGCAGAATCCAGGATGCTGCCAACAGTCAGCAGCTGGACTGAAAGAGGCCACTCAAACTGAGCTAGACCATCTCTTTCAATCAGACGGAAGAGGTCACCTCAAAACTGGAGACTTTCCAGTACCAAAGACAGACAGGCCAACTTTACTGGCAACAAATAAATTACTGGATTCACGTGGAGGCCTCACATCGAAGCCATGGAAGCTAGAGCTGCAAAAAAAAGTCTCTGATGAAGAAACTGGTGGAGACCCTCTTGGCTTGACTTCGTGAACGAAGATTTTATAGGGGTTGCCCACGACGTCTGCAGGCCTCCTCGTGGCTGCGGAGGCCAATCCGGGACAGGCAGGTTCGACCGCAGTGGCTGCAGGGGAAGGTCTGGCCAGGGTTCTGAGTTGCGGCATCTCTGTTTTTTCTCCTGAGCCGCTTGTCCTTAAGGCTAGCTCTGCGAGAGTCCTCAAATGAGACGGCTGCCTTGTAAATGGTGGAGCGCCAGGTGTCACGGTCCGCAGCAAGCGAAGACCACTGGCGGTGGTCGATTTGGCAGGCACTAAGTGACTTCTTGAGACAATCTTTGTATCTCTTCTTTGGTGCCCCTCTGTCTCGGTGTCCAGTGGCAAGCTCGCCAAACAGGGTGATCTTGGGTAGGCGATGATCCTCCATCCTGGAGACATGCCCCGCCCAGCGAAGCTGCGTCCGCAGCAGCAAAGCCTCGATGCTCACAGTTTCTGCCTGTTCAAGGACCTCGACGTTGGTGACATAGTCACTCCAGTGAATGCCCAGGATGGTACGCAGGCAGCGCTGGTGGAAGCGTTCGAGAAGTCGTAGTTGTCTGCGGTAGAGGGCCCAGGACTCGGAACCATACAGCAGGGTGGTGAGGACCACAGCTCTGTACACGCTGATCTTAGTGCCTGTTTTCAACTGTTGATTGTGCCACACCCGCTTGAATAGTCGCCCGAAAGCGCTGTTCGCTTTTGCCAGCCTGCTGTCAAGCTCCTTGTCCAGCTTGGCGTCCGATGTGATGATGCAGCCAAGGTAAGTAAACTGGTGCACTGACTTTAGTTCAGACTCGCCGATGGTGTTGTGGGGAGGGCGATGCTCTACCGTTTGGTGCCGGCTGATGAAGGACCTCTGTCTTTTTCAGACTGACCTCGAGTCCAAAGAGCTGGGCAGCGTCTGCGAAGCAGGACGTGATGCGCTGCAGGGCTCTCTCTGTGTGTGCAACGAGGGCAGCGTCATCAGCAAAAAGCAGCTCACGAATCAGTTGGTCTAGGGTTTTCGTGTGGGCCTGCAGTCGTCTGAGGTTGAACAGGCTGCCATCGAGACGATACCTGATGTACACTGCATCGTCATCGTTGAGGTCCACTGTGGCCTGCTTCAACATCATGCTAAAAAAAGATGGTGAAGAGGGTCGGTGCCAGCACGCAGCCCTGCTTTACACCGTTGAGAATAGGGAATGGTTCTGAGAGGTCATTGTTGAGTCTGACCTGGCCTTGCTGGTCCTCGTGTAGCTGGACGATCATGCTAAGGAACTTTGGGGGACAGCCAAGTCGCTCCAGGATCTGCCACATGCCTTGCTTGCTCACAGTGTCGAACGCTTTTGTTAGGTCAACAAACGTTATGTACAGTCCTTTGTTCTGCTCGCGGCACTTCTCCTGAAGCTGTCTCAGCACAAAGACCATGTCGGTGGTGCTCCTGTTGGCTCTGAAGCCACATTGGCCCTCTGGGAGGTGGTCTTCAGCGATGGCAGGTACCAGCCGATTCAGGAGCAGCCTTGCAAGAATTTTCCCGGCAATGGACACCAGGGTAATTCCACGATAGTTGGAGCAGTCAGACTTCTCGCCTTTGTTCTTGTACAGGGTGATGACGACTGCATCATGGAGATCCTTTGGTAGTGTTCCTTCCTCCCAGCAGCATAGAAAGAGGTCGTGAAGCTTGTTGTACAGTGCTGTACCTCCATGTTTCCAGATCTCTGGCGGTATTCCATCAATGCCTGCTGCTTTGCCACTCTTGAGCTGGTGGATGGCTGTGAGAGTCTCTTCAGCGGTGGACGGTTCGTCCAATTCAACCTTTACTGGGAGGTGTGGGATTTGGAGGATGACTGCTTCTTGAACAGTGCGCTCATCGCTGAAGAGGCTCTGAAAGTGCTCAGACCAGCGGTTCAAGATGGAGGTATTATCTGTGAGCAATGCCTGTCCATTAGCGCTTCGCAGGGGACTCTGTACCAGGCCTGGGGCCATACACTGCTTTCAATGCTTCGTAGAAGCCCCTGTAGTCACCGTTGTCAGTGCAGAGCTGGGTCCTCTGTGCGAGTCTGGTCCACCACTCGTTCTGGAGGTCTCTGAGCTTGCGCTGGAGACTGCTGCAGACGAGGCGGAAGGCAGACTTCTTCACAGGGCAGGAAGGCTGGGCTAGGTGGGCCTGATGGGCGGCTCTGTTTTTTTTTTTTTTTTTTTTGCTAGGAGTTCCTGGATCTCTACATCATTTTCGTCAAACCAGTCTTTGTTCCTCTTTCTAGGGAAACCCAAGACTTCTGCAGAGGATTTTGCAATAGCAGTTTTCAGTTGTTCCCAGAGTGTTTCAGGAGAGGAGTCTGCTGGGTCCGCTATGTCTTTGAGCCTGCGCTGTAAATCTGTCTGAAAGGCAGCTTTCACATCTTCACGCTGAAGGCTGGCAACATCAAGCTTTTTCTTGGGGGCCCCCATTTCTTGGGTTTTGGCTTGAAGTGGAGCCTGAGTTTGCAGCGGACAAGGCGGTGGTCAGTGTGGCACCCCCCCCCCCCCCCCCGCCCCACCCCCCACACTTTGGTACCGGTTTCAGGCCACTTTACAAATTTCAAATACAAGCGATCAAAAAATCTCTGTAACTTCAGTAGCTGAACTGGCCCTTCGTCTGTCTTGTACTGTGTTTGTCTTAAATGGCGTAAATCCGTGTCTGTTACGTGAGTGTGCGTGTTGGGTTTCAGTTCGCGGAGCTCTGAGTCGATTTGCCCAAAAATTGAGAAAAGGCGCCTATATAATAACGGTATTATTATTATTATTATTATCACTCTGCGCTGGGCATCACTGGTGAGGAGGACGTCGCTGCGGTCCCTCTGACGCACTAGGACATAATCGATAAGGTGCCAGTGTTTGGAGCGAGGATGCATCCAGGTGGTCTTTCGACTGTCCTTCTGCTGAAAAGTAGTGTTGGTGATGACCAGTTGCTGCTCTGCGCAGAACTCCAACAGTAGGCGGCCATTGTCATTGCAGTTCCCGACGCCATGCTTGCCGAGGACTCCTTTCCAGGCTTCAGAGTCTTGGCCCACTCTGGCGTTGAAGTCGCCAAGGATGATGACTTTGTCGTCTGCAGGGGTGCTCTGTAGGAGGCTGCGCAGGTCAGTGTAGAATTTGTCCTTTTCTGCAGGCTCTGCCAGGAGGGTTGGGGAGTACACACTGAGAAGGGTGACGTGTTGCTGGTGTCTCAGTGGGAGGCGCATGGACATGATGCGGTCTGAGTGACCCGTTGGTAGGTTTTCCAGCTTAGTTGCAATGGAGGTCTTGACCATGAAACCCATGCCTGAGAGCCGTCTTTCTGTTGCAGGCCTGCCTGACCAGTAGAGGGTGTAGCCAGCGCCAAGTTCTTGGAGGCTGCCTTCGTCCGGAAGGCGTACTTCGCTGAGCGCGGCGATGTCGATGTTTAACCTCCGCAATTCATGGGCAATGAGGGCGGAGCGACGTTCAGGGCGTCCGCTGTCTGCTGCGATGGGTCATTCTCATGATGCAGTGACATTCTTAGAGCCATCTGGAGCACCCCAATTTAGGAAATGGAGGACATTGGAGCCACTGAAACGCAGAACAGCATACACGATGAAGAGACTTACTAAACACCGACAGCATAGGAGACTACAGGAGCAGACCAAGAACCGTCAGAAACGCCCACATCTGAACCGTCAACTGAAGGTCCTGCAAAGGGCTAAAACTGACGTCCTGGAACCAAGCCCAAAGATGTGTGAACAGTTCCCTTCAGATACCTGGACATCTCGAAAGAGCCTTCAAGACAACATAAACAATGTTCCAGGACTCTTTGCCAAAGGTCGCGGCACTGCACAAAGCTATCTTGCTGGAGGTTATGCACAAGCGCTACCCTCACAGCAGCTGTGATACCGCACAAGATGCCGTGCGGAATAAAGGAAGTGGCGTGTACATTTGTTGTGCAGACCGCACTACTACCTCCCTCTCCTTACCAGCTGTCGGCAGCAGCTCCAACTATCGTACAGATCAGCAGGTGCTCAACACGGCAGCAGAGCACTAGCTATGGAAAGGCAGCAGCTTGATCCGCTGATCTCACCAGGAAGCTTCAATATAGACTGGATGCCCTGTCCACAAAATAGTGCTGCAGTGGATTCCAGTGCATTCTGGACTAGCTGGGAATGGAGAGGCTGACAGTCTGGCCAAAGCAGGTGCCAGACTACCTCAAGATCACAACCTCTTGTAAAGAAACCAAGACACTACAACAACAAAGTGACTGGCAAGAGCAGAATGGCGGCTGCAGCCCGTGGGCAGAAGACATCAACAAGCTGAACAGGGAGAGCCAGGCCACCATCTTTCATCTACGCACTGATTACTCTTGACTGGGTCCGTACAGAAAAGCAGGGACGAAGTTCACAAACTTTTCATAAACGTTTTACAAACCCAAACTGAAGCCTGAAGGTTTACACACTTTAATTAGATCACTCTGTATCAGCAATTATTTGAAGCTTTCGTGCCTAATGCATGAAGAGATACCAAAATAAAAGAACGCTTAGCGAATGGCGGAGCTCGGTAGAAGCGTAAACAACCAATCAAAATGTTCGGCAGAAAGGCCATGCAGTCACTTTATGATCAGAGCTAAATATAGATGACTTGCAACAAGCGTCAGCAGGATCGTTCGCAATGGAATAGTCACAAATTGGGGGAGAAAAAAAAAGAAGTAGACAAAAGTTTGCCAGCACGTTGTCATTTTTTACAAACTTTCACAGACTTTAAGGAAAAGGACTAAAATTGACAGACTTTCCAGGGCCCTGAAAAAGCCTTGTCATTTTTTAACAACTTTCACAAATTATAGCACTGCCAGGGGAGAGAAATGTGCATGATCGACCAGTGATCATAGATCTACTGTGGCCAAAGCACAAAAAAAAAAAAAAAAAAAAAAGAGATAGGAAAGAGAGGGGGCGCTAAAAAAGTGACTGAAAGCAATGCATATGGAAGCCCCCCCCGAAGGGGGGCGTATCACATATCCCACTGTTCCAGCCACTCAGTGCATGGAAATTTAAATCTAGGTCCCCCCGAGGGGGGTCCAGATATTTAGCCGGTGTGGACAGCTGTTTCGGTCTTGGCGACCTCCTCAGCACACCATCGGCGATACTGGAGGAGGCAGGAATTTCTGCCTACCTGCAAAGACAACCACATTTTACTGTGGTGTCTGCAAGGGCATACATTCCATGCCACCACCTAGAGCCAAATTTCCATGCACCCTAAAAGAGAACCTACCAAAAGGGGGGAAGGGGTTGCAGTCGATATTGTAGTAGTAAATGAAAAGAAAAGGGGAGACCGCCAGTGCTAACATTTTAGGAAGGTTACAAAGTAAAGTAGATTATAGCACTGCCAGGGGAGAGAAATGTGCATGATCGACCAGTGATCATAGATCTACTGTGGCCAAAGCACACACAAAAAAAAAAGAGATAGGAAAGAGAGGGGGCGCTAAAAAAGTGACTGAAAGCAATGCATATGGAAGCCCCCCCGAAGGGGGGCGTATCACATATCCCACTGTTCCAGCCACTCAGTGCATGGAAATTTAAATCTAGGTCCCCCCGAGGGGGGTCCAGATATTTAGCCGGTGTGGACAGCTGTTTCGGTCTTGGCGACCTCCTCAGCACACCATCGGCGATACTGGAGGAGGCAGGAATTTCTGCCTACCTGCAAAGACAACCACATTTTACTGTGGTGTCTGCAAGGGCATACATTCCATGCCACCACCTAGAGCCAAATTTCCATGCACCCTAAAAGAGAACCTACCAAAAGGGGGGAAGGGGTTGCAGTCGATATTGTAGTAGTAAATGAAAAGAAAAGGGGAGACCGCCAGTGCTAACATTTTAGGAAGGTTACAAAGTAAAGTAGATTATAGCACTGCCAGGGGAGAGAAATGTGCATGATCGACCAGTGATCATAGATCTACTGTGGCCAAAGCACACACAAAAAAAAAAGAGATAGGAAAGAGAGGGGGCGCTAAAAAAGTGACTGAAAGCAATGCATATGGAAGCCCCCCCGAAGGGGGGCGTATCACATATCCCACTGTTCCAGCCACTCAGTGCATGGAAATTTAAATCTAGGTCCCCCCGAGGGGGGTCCAGATATTTAGCCGGTGTGGACAGCTGTTTCGGTCTTGGCGACCTCCTCAGCACACCATCGGCGATACTGGAGGAGGCAGGAATTTCTGCCTACCTGCAAATACAACCACATTTTACTGTGGTGTCTGCAAGGGCATACATTCCATGCCACCACCTAGAGCCAAATTTCCATGCACCCTAAAAGAGAACCTACCAAAAGGGGGGAAGGGGTTGCAGTCGATATTGTAGTAGTAAATGAAAAGAAAAGGGGAGACCGCCAGTGCTAACATTTTAGGAAGGTTACAAAGTAAAGTAGATTATAGCACTGCCAGGGGAGAGAAATGTGCATGATCGACCAGTGATCATAGATCTACTGTGGCCAAAGCACAAAAAAAAAAAAGAGATAGGAAAGAGAGGGGGCGCTAAAAAAGTGACTGAAAGCAATGCATATGGAAGCCCCCCCCCCCGAAGGGGGGCGTATCACATATCCCACTGTTCCAGCCACTCAGTGCATGGAAATTTAAATCTAGGTCCCCCCGAGGGGGGTCCAGATATTTAGCCGGTGTGGACAGCTGTTTCGGTCTTGGCGACCTCCTCAGCACACCATCGGCGATACTGGAGGAGGCAGGAATTTCTGCCTACCTGCAAAGACAACCACATTTTACTGTGGTGTCTGCAAGGGCATACATTCCATGCCACCACCTAGAGCCAAATTTCCATGCACCCTAAAAGAGAACCTACCAAAAGGGGGGAAGGGGTTGCAGTCGATATTGTAGTAGTAAATGAAAAGAAAAGGGGAGACCGCCAGTGCTAACATTTTAGGAAGGTTACAAAGTAAAGTAGATTATAGCACTGCCAGGGGAGAGAAATGTGCATGATCGACCAGTGATCATAGATCTACTGTGGCCAAAGCACAAAAAAAAAAAAAAAAAAAAAAAAAAAAGAGATAGGAAAGAGAGGGGGCGCTAAAAAAGTGACTGAAAGCAATGCATATGGAAGCCCCCCCGAAGGGGGGCGTATCACATATCCCACTGCCTTCGGGGGGGCTCCCATATGCATTGCTTTCAGTCACTTTTTTAGCGCCCCCTCTCTTTCCTATCTCTTTTTTTTTTTTTTTGTGCTTTGGCCACAGTAGATCTATGATCACTGGTCGATCATGCACATTTCTCTCCCCTGGCAGTGCTATAATCTACTTTACTTTGTAACCTTCCTAAAATGTTAGCACTGGCGGTCTCCCCTTTTCTTTTCAACTTTCACAAATGTTTACAGACTGTAAGGACCCTGCTGGACTCACTTCGTGAGACTGGGTCATGCGGAAACAGCCCTATGCGAATTTGGCGTAGAAAATCAGTCTCCTTAGCACATTCTCCAAACATGTCCATACAGACAAGCGGTCTGCTGGCAGTTCTGACCAGAAGACACGCCCCTGTACACCAAACTCTGAAAACATGCTGCCTAGCTCTTGACAGCTCACTTATTGGCAGCCAGAACAATATAAGATTTAAAGACGGCCATAAAAAAATTTGAACGCTGCAGAAGGTGAACGTGGAGATCTCGTGGTAGACATGAGGAAACTAAGTATTTTGATAACATTGTTTTGGCTATTAGGAACCATGAAACTTTATTACGCATATTCATATTTACACATTTCTAGACGAAAATAAATGAAAGGAAAAGGGGAGACCTTACTAGACCCGCCTTACGCTAGGTAAAATATCACCTAAAAGACAAGCCAGTTAAAAATAGTTACAATTAAATTGATGGGTCACATTGAAATTAATGAAATGATCACAAATGTTTATGCTCAATATGCATACTTTTTTTTAAAAAAAAACTGGCAACAAAAAATATTTAAACAGAGGAGCAATTTTATGATTATTTTGCGTTACTTTGCGTACTGGTAAAATGGGGGTAGTGCAGCAGATTCAGCTACTGTGGACCCTAAATGCATCACAGCATCACAAAATCAGGTTGGGAGTAACTGTGGTACTCTATCCTAACAAATAAAACCTAACAAAGACCTATCAGTTGTATACAAAATTTCTGAGTCCTAGTTCAGCAATTTTAAATGGGAAAAAGCTATCATTCACTACGAATGTACCGTAAAGGATGCCGACGTTCCTTATTTTCTTGCACTTTATGCTCACATTAATGAAACTTAATAGGTAAAGAGAGGTCAAAATGAAATGGAATAACTTAAGTAATTTTTTCTAATTAATTTTGTGTATTTTTACAACTTGGGGGTAGGGATACAAAATCAACCACTGTGGCACTCACAGTGATCACAGCATCACCTAATCAAGTTTATAATAATTGTGACATCCTGTTTTAATGATGTAAGCCTGAAAATGGACTGCCAGCGCTATAGAAAATGTCTGAAGGCATCTGACACATTATTTTTGTCTTTTTGTTTTGTTTTTTGTTGCGATTTTGCGGAAATGGCCGTTTGCTGGGTGCACAAAATACCTTCATTGTGATCCAGAGATTTAATATTTTTTCATTCTGTCTTTTGCAGCGGATGCAGAAGGTATGCCTGAACATAGTATTGCCTGATTTGGGCTTCTGGAATGAATCTGATTTATTTAGAGGAAAATGTTTCTCAACCTCATTTTAGCACCTGCGAAGAGCGTGAATGGGGGTACCCTTGCGCCATCGGCTATATCTCTGGTGTGTTCCTAAGGATTTTCGGGGAACATGGCTTAAACATCTCAGGACATACTAAGAAACACTTTGAAACCCATCTTATCGAGTACTTGGGGGGGGGGGGGGGGGGGGGTGCACGGTAGATCTTGCTAGCTTATGGACTACATAGATTGCAAAATGAATGGTTGAAAAGTCTTAGTTGGGGCAAAGCAACATTGAGAAACCGTGGTATCGTCGTCTAGATGAAGCGCTACGTGTCGCAGCCCTATCCTAAAACTATCACGTTTTACAATAATGAGAAAGCGAACTAGCTAGGCCCCGGGGATCAGTTGCATGAGAGAGCTTAGTCCTGCGCCCGCCACTAAGCACGAGTGAGAGCTAAGTCCTGCGTCAGCCACTAATCAAGGCGCTCCGCTACAGCGGAGCGCCTTGATTAGTGGCTGACACAGGACTATGCTGTCACTCGTGCAACTGACCCCAGGCATCTGTAACAGTTTATCAATATTCAGCAGATTATGCTAAAACTAAGAGAGACGCCGGTTTCACTTCAAGAGCATAATGTTGTAATGACGTACTCTTCAACAACAAATCTATATTATTTCTTTAACAGAAAATAAAAAATAAAAGAGAAGACAGAGACAGACAGACAGATATAGACAGAGAGATGCACACACAAAGGCAGGCAGACAGGCAGAGAATCGATGAAGCTTTATTTATCAATGGTTGAGGCATTGGCATCGTCAAAGGCATAGTCGTTTTTGAAACCTGCCGTTAGATTGACAGACAGACAGACACAAACACAGAGAGAGAGAGAGAGAGAGAGAGAGAGAGAGAGAGAGAGAGAGAGAGAGAGAGAGAGAGAGAGAGAGAGAGAGAGAGAGAGAGAGAGAGAGAGAGAGAGAGAGAGAGAACGAACGAACAAACGAACGAAACTTTATTTTCCAAGGATTGAGATATTAGGCGCGCAGGCCTTTCTTACAATCTGTCCTTGCTAAGCTACTTAAAAGAAAAACAAAACAAACAAACAAAACAAAACAAAAAAGGAACACCAACCAAACAACGAAAACTAACTAATAATAAACGTCACACACACGCATACACACACGCACACAGACTCGCATATACATGTACTCGTGCACATGCGCACTTTTGTAAATGCACGTACACACGTACGTGCGCACATAATTATCTAACATATAAGTAGGTATGATATTTTGTGTACTATTAAAAACAAGTTAGAAAACAGAACAAGCAATTTGGAGGCTAGATGGAAAAAAAATAGCAAAAATTTAAAAACAGGAAGCATATTATGTCGAGAAACAAAGAAGAAGAAAAGATCAGCATATCGTTGTCTTAGTAAGGCAATCATGTACTTTACTTTTAAACAGCGAGAGGGACGTTGTTTGTTGAATAGTGGGAGGAAGGGAATTCCATAAAAGAGCACCTGAATAAGACAGGCTAGATTTGAAAAGGTATATACGGGGCCTTTTTATAGAGAGTCTGTTCCTGGAGGTGCTGTATTTTTTTTCAGTTGGCGAAAAAAGCCTAGATAAGTAAGGTGGAGCTTTCCCGTTAAGAATTTTGTGAATCAGTACACATTTGTTTAGTGCGAGGTGCTTAACCAGAGGGAGAAGTCCGATGGCCTGCAGCTTGGCATCAGTGGATAAAGACGGATCAGGGAGGATAAGCTTAGCAGCGCGCTTGTATAATGAGTTTATCTTCTTGAAGTGATTTTCGCTGCAGCCATCCCATATTGTTGAGGCATAATCAATGTGTGGTTTAATGTAGGCATTAAAAAATAGTTTGCGCGTCTTAAGGTCAATGATCGTTTTAAGTTTGGAAAGTGGAAACAACTTCTTGGACAAATGTTTTCTTATATAATATAGGTGGTTATGCCAGCTTAGATCATCATCTATTATTACTCCAAGCAGGCGGTGTTGACTGACCTGCTCAACTGGGATGGAGTCCAAAGAAAGGTTGAGTGATGGAGGTTTGAGCTGATGTTTCTGGCGGGTTGTGATAAGCATGCTTTTTGTTTTTGTGGGATTTACCAGCATGCGATTTTCATTACACCACTGAGAGACTTCATGAAGACTCTCTTGAAGATTATTTGCAATTGCAGGCACAGTTTTACCAGCGGAATGTAATGTTGAGTCGTCGGCAGACATGTCACACTCAGCCTCAGTACACGTTAACAGAGAGAGAGAGAGATGATGATGATGATGATGATGAAACGTTTTATTGACAGGATAAAGTTTTAGGCGAAACGCCTCTCTTACAAACTGTCCTGTTAGAAAGGAAACATTAATTGCAAAGAGTAAGAGAAACACAATAAATCGAAACATGAAGAAATAAACTGGAAAAAAAAGCAATGCAAATAATGCGCACACATATCAATAACAGTGAATAATATATATATATATATATATATATATATATATATATATATATATATATATATATATATATATATATATATATATATATATATATATATATATAAGTAGTCCGTTCAGGTATTGAGTTACTGTAACAAGATGTTATATAAACGAGTTTTGAAGGTTCTAGAGTTAGAAATGGATTTAATTTGTGGTGGTAGTTCGTTCCAGGCTTTGGCACCTGAGAACGAAAGGCTGGTTTTATATATATCGAGCCTGGCCCATGGTAGATGTAACAAACTGTTCCTCGTGTTTTGTCTTTGACTATCCAAAAATAACATACGAAGGTAAGATGGGGTTTTATAGTGCAGAATTTTATTCATAAGTATGCATCGATTAAATGTGAACTGTTTGTTTAGGTTTAGCAGTCGGATAGTTCTAAACTTTTCGTCGGTGGGAGAGGGACCAGGCACAGTTAACTTTACCCCTCGACGATACAATGAGTTACGTTTTTTTAAATGTACCTCACTGCATCCATCCCAGATAGTAGAGCAGTAATCACAGTGTGTCTTAATGTGGGCATGGAGAAAGAGTCTTCTAGTGTCAGTGTTAACTATTTGACTTAGAAAACTAAGTCAAATAGTTAACACTGACACTAGAAGATAGCAGGAATAGATTTTTAGATATTGTTTTGCATGTGTTTTCGATATGTGGTTCCCAACTGAGCTGGTTATCTACTGTGACTCCAAGCAAACGATGTTTTTTTTAACTTGATCAAGGGGCTCAGAGTTCAAGTATAATGTTAAGGGCAGGAGACCACGTTGATGTTTTTGGCGTGAAGTAATCAACATACTCTTTGTCTTTTGGACACTAATTATCATATGATTATGTTGGCACCAGCTTGAAACCTCATCAAGACTTTGCTGGAGAACTTCGTTTATTTTTGGCAATTCGCTGTTTGATGTATGTATGGTAGTGTCATCAGCAAATAAGTCACACGTTGCATCGGGATGTGAGATAGAGAATGGTAAATCATTGATAAATATGTTGAACAACAATGGGCCCAAAATTGACCCCTGAGGAACACCACACGTTACTAAATCTTCACTCGAGTAATTACCATTAAGCAAAACGTTCTGTCTTCTGTCACTTAAATAGGATGATATCAGATTACGGTATTGGAATCGATGTGATACATCGGTAGCTTTTTTAATAAGATAGAGTGGTTGACTAAATCAAAGGCTTTTTTAAGGTCAAGAAAAACTGCACCTGATAACTGAGAATTATTAATGGCTGTAAGCCATTTATCAATTATGTGTATAAGGGCAGTTTGGCAAGAGTGTTGCGGGCGAAACCCAGACTGCATTTTACTGAGTAGACAGTTCTGTTCTAGAAAATTTTGCAGATGTGTATGGATATGTTTTTCAATAGGTTTTGAGATGACTGGTAGAATGGAGATAGGTCTATAATCATTCAATGAGTTTCAGTTTTTGCTTTTGGGAAGAGGAATGACCTTAGCTGTTTTTAACTCATCAGGGAAAATATTTCTTTGAATAGACAGATTGTAAATGAACGTTAGAGACTCAACTATGTAGGGCAGAGCTATTTTAAGAATTTCGCAACTGATGCCATCTGAACCACATGACCTCTTTTTCATATAAGACCCACGTCAAAAACAGTCATTGGGGGGAGTGAAAAAACACAACCAGCAGTACTGTTACTGTGAAATCGTAGTTGCTCAGAACATTGGTATTTCGCAGGATCATTTGTATTAATGCGTGCTAAAGTCTCAGCTATGCTAAGAAAGTGGGTATTGAAGGTATCTGCAGTGAGCTCAGGTGCAATGTTCATGTCTCTGTGATTGTGACCTTTAGTAAAGGTGTTGATAACTTGCCAAACAGAGCGTAGGTCCTTGCCATCTGCAATGATCTGTTCGGCATGTTGTCTTTGAGCTTTTCGGACTAAAGATTTGACAAAATTTCTTTGTTTATTATAGTCAACAAATTTCTTTACTTTCTTAAGTGTATCTCTGAGTTGCATGGCCTACTTTTATTTCTCCAGTTAGCCATTCAGGGATTGTGGGATGTTTTTGACACTTTTTGTTCGCACTGGGGCATGTTTATCTAGAACACCGAGGAACAGTTCATACCAGCGGGTGAGGGCTTCATTTGGGTCATTGTAATTTAACACATCATTAAATGGGATATTGGATAAGTCATAGAGAAAGGCATTCTGGTTAAATTTTTTGAAAGACCTGTAAATAATAGTAGTATGCCCTGTG
>BTPG01000003.1:145687527-145702527 GCA_036245525.1 Semisulcospira habei
GGGGGGGCGGGGGCTTGCTAGTAGCTTTTTCACCTCAACTTGTTCTCAGGGTAGGCCGATATGCCTGGACAGGCTTTAAATTTGCCACAGGCACCAGATAGTGCCGGCAGACAGCGATAGTAGCCAGGTTAATTTATTTTTGCCTACGTATCTTCTCCAAGCGTAGGAAGTCATTAATGTTAATGTATGCATTTATTGCATATTAATGAGGCAGCTACATAGCTATATGTTATGTAATGCGCCGTTCCTATAGCGTCTGTCCTTAGCAAATCCGGATGGTCGGCTCACGCCGTACTCATAAATTTTGTACATTGTATACTGATCGTCGTGAGTACATTTTGCGATTCTATTGAGATTTTATAAACTTTGAAAGAAAAAAATATGTGTTGATCTGGTATGACGAGTTTTGTGGCAATGTGACAAATTGTCACGAAGCTAATGGGGGCTGTTTTTCGGATTCGGAATCCAAATTCTCCTGCCGACAGCCATACTACGTACCGACCCGGTTCTTGTCCCATCAACGGAGTTACGCAACATTGGGCATGGTTAGTATATGGATAGGTGACCGCCTGGGAACACCGAGTGCTGTTAGCGTCATCATTTTGATAGCCAATTATTATTTTTAGTGTTTCAAAATTGCCAGCGTGGACTGCGATGTCGCATGTTTGTCCGGGCTTTTAATCCACTGTTTTCGTCCAAACACATGTAATTTTGACCTACTTCTGAAAATTAGCTATTAGAGACTACACGAGCTCTGTTCCAACCAAACCTTTTGTCACAAAGAACGTGAAGACACCAAGCAGTGTCCACGAGTTTCGTGCCAGTTGTTACATTGTGACAAAGCTCTTTACGAATCTGGTATGTTATCTTGCACTTACAGACCAGCGCATAAACGTCTTTGGAAACGGCACAGCTGATAAACTAAAACGATCTTCCGGTATCCGTAATGACCCCTTTAAGTGCACATGACAATTTTAGTACTTACAGACACATCAGCACTGAAGGAACCCAATCCATTAGCGAACACCCAACATCCGGATGCAAGAGGCATAAATTCTCATGAGCCCCGGCAGCTGCCGGGGCTCATGAGAATTTATACCTCTTTCTGGTAAGAACGTATATTTCTCTTCGTAGTCGTAAGAATTTATAGACCTCTCGCTCGAAGAGCTTCGGACACAAGCGACATCCTCAGACAAAACATGTCCAAATGCTGCACGCTGTAGGTTACATTGTGGGTATATTTAAACCTGTGATCCTCGTGAGAAGGTAATCGAGTGTTTGGTCCTTTCATCTGCTAAAGCCACAGATTCTCGTGAGTCAAGATCCTATGTGGTAGATCTTGCTAGGTTACTAATATCCATGATCCCAATGAGGAGGCCATGAGTGCTTTTTTGTATCATGGCACCACCAGTCTCGAAGCCTCTGAGACTGAGGGCAGCTGCTTGCTAAACAAACAGGTAAAATTCGGTAGCTACACCATTTAGGAGATGGTGACGTCAGCTCTACCCCGATTATCATACTGACACACTTGTAGTGAGGTCATTCGAGTTCACACCTCGGCTCGAAGTCTTTTTTGTTCGTTGGGATCGCGGTTCTATGGCGTAACCTCGTCAGTACAGCCTTAACTCATCGCGGATGCGGCTTGCCGCGAGTGAGTTAAGCCTAATGGGTTTACTTTAGTGATGCATTCTGCATGTAATTATTATAGCCTCTTTGACGTGAGGTAAGTTCAGCAAGGTTGCATTGCCGCGCGCATTCAGAAATATTGAGGAAGGACAGAGATTCTGGATTTCTGGAAAACAGCTGCTTCGCTTTCATCTTTAACCCCTTCACTACCGAGGAAAGTGAACACGATCCAACCGAAAGATGTATAGATCCTCATGAGCCCCCGCATATATATATATACACACACACACACACACACACACACACACACACAGAGAGAGAGTAAAACAAGTAAAACACAATAGACATTTGCAGGAAACATCTCTGCTGGTTTTTTTGTTTTTTTTTAAGCAAAGCCAGCATGTCCATTTTGTGAGGAAAGAGAGATTTTCATTGTATGACAGTGAAAATGTTGCTTTTCTCAGGAATGGACATAGCGGCTTTGGCCATATAACAGCAGAGCTTCTACGCAGTAATTTACGTGTATGTAAGTTGTCACAGATCCAGAGTATGTACACAGCTTGAGGAACCCAGATGTAGATGACACATGGAGACGTTAAGAACACCAGTCATTTGGTTCATGTAGACATGTTGTCCTAAAATAATGAATTCAAATGCAAACGCACTGAATCTGTTTAACCCATTTAACCCCAACGCCCTACAACAGGAGATGGATCGACCAAGACATGTCAAGGGTAGTGCCATATGAGCTTGAGCTACTGGCACTACCCTTGGATTATCTTGGTCGGTCTATCTCCTGCAACTGGTTAATAGTCGTTATGTGACTCCTCCAAAATTTGAAAAGTGCGGCCGTGGAGTTAAAAGGGTTAAATTACTTGCTTACAGCCTATCTTGTTTTTTCAAGCAACTCAGTCTTGAATAGAAGCAGATACAAATACAGGGTGGGGGGGGGGGGGGAGAAGAAGAAAAAACATAACAAGAAATTTTGCGCCAGTCTGTGACAATGGATATTATGGCTGCAAGCTGCGAGATCCAAAATCACACGCCAACACACAATTCTGACACAATAACACTGATGACCAGCGAACAGTGAGCAGAAAATTGGGTTTGGATTAAGGATCTGCTTGATTACATCTGCCTCTCTTCTCTATCGATTGAACAATGACGTGAGGTGTCTTGCAAAAGAAGACTCGAAATGCCAAGTAACTTAGCCGCGCCGATGTCATCAAATATTGAGTAAAGCTGAGAGTAAGCAATAGGCTTTTGGGCCTCGTCGGTCGCTGTGCGGGGCCTACACTGAGCGACCGACGCGGCCCACTGACTGTTGCGCACTGGTTCATTTGAGAGAGACATTTAGCGGCGAAATGAGAACTGTTTGGGGAAACAGATGATTGTGTGTTGATTAAATCACAGGCAACCGACGTCAAATGCCTTACTGTTACTTTGTAAAAACTACAAGGCACTTTTCAACTGTAGAATCTGTCGCCCCTACCCCGCTTGTGATCAAACGTGTCCCTTTCTTTTGTTTTAATTTGTTTGTTTTGTTTTGGTTTGTTGTTTGTTTGTTTGTTTGTTCGTTCGTTTGTTGTTTTGTTTGTTTGTTTGTTTGTTTGTTTGTTTGTTTGTTTGTTTGTTTGTTTGTTTGTTTGTTTGTTTGTTTGTTTGTTTGTTTGGTTGGTTGGTTGGTTGGTTGGTTGGTTGTTGGTTGGTTGTTGGTCGGTTGTGTTTGTTTGTTGGTTGGTTGGTTGGCTGGTTTGTTTGTTTGTTTGGTTGGTTGGTTGGTTGGTTGGTTGGTTGGTTGGTTGGTTGGTTGGTTGGTTGGTTGGTTGGTTGGTTAGTTGGTTGGTTGCTTGATTGGTTGGTTGGTTGCTTGCTTGCTTGGTTGGTCGAGTCTGGAATTCTTATTTGTTTGTTTGTTTGTTTGTTTGCTTGTTTAGTTGGGTGGTCTGGTCTGGACTTTTTGTTTCTTTCTTTCTCTCTTTCTTTGTTCGTTCGTTTCACCTAAACCCAATCGCAGATGCAACCACTCGGCAGTAAGGTAAACGGCACCGTGGCTGCATGTACTGAAAAAGTGGAGTTTTCTGGGCTTTGAGCATTCTTAACTCATTCAACCCCAAGGCCGTATTTTCCCAAATTTTGGAGGCGTCATCTAACGACTATGCACCAGTTGCAGAAGATGGATCGACCATGATAATTCAAGGGTAGTGCCAGATTAGCTAGGCGCCGACAGGCGCCAAGCTAATCTGGCGCTACCCTTGAATTATCATGGTCGATTCATCTTCTGCTGTAGTGCGTCGGGGCTGAATGAATTAAAACTTCTGAACTGATCCGGGTTTCGAAGCTCGTCTCAGTTAGATGAACACGTCTACAGGCTTCTGCTGGAGTTTTGTCTCTGTCTGTCGGTCCCGCCGGTTCTGTATGTCTGTACTCTCTGTCCTTTTGTCACTCCGTCCGTCCGAATGTCTGTCCGTCTGTCTTTCAGTCTGCCCATTAGTCAGTCAGTCAGTAAGGCGGTCATTTTGTTAATGTGACAGTTTGCATTCCCCCCCCCCCCCCCCCACACACACACACACACACACCCCTCCCAGATTGCTTTCTGTTAATCTGTAAGCCTGCCTTGTACGCGGCTGTGTGGGTTTATCCCCTTGCGTGTTGGTAGCTAGCGGTTTCTTGTCGCGATGATTCCTACAAGAATCATCGCGACAAAAAGCCGCTACCGACACGCAAAGGGATAACCGATAAATGCGTGCATCATGGATGGGCGATTCATCAATAGTAATGAAGTTTCTACTGGCTGAGTCATCCGCCGGACATCGGAGACTGCGACGTGATCAAGTCAGAAACCCCTTAGCCTTACTCCGTATGAGGCGCAATGGTGCAAAAATACATCACAAGAGGCATAGATTCTCATGAGCCCCTGCTGTCGTAGGGGCTCATGAGAATCTATGCCTCTTGCAGCTGTGTGGGTAGAGAGTTGTGTGGAAGACTGAAGTGAAGCTCTGTCACTGGAACGGAGAATGTATCGCGCTACAAAGCGCAGTTAAAGTAATGCATGAAGGCAGCGGTCACGGATTCTACTACACAGACAAGTGAACTAAACGCGTCTGTGTGGCCTGCATATCTTGAGAAATCCCGGCCTATTCGTTCCTGATCTTCCAAAAGAACTGCATATATATGCAGAGTTTCTATGAAATTCACGTTTACCGTGCATTCAGTCAACACGCATTGAAAGAAAGATGATGTTCTGTCAAACTTTATAAGACAAATGGTCTTGCTTGATTCCTTGTGCACAGCCGGGGACAATACATGAATAGTTTTGCGAAGAAAGAAATTCAAATATGACGCTAAACGTCCAAACACAAGGAATGTTCGTTGCAAAATTTCACCTCTATAACGATTGTTGTTGGGAATAGCACAATTAATATGCTTTTTCCCGCTACCTGTGATCAATTACGCTAGAGGTGATCGATTACGCAAAATAATCACATGCGTCTGCTACCAAAGTAAGCACACTCACATCTTCATACTCTGTTTCAACTCCTTCATTGAACTGACTTTTTTCTTGATCAGTCCCTCTCGTTTCTCAGCAGTAATGTACCAACCGTTTCCGCGCTCGAAGCACTTCTCGTCTCGTGTCCCAATACGCAAAAGGCCATCAGGCCGACGTTGGCCCGATGACCTTTCTCGCATTGGGGCCATAGCATCTCCCTTTGCGAGAGACAGATCTAACTGTGAGAATCTAAAAATTATATGGCGCCTACTAATCGGTTATTTGTTTGTGTTAAAATCTCGGTTCCACTATCACTGCTATTTTCACAAGGAGGTGCCTTTCAAATCATCATACAGCATACAACTCCGGCAATTTGAAAGCGGATACAAGACTTCCGGTATGTTGACGATGATATAGTCGTGGAAATTATTGGGATCAGTGCTGTCATTCAATGAGTCTTTCACGATTTTTATAACAGAGAAACATGCAGACTCCCTGTTTCATTTTTATTTGAAACAAAAATACCAGTCACAATGCTAACACTACAATGCTAGCAAAAAGAAAAATAAACGTGATTTTCTTCTTGTCAACTTTGTACTAAGTGACTGAAATTCGCAGTAATCATCAGCATCGCTTCACGGTGTCTATCATCACAGTGTTAGTGGTGTGTGACGAGAGTGCCAGACAGACATGTAGATCAGGCAGGCGGAGTTGTCACTGACTGGATCATACACACACTGGTTGTCTCCCTCGGTTGTAGCGCTGACACTAGTTACTTGCAGTTTTTGAGTGGCTTTTGAGTTTACACCTTACGACTTTGAGCCGTAACCCATATCATACTGAGGCTAAAAGCTTCAAATTTATACACTGCCATGCGAAAGCTACATTATAGTACTTACAGATAAGGATATCGACCAATGGCTTTAGTTCAAGGGTGGTGCCAGAATAGCTTGGCGCCTAGAGGCGCCAAGCTATTCTGGCACCACCCTTGAACTATTTTAGTCAAACTTATTTCACACCCTGGTGTATTCCGAATGATAAGGGTTAAGGTGCAAAACCACAGGCCAGCCCACATTTCAGGTAGTACCAAGTTGAATGACTGACGAGGACACTGACCGCTATTCAGTTCGGAAAAGGCTGTCTGGCCGAAGTCGGCCGCAGTGGGCCTAAGCACTGTCGTGCGCGGGCCCACTGCGGCTGACTTCGGCCCGATAGCCTTTTACTTACTGGGTAGGACTTCGTCACTAACACAGAACAACACTTTATTTTAATAATAATAATAATTACGGTATTTATAATGCGCTTATCTTATAATAATTATAACTCTAAGCGCGCACTCACAACTTGCACACGCATGCGCACGCTTTAGACAACGACTCACGTAACATATTGATATGTGCGTGCGGGTCGGTGATGTTGGATCTCCTGCAGGAATCAAATCGACAAAAAGCGCTAACGACAGTCCAAGAAATGAGAGGGACTCGGAAGTTTACACAACTCAGGGACTTATTTTGTAGTCTGACACAACAGACTCTGCTAGTGCTAGAGAGATTTTTTTTTCTAATCGAAAAACGTTAAACGTTTAGGGCTTAACGTCTTTAGTCCACCATGAAGGTGATTTCAAAGACGGGGCACCGAAATGAGGTCTGAACAAATTTTGACCCAAGCTGGATTCGAACCCGGGACCTTTCAGTCCAGAGACCAAAAAGCTACCACAGAGCCACCCAGCTCCTCTTTTCTAATGGAAGCAGCGTTCGATCACAATAAGGTATTGAGAAGAAAAGCACACCGCATTATTCTGCACTACCTCTTAGTACTGGGAATAACACAAATGACGTCATAAACTGGCTCCGAATTCTATCTACGAGCTAAATTTTGTTGTGTTAGACTACACAAAATGACCCTGTCTTGTGCTGATTGCAATAAGGTTTTCAACAACAACAACAAAAAAGTGCTTGAGAGGTCATTTATACCCTTTACAATACGAAGACATGCTACAGAATAGGCTTTAAAACGTCACGAATCCTTTATCAATATCCTATTGTGGCAGAAATACATTTTCCGATTTCAAAAACGCTTTCTACTTGCTGATTCTATTGTTTTAGACTACAAAAACAAATTTCCTATACTGTGTTGACTTCGGGTCCCCGGTCTTTAACCCCTTCGCCAGTTGGCACAGATTGTGTTTCTGTTACCTTCGCTAACTGAACTCCAAAGAGCCGCAATCGTCCAAGGAGCATGGACACAAACATGTGTCAGCAAGAGGCATAGATCTTCATGAGCCCCCGCGGATGCGGGGGCTCATGAAGATCTATATCTCTGGTAGTTGAATCCCGTTCACTTTTTCTCGTCAGGATCGAAGGGGTTAAACTTGTTCAAATCTCTGTCATAGCCGTAGCCGCGAAATAAACATATCCATCGATCGAAAATGACGTGGGCAGACCAAGAAGTCGGTAAGTATGAATGCAGCCCTGCCAAGAAACGTGACACTTTTACATTCTTGATTTTCGCTGAGCGTTCGACCGGATGAAGCGCCGTGTGCCGTCTTTCCAGTATGACGGTTCGAGGACCAAAAAAGCTTGCCCACAAAAACAAATCGAAAGTGCATTTTTTTGTCCATTAGATAATCTCCTTTTGCATGCGTCCACCGAATCTATTTACACTGGGTACCGATGGTTGCATGCGACATAAAGAGGGATAAATGCTAAACAGACAATGTAGGAAGCAACATTTAAAAAATGCAAAGAAAATCCTAACAAAAATGAAACGCACTTATAAAGGACAATTACAACAGAATTTACTAAATTTCCGGGTTGCAACCCGGAAATGTAATAAATTATGTTGGAATTGTCATGTATAAGCGTGTTTCATGTTTTCAATGTTTCTGTTAAACCTTTAAAGAAAAGGATTTTAGCCCGGAAATTTCAGCAATTCTGTTGTAATGGTCCTTTCTAAGCATGTTTCTTTTTCTTTGTTTCTAGACATGATACGCTTCATGTTCTCACTTTTCGCTAGTTTTTCTGCTTCCATTTAGCCTCGAAATTGTTTTTTTTTTCCCCCCTTTAACTAGTTGTTTTTGATAGTACACAAAATATCCTACATACTTGCATACATGTTAGATATATGTGCGTGAACGTGTTTATGTGTATGTTTATGTGAATGTGTATGTACAAAAGTGCGCATATGCACGAGAACATGTGTGTGTGTGTCAGTAGTGTGTGTGTGTGTGTGTGCGTGTGTGTGTGTGTGTTTGCGTGCGTGCGTGCGTGCGTGCGTGCTTGCGCGCGTGCGTGCGTGTGTGATGTTATATTTAGTTAGTTTTTGTTGTTTGGTTGATGTCCCTTTTTATTTATAACGTAGCTTAGCAAGGAAAGATTGTAAGAAAGGCCTGCGCACCTAATATTTCAATCCGTGGAAAGTAAGGTTTCGTTCGTGTCGTTCGTTCGGGTTTTTTTTTTAATGAATTAATATTTTTACACTCTTGTCAGTCACATTTTTGGGCTGGCCTTATTTTTTTTAAGCAAAAAGTAAACATAGTCATGTTTGCTTGCGGCTTTCTCCTTCCCTATGACCGACATTTTAGATTTCTGGGCTTAAAGTAACATTTGACCGTGTCTGGGCTAGCAAATTCCCACTCGATATCGTTGGGTTTCTTTACAGTAGTGTGCCATGCATACATCTTTTCAAGGTCTTCCTACACTGCTGCACCCAAAAAGAACACAAAAAGAGTCGACCAAACTGTACTGTGTTACATGATCGGTTCCATGGCTCACCGGCCCGATCAAAAATTCAGCGCGGTAATGGATGAGAGGTGTGACGTCAATCAGAATCAGTGACAAGTGCGCAAAGATTGATGATGTTGACTCTATGTGTTATTCATGCACTGACAGAATGCGCGCGTTGTCATAGAGTAACGAGGAAAAGTCGTGCCGTTTCAAGTGAACAGGCACGCCTGTGCTTGTCTGTGATTTTGGACCTTACGGCCGGAGTCCGTAAGGTCCAAAATCACTGACAGACCAGCACACCTTTGGTGCGAGCCAATCCCTTTGTTGTTCTTCCAGTTTCATTTGTTCGATTTTTAATTATTATTTTATTATTTTTAACTCACGTTTCTGCTTGAGTTTACTCTAAACGATCCGCAGATCGAAAGTTCGTGCACATTTCAAGCGAAAACAGTGTATGTTTATTTCCCAAACAATCGCACGACATTCCTGCCTGAAGTAATTGCGAAGATAATGACAGGTTTCTGAGGCAGATGAGGGATCAAAACCAGAAATACTGTCCTGGATTGCGCAGACAACAGCAATGACAAGATTGAAGACCCTAATTATGGAAGGACAGAAACATCACACTCTGCTCCAAGATCAGACTGATGCGCTCCTTAGTCACCTCAGTGTTCTTATACGCCTGTTAGTCGTGTACCCTCACAGCAGACCTTGAAAGGAGGATACAAGCCACTGAAATGAGATGTTTTCGAAGGCTGCTTGGCATTTCATACAGAGATCACATCACGAACGAGGAAGTGGGAAGCAGAATCAGGCAAGCCATGTGTCTATGAAGACCTATTAGCCATTGCGAAAAAACTAACGCAAAGTGAAGTGGTATGGGCATGTCACGCGTTCAGCAGGGCTTGCCAAAACAATCCTGCAAGGCACTGTGCAAGGAGGACGAAGGAGAGGAAGACAGAGAAAGAGATGGGAGGACAGGACTGAAACTGGGCGATACACTAAGAATGGCAGAGAACAGAGAGGAATGGAGGGAGCTGGTTGTCAAGTCATCAGAGGTGCCCCAACGGTCGGCAAGACTAGGGGAGATAGATAGATAGATAGATCTGAGGTACAGGGGTTGGAAGTTTTCAAGTCATTTGTAATTTGTATCTATACTGAGAAGCAAAAGAAATGCGACATTTTTGGAATCATCGGGGGGAAAATAGTTACTGTTTCCGATATTTCCAAAAATGTCGCATTTCTTTTGCTCTTCAGCATAGTTCGGGTCGAATCCAGTTGACGCATGAACGAATCTGTTCAAGACCTTAACGTGATGTCTTGATCACAAAGCTGTATTATACGCGTTCACTAATAGCATATTCCGGCCTTGACCGTGGTGCACAGAAAATGTAATGGAGGTTCACCCTAAATCAGAAGTAGGCCAACACATTGCACGGACTTCAGACAGTCCGTGCGTTCATCCAGCCCGCTCCATCTGTAAGAGATTAACATTCTTCAACTGTTAAAGGGTCACAGACATACACTACACAAACATAAACCCCTTAACTGCCAATAAACGCATATTGTGGGTTTTGTTGTTGTTGTTGTTGTTGTTTTAATCATGGTAAATTATTCAACGTCAAAGGAACGTGTATTGTTACTGTAGCTAATGCCGAGCTCGCGAGTTCCCTTAAACTAGCCTGTTCTTTGGGCCGTGGTGCAAGCACAGCGCCCGTCACTATGGACAATCGGCATTGCGAGCAGGAAAACCGTCGGTACAGAAACAACTTCTCGCGCTGCTGGGGAACTCGCCGCCAACCGGCCTATTTAGCGCATTTCATCCCGAAGTCTCAGTCACAGAATTTTCAAGCCGTGCTGATGTCCCCTGACGGTCATGGGCTCCCAACGTCAATAGCTGCCCAATGCGCACAAGGTCATCGGGACGACGTCGACTGCCCGGTGGCCCGCGCACGTCTGCCCGATGACCTTGTGTGAATTTTGTACAAATAATATATATCCCGGAGCCGGTCAAGGGACATAACTCTAGGCACGAAACCTTCGATTTTTGTCCCCCTATGAAGTCATCGCGTCGCCCACACACACACACACACACACACACACACACACACACGCAATCACGCACGCACGCACGAACACAGACCATGGATGATGTCTTTAACCCACTGCAAGACCTTGACCGCGATCACATTTGTCACTGACACAACTTTCTGCCGCGCATCTCTCGCTTCCCTCCCAGGATTGCTTCTCTTGATCTGCAAGATTCTCTCCCCTGAACTGTCAGCGGCACATCACTCGCACCACTTCCTACTAAATCAACCAGACAACCTGAGATATACGGGAAAGAGATTTAAACTTGCGGGATACTTTCGGCTTTCTATAAAAGCATGAGTCATTTTTAGAAGGGACTTTTTAGGACGGGTCGCAGTGGGGCGAATTTAATAGCATGTCCATGATGTCAAAGGCGGGCAGGCCTAACCCTCTCACAATTGAAGTAACAAGATAAAAATTATGTCATGTCTAGTTACGCCAACCTCGCTGTTGAACGTACATTTGGCGCAAAGCGCCGTATGTGCGTATGTATGAATGTGTATGTGTGCGTATGTATGTAAACAAGAGAATCCGGCTCCGAGATTTCTGTACACACAAGCTTGAACCTTGGCGAAATACTTTCTTAAAGGGGTGGCTGAGAGAGCCTCCGAGCATATTGTAATTGAATGTCTCATTGAAGACATAAACAAGATGGGACGAACCATAACCCACAAAGTCTCTCTATATGAGAGCTGTCCTTGCTGTCAAGGGTCTCTACCTTTTGTCTTTGACCTGATTCTGATGTTGAATTATCTCCTATTGAAAAAGTCTCGCAGATCTGCCAATGCGTCAGTGAGTTCTATAAGGGGAGCGGGACATACGCGTCATTGATTTGTCAAAAGGCATTTGTCATGACGTCAGTTTTAGTTTTTACGTAATTTTATATTTTACATGATATGAGTTTCACTTTCAATACATGAGAAAATGGTGACAAAACTAGAACTTCACGGTACAATTTCAGTCTTGCTATAATTTGTGTGAAAGCAGGTTGACTTTACCTAGCTACACGATATACTAAGTACATGGTCACCTGCATGCTCTTCTGAAAGCGCGTCGATGTATGTGTGTGTGTGTTAGTGCGTGCGTGCGCGCGCGCTCCAAACATCTCCAAGAGGCATAGATCCTCATGCGCCTGAGGGCGCATGAGGATCTATTCCTCCTGGACAGGTGCTCATGTTTGTGTGTGTGTGAGTGTGTGTGTGAGAGAGAGAGAGAGAGAGAGAGAGAGAGAGAGAGAGAGAGAGAGAGAGAGAGAGAGAGAGAGAGAGAGAGAGAGAGAGAGAGAGAGAAAGAGAAAGAGAGAGAGAGCCGCGCGCGCGCGAGAGAGAGAATGACGTCATATTTTGAGTATTATGTCAGTGTCTGCATAGTGACGGAGTTGCCTCTTTTACGTCACCGCCACTGTCAGACTTTCTCTAGAAGCAAAGGTTTCTTAGTGTTTTAATTCTTTTATGAAAAGAATTAATTTTTACTAAAGATGTTGAAAGAATACAAAGCTGGCTAACGAACTCATCCAATGTCTTTCTCCAAACTAGCTATATGCAAACGTTCAAGTAAATATGACAAAAATTACGGACTCTAATCCGGGTCAACCGACTTCCTATAAACGGTTGTTTATGTCTTCAATGAGACATTTAATTACAATACGCTCGGATGCTCTCTTAGCCACCCACTTAAAAAAGTATTTCGCCAAGTTTCAAGCTTGTATGTACAGAAATATCGGAGATTCTCTTGTTTACATACACACGCAAATACATACGCTTCGCGCCAAATGTACGTTCAGCAGCGACGTTAGCGTAACTAGACATGACGTAATTTTTATCTTGTTACTTCAATTGTTAAAGGTTTAGCCTGCCCGCCTTTAACATCATGAACATGCTATTAAATTCGCCCCACCGCGACCCGTCCTAAAAAGTCCCTTCTATAAATAGAAGGGACTTAACAACCGTTTATAGGAAGTCGGTTGACCAAGATTAGAGTCCGTAATTTTTGTCTTATTTACTTGAAATTTCGGATATAGCTAGTTTGGATAAAGACATTGGATGAGTTCGTTAGCCAGCTTTGTATCCTTTCAACTTCTTTAGTAAAACTGAATTAATTCTTTTTAGAAAGAATCAAACAGTAAAAAACCTTGACTTCTATAGACAGTCAGACAGTGGCGGTGACGTAAAAGAGGCAACTCCGTCACCACGCAGACGTTAACATAATACTCTAAATATGACGTAATTCTCCTTAGCGCTCTCTCTCTCTCTCTCTCTCTCTCTCTCTCTCTCTCTCTCTCTCTCTCTCTCTCTCTCTTGAAAAAAATATTGAAAAATACTATTTCTCATTAGATTATTAATGGCGTGTATCACAGGTTTCGACTGATGACTCATATTTATTCGGTACAGCTTGTATTTAGCCAGCTACTCATATGACTGACTAGCTTAACGTTATAAGCGCGTAAGCGTGTGTGTGCACGTGTGTGTGTGTGTGTGCGTGTGCATTGTGCGTGTGTGCGTGTGCGTACGTGTATATTAGAGATAGAGAGTGGCGTGCTCAAATGTGCATGCGATATGTATGCGTATTAGGTTGTGGGTATTCTTATTATATTATTTTAATTAAACCTCACAACATATCATTATGCCCGACCAGTAAAGTTGGTAATTCCTATGTCACTTCCCTCTTACATTTTTTTTTCTTTCTTCATTCTTGGCTTGTGCTGTGTCATGTAATTTTTTTCCCTTTTCAGTAGTAGAAAACAATTAGTGCGATAGTAACTCTGTAATCAGTAGATTAGCAACGGCAAGTTCGAAAAATGGTTGTTACTACCAAAACTTTAACCTTTGTCAAATAAAGGATCATTGTCATTGTCATTGTCATTGTCATTGTCTCTCTCTCTCTCTCTCTCTCTCTCTCTCTCTCTCTCTCTCTCTCTCTCTCTCTCTCTCTCTCTCTCTCTCTCTCTCTCTCTCTCTCTCTCTCTTAAGAAAGAAGGATTTTATTGCTTATCGAAGGCAAAGAAACCATGTTAAACATTTAGTGAGGAAAGCTCAAAGGTCACTTTTTCACCGTCTTATGAACGGAAAGAAAGATGTCGTATCTGTGTGGCGAGCGATCAATGCTTTTACGAGGTCCAAAAATACCGCACAATGTACACAGTTATCAGCTGATATCTTGAATCAGCATTTCCTCTCGGCTGCCAGTACGTTGCTAAAAAATACATATTCTGGTCAGTCTTCAGCTGTGTCCGAAAAGCTAAAGACGTTTTGTGCAGAACGGCTGGACCCTGACACGTCATTCAGCATTCCGCTGTTAACGATATACGACGTGGGAAAATCCATCTCGTACTTAAAGAACAAACGTACGTCTGGCCATGATGGTATTAGTAGCTCAGTTCTGAAAATGGCCCTACCGTATATTTTAGATACCTTGACATATATATACAACCTTTGCATAAAGCAGGGGATATTTCCATCTTCTCTAAAAACAGCCAAAGTGATCCCACTACCTAAAACGAAAGACCTTGCCGACCCTAACAAGTTCAGGCCCATTTCGCTACTGTCAACACTGTCGAAACCGATAGAAAGACACATTCACACACACTTACAACATTTTCTAGAAAAACACAAACTCATACATCCATTACAATCTGGCTTTCGGCGGAAACACTCCTGTCACACAGCATTGGTACACCTTGTTGACAGATGGCTTACTGCCATAAATAGCAGTCAAATGACTGGAGCAGTATTTTTGGACCTTTCAAAAGCATTTGACCTCGTCAATCATGAAACTTTAGTTCAAAAACTTAATGTCTATCAACTAAGCGCAGACACACTTGCCTTCCTTACGTCATATCTGCATGGGCGTACGCAGTATGTCTACGTGAATGGTAAAAACTCACCTGAAGGGGTGATAGAGCACGGAGTACCACAGGGATCGATTCTTGGTCCATTATTGTTCTCTGTCTTCATAAACGACCTTCCATTACATATATCTGACTCCAGTGTAACTTTCAGTCTTTTTGCAGACGATGGAACACTGGACGTTTCGTCATCAGACGTAACATGTATGGTGAAGATTCTCCAA